>JAQSUU010000564.1:16427500-16845128 GCA_038087645.1 Saccharum hybrid cultivar R570
ATCGCCGTGCCTCGCCTTTACGCCGTAAGAACTATGTTTGAATTCATAAACATTCTATTTGAAATTTTTAGAGAAAAATTGATGCCAGCGATGACTCCACATCACATGTAACTAACTATTTAAATTCATAAAACATTCTACTGATGAAAATTCGGATTCAAGAATCCAGAAAAGTAAGAGATCCCTTCTGATATAAGACTCAACGTCTAATATGGTTTGTGAAAATCAGACTTGAAAATGCATAAAAATGACAACACCAAGAACAATTATACCAATGCCCTATTTATAACACAAGATTATACATAAAAGACCGAATTACTGACATTTTCTCCATAAAGGAAACCAGGTTGCTGTCTGCAGATCGAGAGCCTCTGTCACCTCTTATCAAGAGTTCACGTTCTCCCAAAAAAAAAGAGAAAGAAAAAAGGGGTTTAGTTCTCCTATTTTAATCAATAAGGCGAGCCTAGTATCAAGAGTTCCTATTCCCAGATGAGCAACCTCATGTCGTATCATGGATCTACCCTACTATATAGATTGAGTTAAACAACAGCTGACAGCAGATGCAACAAGTATTTGGTGGGGTTACGTTTCTGTTTGATGGCATCATGTTGTTCAATAGCATGGTGATAGCGTAATGCATCATTATACAAGATGTCTAAGATTTGCTGGCTTTGGAACTCATTCAGGAGATACAGATCATGAATCCCAGTGTCACATTCCATCCTAGGATGTCTCGATTGGGAACAACATCTCCAGGGCACAACAGTGGAATATTAGAACACGAGCGGAACAGCATCATCTTCAGCAGTTCCCTGTGCATCAGGCAAATCAGGCAGATCAGCACTGATGGAGAACCTGAGCCATCGCTTCTTCTCCACATACCCCAGGCACGGTTGCAGCACGAATCCAATGACCATTGCTAGGATGCTCACCGCCATCACCTTGTAGGATGCGAGGGCCATCACCACGACAATCAAGAGAGCTGGCGGGATGATCATCAGGACAGCACCAATGGTGCCCAGAGGTATCTTGTAGGGCCGAGAGGCGTTCGGATGGGTCACCCGAAGCTTGATGAAGGCAATGAACTCCAGGATCATGCCGAAGCAGTAGAGGTAGTTCTCAGCGGCGATGATTTCCTGGAAGCTCATCCAGGACAGTAGGATCACACCGAAGGCAGAGAACAGGATGCCAATAAGCGGGGTACCATAGTGAGATCTCTTGGCAAAGAAGTCAGGGAGCATGCCACGCTCAGCCATCCCCAGAAGCTGGTAAGAATCACTGCTCATTTCAGTGAGGAAATTGCCCATGTTGGACAAAGCAGCTGCTGCTTGGATCCATGAGTGCAACCAAATGCCACCGAGAATTCTTGCAATGTCTGAAAAATACCCATCTGACCAGTACTCCCGAACAACTGGAACTGCTGCTGTGCAAGTTATCAATGGGTAGAGGTATCCTCCCACCACTAGAACTAGAGCATAAGAAAGCGCTCTTGGTAGGGTTCTCTTTGGATTCTCGACTTCACCAGCCAATGTACTAATTGAATCCCAATAGTTGAGGTTCCAAAACAGTGTGTTTAGATACAACCCCCAATCCACATTCCCTAAGTCCATTTCAAGCCACCTTGAAGGTTCAATCCTTGGAATAGCAATCAATCCCATCACAAAGAATGGGAGGAGAGAGAACACACCAAGAAAGACTGCCACCCAGCCAACTATAGTCAGCCCTCTGTAGTTCATATATGTAAGCGCAACTGTGAGGATAAGCACTGCTAAGGTCCTTGGGAGCCCACCTCCAAGAGCCGGAACACTGGACTTGACATAGTCCAGAAAAAGAACTGGATAGAGGGCATTATCTATGACACCACTGAGCCACTTTGCCCATCCTTGCTGAAAACCCCAGAACGGACCAAGAGCTGAAGAAACCCAGACAACATAACCACCGTTCTCTGGGAACATTGTGCCCATCTCAGCAGTGATTAGAGCTTCTGGAATGCTCCATATGAGCGCAAACAGAAGAAAGCCCACGATTGCTAGTAGTGGCCCAGCAGCCTTGACACTGTCCTCAATCCCAAAGGGACCCCCTGAAACTTCATAGAATATGAGGAATATGAGGGGTACCATGGAAACCTTGGGGATGCCATGCCCTCCCTTACGCTCTTCACCCTCATTGACGCTGTTGTACTTGACACCAACATGATCCCCCATTGGAAAACAGGCTGAATTTGCTCGTGTTATTGCCGTGTTCCTCAGTTTCTGCACTTGGTAAGGCAAATAGTCAGAAATACCCAAGCATATGGTTGTTCCTTTTTTTTCAACATGGAAAATGGATATGACCAACATGAATGATTGTATGGGGAAAAATCAGTGTCTTCAAATTCTCCATTGAGCACACGACTAGTTTATTGTGTACAGATTATATGATACTCAGAAATACTAGGGTCTAAATGTATGTTCATGGAGAACAATGGGCACTAGTAATAGTCAGAACACAAATCCAGTGAAAATTAAATATTATTTTGGACAATGCGGGAAAGTACGACAACTCAGTAGAATCAACATTGATGTTGTGGGAGAAAATCATCAAATCGATCTCTTTCACTTCTGCATGGTACATGCAGGTGATCTCTAGCTTATATGCATAATAATCCGAAAAACTGGGTTCTGACTTATGAATGGTATGTTCATTGGGAATAATGAGGCCCTAGTAATTTTCTATGTGTCTTGAAGGCTGAAGGCCAATTAAACAACTAAACAACTACTCCAAGCTGAAAGAAATTATACTGTGATTTTTTAAACGGTAGTATGAAGAGGGACAGCAATAAAAAGGACAACTAAAATGTTGGGACAATGCCAGGAGAACTCAAACAATAATAATGCTAGGTACCTCGAATGAGATTGTACGTTAGGTCAATGAGAATATCCTTGAGTAGTTAATTAAGGAAGACATGAAGCGTTAAAACAGAGAAAATAATGGGACCAAGAATTTACACAAGCAATGAAATAATCATGAATTTATTGCGCCTATCAGTGGCAATAAACTGAGGTTGCCATAAAGAGCCGACACCCACTACTCACTCCACCGTGCCAAAGCTTGCGAAACTGAAAGGGTGCCAAGCAGCAGCACGGTTGACCATACTTGTATACCAGGGTAGAAGGATTAATTACTCTGGTTGCGGTAAAGGTTGTTGAGCTTGCAGATTGCAATGATGGGCGGTGAAGATGCACGGAACTAGAGCAGCTCAAACTGGACCTAATTTGAATCCAGACTCCAGAGTAGCATTGGAGTAAGAAGATGTGCACCTATTGGTGAAAAGTAGGTTGATCAGGAGGCAGTGTGGTGAGGAATCAGACGGAACGGATCCAGGGGGCGCAGGCAGGGCTGGGAGGAGACGGCCAGGTGAAAGTGGAATCGGGTCCCGGCGAGGAGGTCGACGGGGGGCAAGCGGTGTGGATTCCGACGAAGCGGCTCGATCGGGGTTTGGGCTGTGGGCTGAGCGCGGTAGTCATCGAGATCGAGATCGAGGAAGGCAGGCAATCCGAGCGTAAGAACTGGCATGACGGAGAGGGCCCAGTGGGGAAAGCAGAATCAGAGGGGGATAGAAGCCAAGAGCGCTCACCATCTACCGCGCGGCGGCGCGGCGGCCCGCATGCTCCGAGTGGATCTCCCTCCCTCCGACGGCGAGAGCGCGAGTCCGCGTTCGTCCTCGCCGGACGCCCCGAGAAGTGGGAGGGAGGGCGAGAGCGGGGCGGCGAGGCGGAGTCCTGGGTGAAGAAGCAGGAGTAGCCGATGGCGATGGGGGCATAGCCTAGCCCATGTTTAGATCACCTCAAAATTCAGTTTTTTCACTCTCTCTCCGTTACATCAATTTTTAGCCGCTTGCATGGAGTACTAAATGTAAGTAAAAAAAATATCTAATTACACAGTTTAGTTCAAAATCACGAGATGAATCTTTTGAGCCTAGTTGGTCTACGATTGGACAATATTTATCAAATAAAACAAAAATGGTACTATTCATCAGGTTGAAAAAATCTTCAATCTAAACAAGGACCTAGTCCCACTGGTCAGAACAGTGGAGAGGAGAGATCTGGCTGGCAGCTGCCGTCATGAGAACCTGAACCTGAACTGACTTCTATATACGTGCTCCCTCCGCTCAAACAATGGCCTTGTTTAGACGCCGGAATCGACGCCCTCATTCGGGCACTGTGGCTACAGTATTCCTGTCGTAACACTGTAGCGACTTTTGTTTTTTATTGTAAAAAATTGTCTAAAAATTAATTAATTAGACTCAAAATGTTTGTCTCGCAAAGTACAATAAAACTGTGCAATTAGTTTATGATTTCATCTACATTTAGTACTCCATGCATTTGCCGACATTTTGATTGATGAGAAATCTCCTTTTTGCATAGTGGAATTTAGGGGTGAATTTAGGTATCTAAACCAGGCCAATCGTAAATTCAATTAAATTTATTTATAAAACATATTATCAATATTTATATCTTTAAATAAATCTATAATAAAATATTTTTAGTGATTAATGGCATGTATTATATATATATTTGATTTTTTAAAAAACAAAGTTTTTTATTTTTTTTTACAGAGGAAGGAGCAATACGCGGACACGCGATCGCAGCGCCGTCAGACGAGACTTTGGGACTATTGTATACGCTGGCGACGGGAAGCAGAGCAGAAAGCACACCTGTGCGTCATGCACGCGTTCACGCGCCGACCCTTGTGCTTACTGCCAACTCAACTACTCCTGCTGGTGTCCGTATGAGCAAGGAAATTCTGAATTTCGACGCATGCCAATTGCCATCGAAACAAAGGCACCGTTTAGATGCCAAAAATTTTGCCAAAATTTTTAGATTCCCCGTCACATCGAATCTTTGAACACATGTATGAAACATTAAATATAGATAAAAAATAAAACTAATTACACAGTTTAGACGAAATGGACGAGACAAATCTTTTAAGCCTAATTAGACCATGATTGGACAATATTTACCAAATAACAACGAAACTGCTACAATAGCGTTTCGCCAAAAAATTTGCCAACTAAACAGCCAAAAATGGCGAGGATGGATCTGACAGTCTCATCGTCGTAGATTGGTAGGTGATGGAGCAAAAGTAGCCCACACCAACACCACCGGGCTCCAGGCGGCAGGCACCAGCCGAACTGAACTGCGGAACCAAGAATCTGTCGCAAGCGGGCCGCGTGGGAGCGTGCATGCTCTGCAACAGCCGCGCTAGGTCCACGTCACTCTGCAACAGGCGTCGCAAGCGGATTTCTCTTTTGCAGGTAGGGATCCAAACCGACGAGATACGAACGAATATTATTGATATTATATTATTTTTATATTTCTGTTTGGATTCTAATTTATTTTTATATTTTTGTCGGGATTCAGATTCGAATACGGATAGTGTCAACCAGAGGTGGGACTTGGGCCAGGCCGGACCAACATAGCACGGCCCTCTCGTACTTTGTGCCGCTTCAGGTCGTGCCCTCTAGACACAGGAGGCACGTCGGGCCATGCCGATATGGAACGGTAAATCTTTTCTTCAGCCCAAGCACAACCCGAGGCACGACGGCATGCCTTCGGGTCGTGCCGGCCCAAGCACGACCCTCAATATGTATATGCAAGTTTTCTTTTTTTCGCTTGTAATATGATATATATATATATATATATATATATATATATATATATATATATATATATATATATATATATATATATATATATATATATATATATATATATATATATATATATATTGTGTGAACTATTTTAATGAAAGTTTTAATTATTTTCATAATCTATTCAAGAATTAGATGAGAGATAGTATAGTAAATGCTAGAAAATTGGATTGTATAGTGGTAGAAGTGTCTACATGCCACTTTCGTGCCGTGCCGGCCCAAGCATGGCCCAAAATGCGGGCCGGGCCATTTAGCCCGCCGTGTCGAGATCCTGAGCGCGGCACGGCCCAAAACATTTCGTGTCATGCCGTGTTTCGGGTCATGCCAAAAGACCGTGCCATGACCCGTCCTCAACTGGCACGGCCCAAGTCCCAGCTCTAGTGTCAATCATGCCGGATATGATACAATTGGTGAATTTTTTATGGTAGGCTAATTGTATACTTGAACTATAGTAAAAATTTCATACTCATTGAGTCATGTATAACTCAGTTTATTTAAGTTTATGCTTGGTACAATTGGTGAATTTTATTTAGGTTTATGCTTGTAAAATCTATGCTTTATCTATAACTAAGTTATACATGATTCAATAAGTATGAAATTTTTACTATAGTTCAAGCATACAATAATTAGTCTACCATAAAAATTTCACCACAATTGGACTATAGAGCTGCAGCTATGATTATTCTAATTAATTACAGAAAAGTATAGATCTAAAGCTACACCAAAAACTTTGTACTAAAGCATACCATATTATATGTTCATTATATAGATCTACTCATGTGGAGTCGAACAAAATTAGAATTTTTATTTTATGAATTTTCTATGAATTACTATGATTTTTCAAAAAATCGGCGGAAATAAATAAAAAAGAAAAGATAAAACCACTGTCACTATAGCAAAACCACCGTCCAAAACTGCTTGGGGCTTATTTGACCAGTTTTGTAAAGTTCAGGGGTAGAAAATCTAGTTTTATAGTTTGGGGGTGAAGTAGTCCACCCTAAATAGTTGGGGTATGTAGACTTTTTCCATAAAATAAACAACCAGGACAGATATAATTCATGTGTAGCAAAAAACAACAAATATAAACACAAAGCCTTAAAATGCTATGTAGTATTTGGGTAGAAGAATAAATAGGGATAAGATGGAACATTTGTAGGTGCTTGAATCGGGACGAATATTTATAAAAGGTATTCGCCCTGTTCGTTTGGACTTATCAGCAGAATCAGCAGCCATCCAGCAGTGTTTTTATCTCACAACAAACCAGCGAACAGTGCTTTCAGCACAATAAACCAACGAAACGAACAAGCTGATTATTTGGATGTTATCGGATTCACCTCAATTCACATGTGTTGAAGTGGGTTCACTTAAAATTTAGCTCGAGTTTCACTTCAAAACTCATCCACCTCAACACATGTTGATTGATACGAATCCTGCTACATCAAACAAGGTCAAAATGCCTTTTGATTTTGGCATGCGCTTGTTCGGACCACTGTGCGATGACTGTGAGATCAAAAGCGAGATCAATCACAAACAATGACACACTGCCACACTGGGCAAGCGACGCAGGGGGCAGAGAGCAGGGGCAATGTTAGGGTAAAAAATATAAAACAATGATTATATTAAAAATTTCACCACACGAAGATTTCACAAGATTAGCCCTAGTATAATATTTTTTCTCTCATAACAAATCAGCGATCTAACATGTTCACTGATTTGTTATAAGAAAAAAATATAAACCAGCGGACAAGGGCCCCGTTCATCCGGCTTATAATCCGTCTTTTTCAGCTTGTTTTTTCAACCAGAACAGTATTTTTCTCTCACAACAAATCAGCCAACAGTGTTTTTCAGCCGGCTTACCAGCACAGCCGAACGGGAGTTCAAGCGTACGGAATACCAATCGGAGCCCTAAAGAACTTCCCATCATCTCAAGTTTATCTGTTAAAGCCAGCATCGTTGATCGTTCCCTTTCAACACATAACAATGTGACGCGTATTAAGTAAAACGCACCTTGTATGCAATCTCAATAGAAGATGCCAAGTAATTTACATTACAGTACAAATGGCCAAAAGCGCAGACGGCTCACACAGCATTCTGTCCATGTTTTTTCTTTGCTAAGTTGATTCTGTCAAAGCATGTTGAACGACAGGAAAAAAAACATACCAGGGCATACAATAAGGAACCACAATTTCATCCGGTACATATCAATGTAGCTTGTCTCGGCAAAACTTAGCTTAAACAAAAGTAACACAGAACCAATACATAGCATCTGTTCATAAAGCTTAAGGTAACCCAACTGTCTTAGCATTGCCCTTATCATAAGATAGAAACCTAGCTAGGACCCGACCAAACTGCCATTTCGAGGACAATGTTGGGACCTTAGACCTCAGGTGCCAAGACCGGAGGGCGCAGCTCATCCTCGTCCTTAGGGGTATGGATGGTCACCAGGTCCGGAAGAGGGGTGATGGGGCCAACCTTGCCCTTCGGGTCCCAGTCAAGCATGATCTTCACCTTGATACCAAGAACACCCTGCACGACATAGAAAGAAGTTTGTTCACAAATTACATCTGGACCACATGGAAAATTAACTGCCTGCTCAGAAGATAAACAAACATTACTACGATTACAGAAAAAACAAACCTGTCTGAGAAGGACGTGTCTCACAGCTGAGTCAATGTACTCGTTAACTGGCTGACCAGATGAGATCATGTAGCCATCCTTGAATTTCATGGACTTGGCTCTTTGGGCCCTGAGCTTTCCGCTCACAATAACCTGTATTAGAATAAATAATGTTGTTGAGATGCATTCACCAATCATCAGAAAATGAACATATTCTCATAAAAGTACATAGGAACACTCACCTCACAACCCTTGGCACCACTCTCCATAACAAAGCGAAGAACACCATAGCAAGCCCTGCCAACGAAACAAGCATGTTAGTAAGGAGAACTAGACTAACTATAATACATACAGGGTAAAAAACCTAGGCAGCAAACTGAACACAATAATTAATGATACGCCCAATGAACAACGACGCTTCAATATGTTACACAAAATTTTATCATCCAAACAAGAATAATATATTAGCAAAGGCACAGATTGATACAATGGATAGAAAGGCGGCACACAGAAGAAAATTCATGAGCCTATGAGTACCATTCATGTAAAGAATGTGAGATAGAATTAGTAGACAAACAGCAGAAAGATTGTTCATCTGTGGATCTATCTCTCAACGGTTGTCTGGCCGCCGCTACTACAAAAGCAGCATTTCCTCTATGCACCATCTTAAGTCCAACCATCATAAAAGAAGGTAGGTAAAAATAAATATTGGTGCCAAAAATGGAAACATTGTATCTGATACATTCAAATAACTGGTGAATGTTAGTGATGCAAAAGATTTTGTATGTATGTCTAGCAAAACTATTAAACCATGAAATTACTTGCAGTGGGCACAACTACTGTAAATTAGGCCAATAAAGTTGCTAGGCCATTAGGTCAATGGGACTGAAGAAATGTGAGACAGATTTAGTAGATAAATAACATGATAGCAGTCATTTATCTGTGGATCTGTCCCAACGGTTGTCTGGCCGCCACTACCTCAAAGAGCAGCATTTCCTTTATGCACCCGTACAATATCCCACCAACAAGGACTGATGGCAGAACATAAATCACAGGTGCAAGCATTCTAACCCCTGACTAAACTCGAAATTCTTGTAACCAGATCATAAGCAAATTCCGGGTTATCATCTCCTAATAATTCCAAATTTTGGATCTGTAGGCAAGGAATCGCTAACCACGAAACATTTTTTTTTCACCGCTATAGGTACCACCTAAATACAATTCAACGCGCAAGCATATACAAATTATAAGCATCTAGCAACCACATCAAAACCAGCAAATCACACAGCTAGCGGGTAGCGGGTATCAAGGAGTGGGGCCTTATCAACTTATACCTTCGGACGGCAAGGCCTCCGAGGAGCTTGTAGCGGAGGGACTCCGCCTGCGCGATGGCGCAGAGGCCACGGTTGACGACCTTCTCGGCGTAGAGCTCGACGCCGTTCTCGGGGAAGTTGAACCTCTTCTGGACAACAGAGGTGAGCTCCCTGATCCTGCGGCCCTTCTCGCCGAGCACGTTCTGCGTGCGCGTGGCGCGGATGATGATCTCCGTGCGCATCGGCGTGACGCGCACCTCCACGCCGGAATAGCCGTCCTCCGCCAGCTCCCGCGTCAGCATCTCGTTGAGCTCGGCGTAGAACACACCGTCGCTGACGAACTACGCACACGAGCACGGCGGTCAGATACTCAGATCTATCGACGCAAAAGGGGAGATAGGACGGTAGCGATACGGTTAGGAGGAGCTCGTGTACCTTCTTCTTCTTGCTGATCTGGGTCGCCATGGTTGACGGAGAAAGATGGGGAGCTCGCTCCGGCGGCGGCGGCGAGCGGGCGAGAGCGCTAGGGTTTTGGGCGAGTGGGTCGGGAGGGGAGTGGCGGCGCGAGATGAGGCGGCGAAGAGGGAGGAAGTGATTTATAGGTGGGGCGCCGGGGTAGGGTTTGGATGCGCCTTCTGACTGGGAGAGGCGAGCGAAGAGCGGTTAATGGGGCTTTGAGGCCCATTCGCGGATACTGGTTCTGACTGCGTGCCTTGGGCCTTCAGGCCCACCATAATAAATTTTAGCCCAATTAGCGGGTTCCTTATGAGTCCTGACAAGTGGGACCCGGGTGAAACGAAATTGCGACAACCCTTTCGTCGAATTTTGAAAGGGATCGGGAGGAAAAATAAAATGTGGGGAATTATCAAACAATCTCGCTCGTTGGTGAGTCGCCGTCTGCCCAATACCCCACCATCCCCACCAACGGCCGGCCGCCGCGGCGGAGCGGAGCAGAGCAGAGCGAGCAGCCATGGCGTCGAAGCAGATGGAGGAGATCCAGCGGAAGCTATCCCTGCTGGAGTACCCGCGGGCGAACGCCCCCGCGCAATCCCTCCTCTTCGCCGGCGTCGAGCGCTACCGCCTCCTAGAGTGGCTCTTCTTCCGGTACGCGCCCGCTCACCCGCGCCGCATTTCCTTTCCTCTCCGCTCCTGCTGCTGTTTGGGAGCTGTGATCTCTCTGCTGGGTTTGGCCTTCGATTTCGGGATTCAGGCTGGGAACTGACGGTCTGCTCGTTTGGTGTGTGCGCGTTCCGGAGGCTCCTAGGCGACAGATCGCCCTTCACGCAGCAGAACTGGCAGGGGGATAGCCTGGACCGCGACGAGGAGAACAACAGGATCCAACGTAATGTTTTGGTTTCATCATTAGGCTAAAATGCTTTCCATTCCTGAGATCGCGCCTGGCGTGGTGCTGACGGTGGCGTGTGGTTCTGCAGACCTGGCGGAGATAGCTAACTTCCTGGGCATCACACCTTCGGTGGACACCGAGGCGATTCAAGTGAGAGAAATGGCTGATCTTTTGTGTCATGTGTTACATTTGCTGGATTTTATGCTGCTATTGCCATGCAAAATGCCAAGATGTCTAGCACAGCACAATTGCAAATACAAACTGAGATGTATGGTGTGTCATCTTTCATCGGTTCATAATGGTCGTTGTTGCAGGGTCGAGGTAGCTATGAGGAGCGTGTGGAACTGCTCCATCTTATTGTCGACCTAGTGGAAGCTAGTTGCTACGCTGACAATCCAGAGTGGAGGTCGGATTTACACACAATTATTTGTATCTGAAATAAAATGCACCTACCATGTTGATTGTTGATTATACATGAGATATTATACATAAAACTTGGGCAGCTTGTGATAAAACTTTCTTCCAACATTGTAACATATGATGCCAAATGAAATCTGTTTACACAGAAAAGTATAATGTTAATTTGCATATGAGGAGGGTACCTAACATAAAGTACTGAGAACAATTTGTACTGTTGTAGTGTTGATAAGCAATTGGAGAAGGATGTGCAACTCGTAGATTCGATTGCTGAGAAACAAGCTCAAATTTTTTCGGAGGAGTGCAAACTTTTCCCTGCAGATGTCCAAATACAATCAATTTACCCCTTGTAAGTACTTCCAATTTAAATCCTTGCCAAATGTACTGTCTAGCTGCTTCATGTGCCTCCAGAATTGCTCCATTGGTCTGAATCTTTGTGGACGCCCTGTGATCCTCAAATAACGAAATTGTTCAAATCACCTCAATTTTTCTAATATGAATTCAATTCTCATTTCGTAGGCCTGATATCGCTGAATTAGAGTTAAAGCTTTCGGAGTATACCAAAAAGATGTCCAATCTGCAGCAAATGGTTCAGGAATTAGCATCGAAGGTATAATAGAATATACAATTGTACATATGTTTCAAGTTCAGGAATTAATGCTGGTTTATGTTTGAATGGAAACTTGGACAAACCTTTTTTGCACTAGCTTCACAGTTTTCTTCCTTTTGAATTTCATAAAGGTTGTGCATTAATTATCATAGGCAGAGCTAATTGTGACCTCTTATCCGTTTCTTCACACCCCAACCTGCATGCTAAAGTTCTTTTTTTTTTTTGATATTTTCATAGTTGTATGTTATCTTTCAGAGCATGCAACCATTTAGCTTAATTTTTATAATGAATTACTTTATGATACAATACATTCTGATTTTTTCTGTGTATATGATGCTGTTTGTTGTTTTTCCCTTAGTAGTCAGTATCATGCTGTTTTAAGTTAACTGTGTAGTTGCTTGTGACAGTATGATTATAATCCAAATGAAGACTATGCCGAGACAGAGTTGAAGTTGAGGGAACACTTGAAATCATTTTTGGAAACGGTTAAATCCTTCAACACAATATATACTAAGGTGAATATCTTATGCAGCAATTCCTATTTTCCCCATATCTTGTTTATATACACTGGATATGTATAATATTTTCTGTTGGTGATCATTAATTTTAAGTGCTGAATATCTGTACAATAAAGGTGATTTGAATTATCATTATATAGGAAATCCATCCTTGGACCCACATGATGGAAGTGCCACAATTGCATGGCTTCGGTCCAGCTGCTAACCGCCTCTTGGAAGCATACAATACCCTTTTAAAGGTAATTTTGGAATGTCCACTTCACTAATTGGTCATGTTGTTCATTTCTTGGTACTTTACCATCACTGACCTGCATACTGTGACATGGTTAGCCCATGGACAATGTAACCAACAGGAATAAAACAGAATGTGTTTCTGCTGGAAATTGAGAACTAATTTGACCTGCTTTGAATAACTACAGCTCCTGTGCAGTTAGTGAGCATTGAGCACCATATATCTACAATACTATATCTCTTGAAATGCCCTGTCTTGGAATTGTATGACTTCATGTGTCATTCTGCTCCATCTTGACAATACCATATCTCTTTACCGTTAGTGGGCATCTTCTCAGGATCTTTCATTCCATGCTCTCTCCAATTAGATAGCGCACTGTGTTCTGTCTTTTGGGTGCCTGTTTCTAACCCACAGAACATGCCTTTTGACCTGGTTATTTATCTGTGACTTTTCAGTTCCTGGGAAATCTGAGGAGTCTCCGAGATTCATACACTGCAATGGCTGCTGGTTCACTGTCGGCTTCTAATGAGCCTTCATCTGTGACCAAGATTATTTCAGACTGCGAATCTGCACTGACCTTCTTGAATCACAGCCTTTCCATCCTTTCCACTTCTGTGGCACGTGAGCAGGGGGAAACACTATGAGTTAGTACTTGGATACCAAGATATAGTTTCGACTTTCGAGGAATTTATGTATGTAACCTTGCAGTGATTCAGTTGTTTGCTTCCTATTAAAAAATTGTCATTTGCATTTTAGTTTCAGCTGATGCATACACCCTCCATTCCAAATTATAAAGGGTTCTGCCTTTTCTAGATACATTGTTTTTACTATGCATCTATAGGCTATGTCTAGATACATAATAAAAGTTATTTATCTAGAAAAAACAAAACTGACTTATAGTTTGAAATGGAGGGAGTAGTAAAGCTTTTGACCTCTTGCGAGTCTAGTTTGTAACACTTAACATCATCCTTGATAAGTTGTATGTAGAGTTCTTTTCGAGTTTGTGCCGTTTCTGTATATGTATGTGCTTTTATCCTTGAAAAGTTCTCTTATTGATCGAATCTTCTGGATTTTAAAGATAACTCCATATATTATATTTCTAGTGAAATTCACTTTGTCGAGGAACACTCGAGACATAATATTGCAGCTGTTCAAGGCCACTTATATGTGGCTCGCAGGCTTAGCAAATACAGTCAGACGTTTCAAGCAGTTTTGGTTTCAGTTTTCACACAAATGTGCGATGCACTAGCGAAGCCAAATTTGGGCAAATTTTGGTCACCAGACTATGGTTTTGATCAACTTAGGCCACCAAAATGATAAAGCTGGTCAAATGGAAAAACTACCAATCTAAAATTTGGCATCAAACTCCATGGAAGCCAATTTTGGTCAAACTAGCCAAATTTTGGTTTGTATCCTTGGGTGCACATGGGTAACCAACCAAACACGCCCGAACATGTCCCGCCTACCGAGCCATTTGAGGCTTGCACTATTGTTTACGATTATTATGCTTATAATATGGTTATACTCCCTAGTCCTCAAATAAATCAATTCTGAGAATTCATGCCCGTCATTGTAAGGTTGAGTAAATTTATAGAAAAAAAGTAATAACATCTATATGACATAAAATGAGCACGTTATAAAAATATATTCTACGATATATCTAATGATACAGGTTTTTCTAAAAATTTGGTCAAAGTTTAAAACTTTTAACTTAAGACAACTCTACGAATCTATTTATTCAGAGACTGAGGGAGTATTAGAACATCGTCCCCAGCTATATGGGTTATAGGCATAGAGAGAACAATCCAAAACGGCTGCACATTTATACAAGTTTGTCCCTAGACATTACGGAGCCGTTCGGCTGGAATTATAAGCCGGCTGGAAAACACTGTTGGCTGATTTTTTATGAGAGAAAAATACTGTTCTGGCTGAAAAAACAAGCTGAATAAGACGGATTATAAGCCAGATGAACAGGGCCTACATCGTCATCATAGCTTGTACTAAGGCTGTGCTTAGTTGAGAAAATTTGGGTGAAAAATTACTGTAGCATTTTCGTTGTTATTTTGTAAAATTTGTCCAACCATGGATTAATTAGACTCAAAAGATTCGTTTCGAACTTTACAGACAAACTATGCAATTAGTTATTTTTTTTACCTACATTTAATGCTTCATGCATGCGTCTAAAGATTCGATGTGACAGGTGGAAGAGGAAATATTTTAGGTATGCATGCAAGTGAACGCGGCCTAACTTTAATTCGGTCAGCAGCTCATGTCTGAGGGCTTCACCTATGCTTCACCCTAGCGTACCGCCCCAACTTCCGCGTCTATATATTCAGCAGCCATGTCATATCGCTTGGTGGTAATCTCGCAGGACATCTGGTTGCTTGCAGAGATAATAAGCCTGTTCGCTTCGCTGAAAAGACATGGCTGAAAAGTACTGTTCGCTGATTTGTAATGATAAAAATATTGTTCCAACTAAAAACAAGCTGAAAATTACGGATTATAAGAGAAGCAAACAGGACCAAAAGGTTGAGGGTAGCCTGTGGAGAGCGTTGAAGTGAATATAGTGCTCCACAATGACGCCACCTCTCCGAGGACCTGCCCATGCTCAGGCAAGGCAAAGAGCCAACCAACAGTGCCTACGTAGCAGCACTCGGTGAAAAGCAATAACACGAGAGAGAGTAAAGAGGTAGAGGGTAGTAGGGGACCAGAAATAGCGTTACATGTCCTTCAATACAACTTTCCCAATAAAATAATATTGAGGTAGCCCAATATCACTTTCTAGATTTATTGGAGGAGATGATGTAGCGGTGCCCGAATATATCTCCCCCAATACACAAATGAAAGGTGGGTTCTACAGGAGTGTAAGAGAAAATATAGCTGAAAAAGTGGTAGTTGGGAGGGTCCCCATGATATTGGGGGTTGTATCTCCTCCTTTCTTTGAGGAGAGATGAGAAAAATATTGGTGGCCACCAAAAAAGGAGAGATTTATTGGGGGAGATGCTGCAGCAGTGTCCCAATATATCTCCCCCATTACTCATATGAAAGGTGGGTTCTACAGGAGTGTAAGAGAAAATATAGCTGAAAAGTGATAGTTGGGATGATCCTCATGATATTGGGGAAGTTGTATCTTCCTCTTTCTTTGAGGGAAGATGAAAGAAATATTGGTGGCCAATAAAAAAAGAGAGGTATTGGGGAACTGCTGGAGCAAGAAAGTATAGTTGTCTCCAATATAACAATTTTGTGGGGATAGAGAAAGATATTAAGGAACTGCTAAAAATGTTGTTACTCCCTCTGTTTTATAACATAGCGTATTCCAAAACATCTAATAAGACAACTTAAAGGAATACTCAATGGCGCTTGTATGTACCCACCTGTTATATAGCACAATGCATTCCAAAACGTTTAAGATTACTTAAACGAACACTCATTGACTCATTGTACCCATGAATTAAACATGATTAAGGAGTTTATCATCAAATTACGGTTTCCTTTTTTAAAGAACTTTGCTAGATTTGAGTATGGGCACCACATGGAGCGTTTTATATTTCAGTATAAATTTTAGAAGTTATAATACACTATACTACAATACGGAGGAGTAGCTCTAAGCTTCTGAATCTTATTATATGCTTAGAATTAAAAAAACTTGATTTTCTTTATCTACTAGAGTAGGAAAAACACCTCAACCATACAACCTTGGAATACTCGTGCCTTTGATATAGGAATATTCTGTTCCAAGAAATATACAAAATTCCTTATAAATAGAGCTATGACAAATGTGGTTCTATTAGTTTTTTGGCCTATGACCTCATATCCGACCATAAAGGGTGTGTTTAGTTCCCAAAATATTTCACCCTAAAACATCACATCGAATCTTACGGCACATGCATGAAGCATTAAATGTAGACGAAACAAAAAACTAATTGCACAGTTCACCGTGAAATCACGAGACGAATCTTTTAAGCCTAATTAGTCCATGATTGAACAATAATTACCAAATAAAACAAAAAGCTACAGTACCCAAAACCAAAATATTTTGGGAACTAAACACACCCAAAATTATTGTTGTTTGGTGATATTTAGAGTATACATAGTTATCTTCACATGTATATCCAGAAATATTTTATTTCGATCCGAGGCAAACCCTATTTCTATTCATCAAATGGAATACGAGTGTCTATATAATTCAGAATTATAATACAACAGATCAAGATAGAGATTGAGGACGTGTTTGGTTACACACCACGGATAACCACGCCGTTTTGGTAGCGCACACAGCTGCGTGGCGAGAAGAGAAGAACGGCCGCCACATACCCTTCCCCATAAACAAAATGACAAGCCAATGGAGCAAAACGACAGCTGTGATGGCCAAAATTTACATAACAATCAAACAACGACCAAAGTTGCTGAACTTTTGGCGTGCAACTAAACACGCCCTGAGCATACAATCCAATAGGTTGTTTTAAGGCATCCAGTGTTTATATTTGACCATCGGCCAAAAGTTTCGTATACTTAGCATGAGGATTGAGGCATCAGAGAGCGATAGCCGATAGGAGATTAGGGTCATTTCCAAAAAATTTTACTCCCACCATCACATCGAATATTTGGACACATGCATGAAGTACCAAACGTAGATGAAAAAAACTAATTGCACAGTTCTCGAGGAAATTGCGAGACGAATCTTTTAGGCAAATTAGTCCATAAAAAGCCTTAAGTGTTACCGTAACCAACATGTGCTAATGACGAATTAATTAGTATCATTAGATTCGTCTCGCAGTTTTCTGACGGGTTCTGTAATTTATTTTTTTATTAGTATTTAAAAATCTCTCCCAGCATCCTCTGACATATCTGATGTAACCTCAAAAATTTTCATTTCACGAACTCAACGCAGCCTAGGAGCGCGGAAGGGGGTGAATAAAAAGGTAATGGTCCATGTGCACGGTGCACCCGTGCACGACAGCACGAGTGTGCTACAGTGGGAGAGAGACTGGAGAGCGTAGAGCACATGGCCGGAGCCGCGACCCGCGCGGTGGCGAGTTGCGACGCGACGCAGGACTGCAGGAGTGGTGGATCTTGATCTGACCCGGGGCCCGGGGGGATGATGGATGCCAGCCAGGCCGGCTCCATCCGCCGTCCGTCCCCTCCATCCGACGGCGCTCCCGCCGCGCCGGCCCACGCCGCCTCTCACGAGCGAGCCCAATCATTTCACATCTGGCTCACAGGGAGGGTCGCAGGTCGCAGAGGCAGAGCAGCCCGGCCCTCCCACCTCGGCCCTCTTCGTCCTCTCGGCTCCTCGCAGTCGCTCGCTGCGTGCGCCAAAAGCAGCAGGTCCAGCCGTCGCCGTCTCCACTCTCCTCCACTGCTCGGCGGCGCGCCGGATCGGACGAGGAAGAGGAGGAGGAGGGATGAGTCTCTTCGGGCTTGGGCGGTGAGCGCTCGCGCGATCTCGATCGTACCTACACACATACTTCTTCGCTCTGCTCCCTTTGCTTTGTTATTATTTCTCGTCCCTGGCTTGGCGCCCGTGGGTTCGGGACGGCCGGGATCCAGTCCAGGCCGTTGCTGCTGGAATTGAGATCTCGCGCGCGCGGGGTTTGCGGGATCGGGGAACTCCCCCGCTTGATCCGCTCGCTGCTCTAGCTGGGGGGTCGGCCCTAATTAGGGGATATGCTGCGTTCAGCAATCATGGCTGCTCCACCATGCAAGTGCCACTGTGGGGAGTCAGTCCTACTCCGCTCTGCTGAACCCTTGTTTTTTCACCTTGATTTTGGGTTTCCTCCCTAAAATGCGAGTTCAGTTAGCCCACTTCTCCCGGCGTGTTCAGTTAGACCACTTCTCCACCCAGTTCCCTGCGAAACCCCCACACCGGGCCGCCTGGAATCAAGCCACTTCTCTAGAGTGAGTCGTGGAACCAATCCTGCCTGAAATCTACAAGATGGCATGCATGGGAGGCCTGGTCTGCATTCCCCTGTAAGATTGGCTGCGCATTTACTCTGCATGGGAAGCGGATACCCATGGCTCAATCCCTCCCTGGATTGGTTCCACTTGGGGAATTAATCCCTCCCTTGCAACCCCACATACCCCACAAGATGTAGCATGCAGTTCTGCTGATTTTAGCTTCTGATGCAGCAATCGTCGTCCTGATCAGTGGTTTTTATTCTTCTGGCAGGAATCAGAAGACATTCCGCCCCAAGAAGAGCGCTCCATCAGGCAGCAAGGTAAAAACCAACCTCGGCTTCCCAGTTCCCTCCCTACTAGTTATTAGGTACCAGCAACAACTGCCTGCACCTGCGCCCTTTATTTGGCGTGCTGTGTAGCATGCAAAGTGCGTTTCATGTGTGGTGGCCGTTGCCTTGCTGCTCTGGATCATCAATCAAAATTTGATGTTTCCAGGTGATCATGCATCAGAGCCTGGCTAAGCACTATAGTTGCAACCGGTAGGAGCATGACTGATGGCTGAACATGCGAGCAATGTATCTAGGTGTCAATTTGTTGCAATCTCTAGTGATTTGTTTGGCCTTGCTACATCCAGGATTTTTTTTAATCAGTGTCATGAACTGTTTAGGGGGCATGCAGATGCAGGCTATTCTTGTCACTGAAAAGTATGCGATAGAGCTAGTCTGCTAGTGCAATTAGTCTGGTTAGAACTTTGGGTTAACTTCAGGAGTATGAATTGGTGATCAATCTCATCAGAGTGTTCAGGAAGTAGACAGGCTTTAAGTTATCTGTTTTGGCTTTAGTCTTTCTGTTCTGGCTATGTCCAGAACTAAAGGATATCTTGCTCGGTTGACATTCTTGTTGGCTATAGCCAAGAGCTCTGTTTATCACTGCACATTTGTTAACACAAGTACACAGCAGTTTGTTGGATTGCTTTATTCTTCCATCTATTCCAAGACACTCTACTAAACATTTTGAAGCACTGATAACGAGATTCTCTTTGCTGCTTATCATGTGTCAATTAAATCGATTACACAAATACTTTCAGTGAAAGGTCTAACAAACATTGTTGTCCCACATCTATGGACTATGGTGGTAGTATTTATATAGCCAATGAATCCTTTGCGAAACTATGTAGGATGCTTATTTAACATTGAATGGTGTTAATGAAAGACTTGCAGCAGTTATTTCTAGCACATTCAATCTTCAGCACATGCCATGGCTCTTAAATCACCTGTGATGAGCAAACTTTCTAGGTTTTCCTATACACTGTCTTCAGATCTTGCATGCTTTATTTGCTACTTGAAATAAGCACAGACATCTGAGTCATAAATTATATTGTGAATGATGTGATGCATAGCTTGACCTTTTCTTTCTGTCTGCAGGGAGCGCAGCTCCGAAAGCACATAGATGCCACTCTCGGCAGTGGAAACCTTAGGGAAGCTGTGAGG
This sequence comes from Saccharum hybrid cultivar R570, assembly GCA_038087645.1. Taxonomy (NCBI): domain Eukaryota; kingdom Viridiplantae; phylum Streptophyta; class Magnoliopsida; order Poales; family Poaceae; genus Saccharum; species Saccharum hybrid cultivar. Next base: position 16,447,632 of record JAQSUU010000564.1, read on the forward strand.
TTGCCTCCTGGAGAGGATATCAATGAATGGCTTGCTGTGAATAGTAATGTTCTTCCCTTCGGCTTTCAGTTTTCACCTAACTCGGTTATTCCATTGAAGCTAACATGTTTGTTTTGCTTTGCAGCTGTGGATTTCTTTAACCAAGTTAATCTGCTGTATGGCACACTCACAGAATTCTGCACGCCTGAGAGCTGCCCGACAATGACAGCTGGCCCAAAGTAAGCCTATACAAGTTTACATACATTTTTAAACTCTAAAAAAGTTTACATACATTCTTTTCTTCTGGATTGTGAAAATACAAAATAGCGAAAAATTATCCAAAAAGTTTGTCAGTGACTAGTCTATTTGTGTAATTGTAATTTTGCATACGGCGAACTGTTTCACCGATGCTGCTATTTAATGATGACTCTTAGATGCTAAGTGTCTCCTTGCTAAGATGCTATTATATCTAACTAGTGACTCATTTTTCTGGCTTCATAGTGACACAATACCAACAGTCCTCGAAACCAATTAGTCTATTTCTGTAGAAGTCATAGTGCCATACATAACTATCAATTGTTTGGGTGTCAAAGCTTAGGAATATGATAATGTACTAGCTCAAAAGTTCAATATTAGTGTACCTAAAAAAACGTATGCCTCATGGTTACCTTTTCTTTTCTTAGTTGTGCTTGCATTTCCCTGCAATGCCATGCTCATTTTCACATGCTGCTCTAGTGTATATTGAATCTTGATATTGGATAGTCAAGGTTACACCTCTTTTTGAGAGAAGAAATTTTTTCAAAAAGGACTTTGTTTGTGGGCATGCCTTTTATGGTGCTAACTGCTAAGCATTTGACAAAGTTAGTATTTTGTCATATAACTCCATCTGTTGTGAAATGGTGTCCATAATCTTGTGGTGCATATTCTTCGAAATTAGTTTAATATTTAGATCATATCATGACAAGAACAAGCTTGAGGTTTATGCAGGTATGAGTACAGATGGGCTGATGGCGTGCAGATAAAGAAACCCATAGAGGTATCAGCACCAAAATACGTGGAGTATCTGATGGATTGGATTGAAGGCCAGCTTGATGATGAATCCATATTTCCTCAAAAACTTGGTATGTTGCTTTTGTTGTGGATTTGTGGAGCTCTCTCAGTTTCTTGTGAACACCTGATATCAGATGCAATCAAGCATGTTATCTGATTTGGATTTCGTTTCCCCCCTGTCAAGGCACACCATTCCCGCCAAACTTCAAGGAAGTAGTGAAGACAATATTCAAGCGCTTGTTTCGTGTCTATGCCCACATCTACCACTCTCATTTCCAGAAGATTGTTAGCCTTAAAGAGGAGGCCCATCTCAATACCTGTTTCAAGCACTTCATTCTGTTTACAAATGTAGGTCCCATCAATCACGGCAATTGCTTTTTATACAACACAATTACATACCTACATGGCCAGGAAAAAAAAGAAAATGGCAGCATTTAACGATCTTTGGTGTTTGTGCTGCAGGAGTTTGGCCTGATTGACAAGAAGGAGCTGGCTCCACTCCAGGAGCTCATCGAATCCATCATCGTCCCTTACTGAGAATACGCCGTACTAAACATGGATACAGAGCTCTCAATGCTGATGGCTGTGATTGCGACAGTACTTCACTGCACAGAGCTTATTGTTCCAGTTATTAGACATAAAAGGACGTGTGACATTGCTAATGCTTTATGTGCTTGTACCTGTGTGTTTCTTCCTGATCCTGTATTGGCCATGTAAGTGTGCCTGTTATCAGCTATAGAACGGTGATGATGGTGTACTTCAGAAAGAAAAACACAAGAAAGCTGTGTTGGAGTAATGTATGCAGTGTTTGTTTCCTCCTCATCATGGGTGTGTTCACTTCCTCATCCCAACCCAAAATATTTCCTCTTCCATCTATCACATCAAATCTTTCGACGCATGCATGGAGTATTAAATGTAGATAAAAAAGATAACTAATTGCATAGTTTGTCTGTAAATGTTGAGACGAATCTTTTGAGCCTAGTTAGTCCATGATTGGATAATTTTTGCCAAATAACAACGAAATATGCTACAGTAACTTTTCACTTGCTTTTCGCAAAGTGAACACACCGCATGTTACCATCAGTTTGTCAGCTTATTTCCAAGAACGAACTCTGGCTAGTTTTGTCCAAAGTCAAAACTTCTTCCATTGTTAACATTTACAAAGGTCAATGCGTATCAAATTTGATTTTATGAAACTACTTTGATGTGCTAGGTGTTGATCCAATCTTTTTTTTATAAAATTGGTCAAAATTATGTTAGTTTGACTTAGGATAAAACTAACGCCACATTCGCTTGAGCGTATCAGCCAGCCATTCAGCGGTGTTTTTCTTTCATAACAAATCAACCAATAATACTTTCAGCCATGGTTTATCAGCCAGACGAACAGGGCGTATCGAGACATGGATGCTGCAATAGAACCCATGAAAGAAATGGCAATAAAACACTAGGAAGACATGTCATTTCTGCTCTGATTGAGAATAAACATGCCATTTCTGCTCAGGTCACCATAACACACCAGACACAAAATAACACACCATTTCTGCTCTGATCACAATAACGCACTAGACACGAAGGGTTCAAACTAGAGGCAACAAAACACATGGCTGGCACCACAGCTTCGATTGGTGCAGACTGCGCAGATGGTATTACTGGTGCTACCACGAGGTGCGGTACACGGGAGCAGAACGGACGGACGCGACGCTGCCTGCTTCTCCTCCTGCTTAACACAGAGCTACCGATGGAGCACGGCAGCGAAGCGCGGGGGAGAGGCAAGGCTGTAGCCTAGACGCGGCCCTCCCAGAGGCAGGGCTGGTCATCGGTGCAGAGGGCGAGGAGCCCCGGCGGCGGCGCGAGGCCGAGCGCTGCGGCGCGGCGCCAGCGCTGGGCGCGGGTGACGCCGAGGCAAGGGCCGTAGCGCATGTCCATGTCGAACTCGCGGGCCGCCCTCTCCCGCTCCTCCTGCTGGAGCCTCCTCGCGTCGGCGCCGGCGCCGTGATCTGCGGTGACGAGAGACGAATCAAATCGAGTCGAATCGATCGAATCAGCCAGTGGTGCCGCGGAAACGAACAGCGATCGGGGGGATTCGGACCGGGATTAGTATCTGGGACCGGGTGCACGTGGAGGGCGGGCGCGGCCTTCTGGTGCTGCTGCTGCTGCGCCGCCGCCGCCTTCTTGGAGACGCCGCCGGTGGGCTTGGTGGCGCCGGCGCCGGCGTGCGCCTTCTGCTGACGGAAGAAGGACTTCATGTCGCCTCCGCCGCCCCTCGTCATGGCTCCGGCGGGCGATCTCTCTCCTGCGGAGCTGGTGGTGGCGTTGGGGGCGAAGGGGTTAGGAATGGATCGGAATACGGCGGCAGAGGAATGGGGAACGATGGTGGATGGTGATTGGTGAGGGGGTTGCTGTTTATTTATATATATGGGGGTGGTGGCTGCACGCGACGGCGCTGCGGCCGTTGTGAGAAGTGATTCGAATTTTTTTGAATTTTGGGGCTGGTTTAGATTGCAAAAAAATATAACCCGATGAATAGTATCATTTTTGTTTTATTTGATAAATATTGTCCAATCGTGGACCAACTAGACTCAAAAGATTCATCTCGTGATTTCCAACTAAACTATGTAATTAGTTATTTTTTTATCTACATTTAATGTTGCATGCATACGTCCAAAGATTGATGTGATGGAGAGAGAGTGAAAAAATTCTAATTTTGGTGCATCTAAACAAGGCGTTGAAATGGGCGTGCGTGCGTGCGTCGTGCCGTAGAGTTCCTTTTCAACTGCTTTTCACGAAGGGCCCTCACACATCCGTCCGTCCGGCCGTGGGTCGTGGCTGCAAGGTGGAACCACCTGTTGGCTGCTGCAGCGAGATCCTGTTCATACCGTTCCTAGATTCTGAGCCTCTTTGGCACAGCTTCTACCGGCTCCCGCTCCTATCGTTGGGTACTGTAGCAGTCATTGTAGCAGTACTGTAGCACGGAGCCGATTTTCTCTCTCCTTCTTCCTTGTCTACGACACCGGAGCCGGAGAAGCTCGTTTTTTGGGCTCCCCCGGCTCCGGCTCCTGCGTGCTACAGTGATGCTACAGTGGAAGAGCCGGAGCCGGTGAGAGCCCTCCCAAAGAGGCCCTCTGTCGACATTGTTCAGCTCATACGTACTCCCTCCGTTCTCCAATAATTCAATTTCTAGTATTATCTTAAATTGAATATTTTTAAATTTAACCGGATTTATAAACAACATGCAAACATTCATGACGTCAAATTAGTATCATCAGATATATTATACAATATATTTCATAATATTTTAATTTAACATTACTCTATTTTGTAAATTTGATTAAACTTTAAAATAGTGACATAAGATAATTATAAAAAATTGATTTATTTGAAGGGAGTAGCTACGGACCACTCAACTCGACCAATCCGACCTGGCCGATCGAAAAAACCTAGTCGGGTCAAGTTGGCCTGACCAAACAAAAAAACTTGACCTGTAGTGTGAAAATCCAAAAAAAAAACCTGAAAAATAGTCCGACCTTGTGACGGGCTAGTGGCCCAGTGGCCAAGCTTCCAAGGTGGGAAGCAGCCGGCGGGGGTTCGAACCCCCGCACCGCACCGCTAGTAAGCCTTCAGATAAGGCCGCGGGCATAAGCAACCCCTTGTTCAAAAAAATAGTCCGACCTTGGTGCCAATATCGAGCTCCACAACGACGAGCTCCATTCGTCAAGCAGCAATGTGATATTGTGCTAAAAACACATGTTGCAAGCGCATGTTTCAAGTGTTTTAGATGTTTCGTATAAATGTTGCAAGTGTTTTGTATGGATGTTGTAAAAGTATATCGAGATATTGCATATGTTGCAATGGTTGTATATGCATTGTTGCAAACGTCTGTTCTTAATGTTTGATCTATTTTTTCAGATATATGTTGCAAGTGTGTTTGTCTGGATGTTGCATATGTTTCACATATATGTTGCAAGTGTTTTCTCTGGATGCTGCGTATGTGTTGTAATGATTTTTCAAGTATTTCATGTGTTTTTTGCAAGTATTTTAGACGCATGTTTCAAATGTTTCATCTGTCTTCAGATATATGTTGCAAGTGTGTACCGGGATATTTCAAAAGTAGATCAGGTGTTGCATCTCACTTCTCACCTTGGTGTCTCCTCCTCGCCTTCTTCTCCCTTGCATCCATGTCAAACTGCGGAGGGGGCACGATGGAGGCCGATGGAGGGGGCGTGGCGTGGACGTGAGCTCATGGTCTCCCCTTTTATTACACGGGCATGAATGTTTGCATGTTGTATATGCTCATGGTCTTCAGATAGCACTTCGGCCCCTTCAGTTTTTTTTGTAATGCAGAATGGGGATGGTCCTGTTGGTGTGGGCAGTGACACCAGCCCACAGTTGAGTTGGCTGAGCTACGTCCGGACGCGTTGCTGGCGCCGGACGTTCAAGCGCTAGTGCCTCGGGTAAAAAAAGGGGGCTATTGTCATGCCAAACATGTTGGCACTTCTCGAATAGTCTATTTTGCACGTTCGCCCCTGCATCTCAGACAAACAGTCAAACGCCTGCTACCAGGGGCGAAAGTGTCTACTTATGGATACAAATGCACCCCTTATAAGAAAATAAAAACACAAAAAGTTGAACTAAATTTCTGGTATATATATACCGCTATATGATACAAGTCTATGAAGCCATAAGGTAAATATATCCTCTCTTTCCTTTGCTTCAGCTTCACCAGTGCCCACTACTCCAATCAGCCGACGATGACCTTGTGCCAACAACGGACTTGAGCTCGCTAGCTCCCCGACTGGCCTAAGCCGCTTCGTCCCCTTTGCGTGCTTGCCATGTCACCGTGGATCCAACAGAGGTTGATCTTAACATGGAGGATGGGGATGATGAGGCTTCGGCCGATGAGTGACACCCCTTCTTCCTTGCGAGTTGCGTCGGAGACCCTCTCTTAACAGTTGGAAACGTGAAACATGACGACGTTCCACATTTAGGAATATCGTTCCAGGAACAACCACATTTTCATTCGAGAAATAATTAAGGGAACAATCATGTTTTCATTTCGAAAATAGAAGTATAGCTCCATGTTTTCGTTCTTGTTCCATGTTCACTTGTCCCCTTTCGAGAACATGGATACGAAGGACCCTCCTCTCCCAGTGATTATGGCGTCCCTCCCACTTAGCGCATGTTTTGCCCTTTTAACATATGGGTCTTTATATAGATAAGCTCCTTGAATAATTAAAGCAGTAAAAAAAGCCTAAATGCTAAACATCTAGGATGAGCTTCTCCAACAAACCACATTTATGGGCACCTAGCAAAAGGCTAGCTTATTGAAAAGCTTAAGGTGTTTCAAACATGACCATAATATGGTTAGTAAATTATGTATGTATACTTTGACAAATTCATGATGCAAATGCTTACTACACGATGAGTGTACATGCGTACATGAATGTTAGTGTCTAAGAAAATTATTGTGCTTCGAGTCACCAAATGAATAGTCTAGATTAACTGATTGGGATGTTGCGGTTTCTAGAGATTGTATTTCTCGCCTCATTACCCTCCATTTCACATGATTCGCACAGGAAATTCATAGAAAAAACATAGGAACAGTTAAAAATCCCATGTTCCAACTAGGGCCTAATAAAATTCTTGTCTATTGGATGTAACACACTCACCATTTTCTATCACAATATAATCAAATTGTTCTGTCACAATATAATCAAATTGGCAAGCTCAATCACTGGATTTTCTGTGTTTTATGTCAGCGTGGATGTATGGCTCCTAGCTCCATACTCATAGTCCGTACACACTTACAGAATGGGTGGCCAAGCTTGCGAATGAAATGATGGCAGATGAGTGGGAAATTCGATATTACCCCTTCTAAATAAGCAATTCAATCGGCACCAAAAAGATAAAACATTTACATCTAAATCCACCAACACATCCGATACCAAGATATAAAAATATTTATATATCACGATCCAGGATCCACTAACACTTGCAACCTGTTCTATTGCACTACTTCAGCAGTACTTCTGTTTTCCTCTCGTAACAAATCACGACATCAAAGTTTTCTAATTGTCTACCCCTCCGTCCTTGTTTAAGTGTCGCCGAAATATTAATCTCCGAATAAATTTATTATGAAAATAGATTCAACAATCTATCTAATGATACTAATTATGTACTATAACTATTAATATTTTATTTTATATATTTAGTTAAAGTTAAGTACTTAAGTACGTTAGACTTCTCGGAAAATAAGAACTACAGATAAAAAGGAACAGAGGAAGTATAATCGATTCTAGTTGCCATGATACTGACCAAACGACTAATCACGATTAGTTGTGGACCATCTCAGTTAGTCTGAGCCTAGTCGGTCCTAGTGGACAGTATAATCGTCCTGTGTAAATGGCTAAATGCCTAGCTACATAGGGTGTATACTGTGTATATTTGGTCTTAGCCCTTGTTTAGTTCCTCTAATTCTCCCCCAAATTCCACTATGCAAAAAGAAGATTCCCCGTCACATCAAAATGTCGGCAAATGCATGGAGTACTAAATGTTGATGAAATCAAAAACTAATTGCACAGTTTTGTTGCACTTTACGAGACGAACATTTTAAGCCTAGTTAGTCAAAATTTGGATAATTTTTACCAAATACAAATGAAATGCTACAGGAATTCTGATACAGTGTTTTTCTCCCCAATTCACTGAACTAAACGAGGCCTTAGTCCAGGTCCAAAACTGCCAAATCCATCCCGAAGCAGTCGTAGAGCAAAGACAGGATGATGGAGGATGAGAACACTAAACATTGGATGAGTTTGTCTTCTTAGGGCGTGATTGGTTGCTCCGAGCTCGGCCGTCCGGGATGGAGGACCCGTCTAGGCTGTTTTGAGCCCAGTGGAAGGATGCAACTAGCCCTGCTTGGTTGCTGCTTTGTATTTCATACCGAGTGAGTTTGCACTTGTTTGGTTCCCAGTTTTGATGGTTTTGAAGTATCAACTGGTGCCCACTTTTGTGTTTGGCTGTGCGTAGGGCGAGAGGTGCAAGCACTCTTGCACGGTTATGGTGCGGTTACCACCATCTCCAGGTGAACATCCAACATATTACGAAAACAGTGATGATTTGCCTCAGTTCACCCAGCCTTGTCATTGACAATGACCTTGGAGCTTCTAATGACATAATTAAACGTTATAATAGCGAACACATCTCATACCAAAGAACAAAAGGGTCACAGTTCCTCACAAGGTCATTGTCTCTACATTTGTTCATGGCAATGTGAAACCATCACAGGCAATTTGAAACAATCAGAGGCACCTCTAGGAATGCTTAGCAATGAAAAAGACAAGGACCATCAACAGAAACGACCGAACCAAAGCAACAACTAGTAAGCAAGGAATTTTAGGGCGTGATTGGTTGCCCGAAGCCATGCAAGCTGGTTTCACAAACACTTTCTTATCCATGGCAGCATCTTCACAACCCATGAACTCCAAGTAGGATGCTTCTGCCTCTTCTTTGGTAGGAAAGCTCTTGTAGCTATTGTTTTTAAAACCAGTTACCTGGGCATTGCATCTAGCCCAAGTTTCATATACCCTAGGCTGCTTGCCGCGGTACACAACATACCAAGCCATGAGCCCCTTAAAAAACACATAAAACCAAGTATAAGATGTTGATAACATGAGGGTTAATTCAATCAATTTGCCTCAGATTTAATTGCCATCTCATTTGACCTTGCACTTGGAGCTTAAGGAACGTAGACAACAACAAACCTCAAACAGATAGTACAAACCCAACATCATGACATGCATGGAACCATAAGTAGAAGGTAGAAGAAACAATGCTCTAGTACCTCACAAGTCCAAGGTCATCAGTTTTTATAATCCATTACTCAAACCGGCACTGTTATCATCATAGGCATGTAAAAAAAATCTCACAATTGTATGAGCCTCAGTCAAGCTAGAAATTAGAAACATACCATGTTTGATGACATACATGAGTAAACACAAGAAGACAATAAAGCAGGAACATGAATAATAACCACAACCACCTCAGATTGCTATAGTTTGCATCATCGGCCAAATAAGCACATTGAAGAATAAAAGCAGCAACATGAAGAATAACAAGAAGATTAACAACATCTGAAATGTTTCAGCCTAACTAAGTGACAATCCATCAGCAGGTGTTAATGTGTACACCACACGTCCACACATCAACACAGCCTCACATCCATCACCATGGCTCCTATGCTATACAAAAATAGGCGCAGCCTTGTTCAGGCAGCAAATGGTTCCTTCTAGCACCACATGAGGTCAGTGCTACACATCAAAATACTTCCTACAACATAAGACGGTTAGCATGGTTATATGCAAAAGTGGAGAGGCCAACTCATATGCATCTAAGCAAAGTAGGTTGTGCTCAGGTAGGTCCTAAGCTATAGGATCCTATGAGCCTCTGTCATTTGAACAAAGGAAAGTCCCTCAGCCTTGTTCTTGAGCAGGTTAACCAGGTGAAGGGTTGAGATGGCAGACTAGAGGGGGGGTGAATAGTCCTTTCCAAAACTTAATCGTGCTGGCTAACCGAAACAAATGCGGAATTAGAACTATCGGTCTAGCCAAGACTACACCCCTCTATCTATAACTCAAGCACCTTACAAAAGATCCTAATCAAGCAAATAAGGTCTCTTCCTAGCAAGGGCTCACCTAAACAATTCTAGCTTGCAAGGTCACAAAAACCTATGCAACTAGTACTTCAAGCACCAGGGGAGCTCCTACATAATTAGTAAGCAAAAGCACAAAGCTCCTAGGCTCACTAGCAATGCTCAATAACAAGGCAACCAATGCCAAATTAGAGAGCTCAAATTACTTAGCTACACAAACTAAGCAATGTGACTAACAAGGTTACACAAACCAAATTAGCCACGCAATGGGAGCTACTTCTAAGCTACACAAGCAATAAGATATCTAGCTAGTTACACAAACATAACTAGATATGAGAGCAACTATACAAGCACAATGTATATATGTGAAAATAATACAAGCTTGTGTTTCGGAGATTGCAAACCAACGAGATGAACAAGGTTGACATGATGATTTTTATCCCGAGGTTCACGTGTTTGCTAACACGCTAGTCCCCATTGAGACAAGCTCCAAGGTTGTTGCCGGTCCTCTTGCTCTTCTCGTTGTGGCGATGCATCCACTTATTGGATCGCAAGCTAATTGACTATCAAGAGTCAAACCCTCAGCGGGTGCTGCACATCCACTCACAAGATGGGGATCCTCCAAGCCACGAACTCTAGCACTTGACCCGGCCAGACCACTTGTCGCGCTTCATGTCTCACTTTACTAGAGTTGCTCTTCGCGGCTCCCACGGGGTGAGCACAATTCCCCTCACAAAGCTTCTCCAGAGCCTCGCACAATCTTCTTGAGAGCTTCGACGGAGTCACAAGCCACCAAGCCATCTAGGAGGTGGCAACCTCCAAGAGTAACAAGCACCACTGGCTTGCAACTCGAACACCTAGTGCCACTCGATGCAATCCTCACGATGCAACGTACTAGAATCGCTCTCTCACTCGATCCGATGAACACTATCAAGCATGGACACAAAGTCCCCTTAGGTGCTCAACCCTAGCCAAGGCTGGCCACTTCTATTTATAGCCCCAAGGGCTAAACTAGCCGTTACCTCCTCAAAACATCCAACACGGGGGTGTTAGATGCGTCTGATGCTTGGGCAATAGACGCGGCCAGCGTCTGACGCTCCTCAGTCGCCCGTGACTGATCTTCGCCATGTGTCCTCGATTGAACAAGAACCATTGATCTCCAACGGTCGGCTAACTTCAATGGTCTTCAGACAAACACGTCGAATGCGTCAGATGACACACCACCAGATGCGCCACCTCTGCACCAGACGTTGTACAGAGAGGTCCGAAATCCTCCCTATGTGCATTAGACGCATCCGTCGAGTGGGCATTAGACGTCGCTCCGTGTCTGTCGTCGCCGAGGCTTGCGATGCAGCTGACGCCACTCACAACAGACGCTGACATGCAACGTCAGACGCTCAACCACCGTCGCGTCCGATGCCGCTAGCTTCTACGTCACCTCTGTACAGCCTCAACAGACGCTGACGTCATGCATCCCTCGCCTGAGCAACAGACGCACCAGTGCACGCCTGCCAACGTCGCGTGAGTTAGGGTTTAGCACTAGACGCCAGGCCCGCGTTCGATGCCTGCAAACCCAGCGTCTGTCACCTAGTTTTCAGCAGAGAACTCTTCCGTGACTTCACCACTTCTTCCAACCTTCGGCATAAAGGAAATTAGTCATTTCAATTCCTCGAAAACACCTAAATCTCCACCGCCTTCGCAAATATGTCAACACCAACAAGTGTTCAACACTTTGTGCACGTGTGTTAGCACTTTTACAATCATTTTCTTAAAGGAGTTAGCCACTCAACTTGCCATGCCACTCGATCCTAGCACGAATGCAAAGTTAAATCGCTCAAGTGGCACTAGATGATCGATATGCAAACAAGTTTGCCCCTCTTAATAGTACGACCATCTATCCTAAACCCGGTCATCAACTTCTCTACACACCTATGACCGGTGAAATGGAAATGCCCTAGGTTATACCTTTGCCTTTCGCATTCCACTTCATCTCCTCCGACGTTGATGCAACACATGCACCAACCATATCACAAATGATATGATACACTTCATATCATCATGTGACCTTGTTGGTCCATCGATCTTGACCTCACTTGCTCTTCACCGTTGCGTCGATCCATCGGCGCCAAGTCTTGCTCAAGCTTCACCGCCCCGCGGTCCATCGCTCCAAAGCCTCCGACTTACCCTTCACACTTACAACCGGTCCATCAAGCCTAGCCTCATCTTGATCTTCGTCACCTTGGTCACATGACTCCATGTCATGTCTCATATGCAATGAGCTCCTTCATGACACCATCACCTGTGGACTAATTCCATGTGTATCTTACATAAACACAATTAGTCCACCTAAGGTTGTTACTCAATTACCAAAACCAAACAAGGATCTTTCACCAGGGCAAACATGAGTGCCTCTAGTGAGTACCTAGGGCAGGCCATAACATAGCCATAAAGGTCCTGATGCACTTCATTGTGCTGTGGAGTCTTGAGGGCATCTCCCACAGACTCCACAGCCTTGATCATTCCATTCATGAGGTCTATTTCCTCTAGGGCAAGCTTCCTTCTCTTGCCACCCCTTTCCTCCTTACCCTTGGCATCAGAACCCTTAGAGCCTTCCATACTAGGAGTTCCCTTTCCAAAATCACCATGTGTGCCACCTAAGTCAGTGATGTCCTCACCACCATCTATATCAACTTGGCCAATGTTAGTTGGAGTACCCAGAGGCTCATTTGAGCCCATTGCATACCTACCTTGGCCTGGCTACCACCAAAGATGGCCTCCATCTGAACATAGTTCTCTATTGGTGTGTTCAAGAACTTAGAATCAACAGGGTGGTCCTATTTAGTCAAACAGATATAACTATTAGACATAAGGGAGCAAAAGAAAAGGGATAGTTGAGGTGTTATCCAAGTAGTTCCTAATCTTGTGTGGCCAAGCAGGTGTTCATCATCAAGTACTATCATATGGTGGTCCTCATCCCATAGAGCACCACTCAAATCCTTGAGCCTAACAATCTTAACCCACCTTTGCCTCCACTTTCTCAGGTGATTGTAAATCTGCTGGGTGGTCACATTGACCCCAACAAACTCAGAGACCATGAGTGCAACCTGCCTAACATGCACTTCCTTGAAACCTTTGTCAGTTTTAATCCCCTACCCCACCAGATCATGGAACCTCCTAAGCATGAACCCAGACTAGATAGGAGTCCACTACATAGGGCTATTGGGCTGAGGGGCTGCCGGATTGCCATCATCATCAGCAGCTACCCCATCCTGTCCCACCACATTGTCCTCAGCATCATTGATAACAACCTGGTCAAGCATGTTCTCCATTTCCTATCCACAACCAGCATAACATTAAACAAACAAGTAGGCAAGGAAAACAAATTGCATGATCAAATAGGCATAAAGGATTAGGTACTACATCATTGCAAAGTGCCATAGGTCTCAGCTAAAATACAAGTTCCATCAACGCTACTAAATAGTACACACACCATGCCACTACACCCTAGAATTCCCCCTATTTTGCCACATCTATGCAGCCCATATGCCTCTCTCTGTTGTGCCCAGGTGAAAGTCCCTAGTTTGGTTTTGGCTAATTGATGAAACCTAAGTACTAATCATATGTGCTTGAGTGTTGATAGCAAAAGGTGATTGATACACTCCTAAGTGATGGCAAGATGCATGTTGATCATGATGACTTGGTGCCATACTTGGAGAAGAAGAGGAGATGGAGTGCAATCCTATGGAGCTCAAGGCAAAGGTATAGATAGGATTTGCTTTTGGTGATCAAGACACCATAGAGGGTGTGATCACACTTAGGATCGATAGCCGTACTATAAAGAGGGGAATTTCTGTGGCTATTGATCACTTAAGTGCCACTAGATGAGGATTCATTTGCATATGCATTTAGATCTAGTGGAGAGCTAACTTAATGCCTAAAAAATGATTGTGAAAATGCTAACACACATGCACATGGTGATGTACACTTGGTGATGTTAGCACATTTATGAAGGCAGTGGAGTTTGAGCGGTAGAGATGGGTTTGGGGCCCTCTCTCTCTCCCGCCGAGCTTGCGAGGCGGGATTTGGCGATTTTGTGGAAGTGAAACGCCTTTTTTTCCACTACGCCGGTGGCGGAGATTTTCTCTAAGTCATCGTGGTTAGAAATGGAGGCGAATGGAGCTCACTGGGGTGATCGGACGCTGAACCGGACACGGTCTCGGTATGACCGGACGTGTCCGGTCAGTTTTTCCCGCGTGCTGCGAACACGTGCACTGGCGCGTCCAGTCACTCGCGGGACCGGCGCGTCCGGTCAGGTGTCAGAGGGACAACAAACGCGAAGGGTCGATCGGACGTGGTGGCGCGTCCGGTCACGATCGACCGGACACATCCGGTTGCGGTTGGGTGTGAAAGGATCAAGATGCCCAAGAGGGGGGTGAATTGAGATTTTCTAAAAATTAATTGCAAGAATTAAATCCTACAAGCCAAACATCACCCCTAGTGCCTACTAGTGTTCCTTGTGATTCTACCGGTAAAAGTTTTGCACCATAAGTTCTAATCCTAGTCTAGCATGGCAATTCTAGGAAAGTAAACAAACAATGAAAGTAATACACGAAAGTAAATGCTTGAAAGTAAGGGTTAGGAACACGGTGATATTTTCCCGAGGTATCGGAGAGTCACCACTCTCCACTAGTCCTCGTTGGAGCACCCGCGCAAGGGTGTAGCTCCCCTTGATCCGCGCAAGGATCAAGTGCTCTCTACGGGCTGATTCTTTGACACTCCATCATGGTGAATCGCCCAAAACCGCTCATAAGATGAGTTGGGTCATCCACAAGCTCGCCGGATGATCACCAAACTTCCAATCACCACCAAGCCGTCTAGGTGATGGCGATCACCAAGAGTAACAAGCTAGAACTCTCACTTGACCACAACAAGCCTAATGAGAAGATGGATGCACACTTGCTACTCCCTAGTCACTAATGAGGGATCTCAAGCTTTCATTCTCAAATCACTACCCTCACTAGGGCTCTTGCACTCCCTTGCACTTCAAAGGTGTTTCTCAGCTGAACAAATGAGCAAGAGGCCTCTAAAAGAGGTGGAGGGAATGTATTTATACACCCCACAGACAAATCCAACCGTTACCAGCCAACTCAGCAAAACACGCACTGACCGGACACGCTGGTCGACGTGACCGGATGCACCGGTCGAGTGTAACGGTCGAAAACCAGAACGATACCGCTGAGTGATCGGACGCACCGATCAGGGGTGACCAGACGCATTCGATCGTGCAAGAACCTTACTATACTTTAACCTGATGCTCGACCGCATCCGATCAGTGATGACCGGATGCGTCAGGTCAGCTAAGTACCTTACTGGAACATGACCGAACGCGTCCGATCATTTTCCAGTCGCGTCCGATTATACTTTTACCCTCTGAAACACGTGTCAGACTGATCAACGCGTCCGGTCCTCGCAGGGACCGCGTCCGGTCAACCAGGTTGAAAACGCAGTGACTGTTAGTACTGATCGGACGCGTCCGGTCGTGATAGAGACCGCGTCCGGTCAAGGGTAAACAGCTCAAACGACTTCAAAACGCGACGCAACTTGAACCAAGTTGCTTCCAACTGAACTTTGAGCTTTTCCTGAGCTACCTAGTTCTAAGTTAGACAAGTGTGCACCACACCTAAACAAAAGACTCACCTAGGTCAAGCTACTCGTTCATGCCCCCCTTTATAGTATGGCCAAAGGAAAAAGCGAAGATCCTAACGACTATTCCGGATGTAACTCAACACCTTGACATCCAGAACTAACCGTCCTTAATCTTGTCGTTGATCCTTTGAAAACCAAAACGATTTCCATCAAGGGGCATGAATACCATAGTGCCCAAAGTAGTTATCAACCCCATGACCTAACTTATCAAAGTTTCTGCAAAACACATGTTAGTCATGGTAATAATGCATTGTCATCAATTGCCGAAACCAACTCCCGAGGCCTATATGCTTTCAATCTCCCCCTTTTTAGTGATTGATGACAACACTTAGATTCAGAAGATTTAAGAGTTGAGGTTTTCGAACATGCTTGGTTCACATAAGCAAAAAGCTATAAGCATAAGGGGTTAGGAATTGCTTATGTGTTCCAAGCCAACTGAGTGTACTCACAAGATAAAACATGAAGAGTTAGTACACATAAAATATAGCTCATATGAAATCGGAGTAAGACACGGAAGCACAACCTTATGAGCTAAAACCAATTAAGTGACATGATATATAATAAAGTCTCACAAGCACACTTGTCACAAAATGCAGGGCGAGAAATTAAACATGACGCATGAAAGTAGCACACAAAGAAAATGAAACCCTCTATTAACACTCCCCCTGAATCTACTCTCTCTCCCCCTTTGGCATCAAATGCCAAAAAAAACAAAACTAAGGATTCGATGGGGGAACAGAAGCTGTCGTGTCGGGTGCCGAGGAGCGCGGAGTGATCACAAACTGTGAAGTATCCTCCTCAGACTCTGAACTGTCAGGCTGACCCTCTGTAGATAGACGTGGCAGTGAAGCAGTCTAGGTCTGTAGAGCAGGTGCAGGAACCGAAGATGTAGTAACAATAATAGGAGTAGTCTCTATCACCTGAGCCTGAAGAACACCAAGAGTGGGAGGATCTGTCGAGGCAACTGACGACGGCACAGTCTCTATAGTCCCGGCCCCTGACACTGGAAGAGCTACAGTCTTGGAAGCTGACATCCCTGAAGAGGTCACAACAGTGGTGTGCGAGGGTGTCGGCTGACCAGTCAGCTCGCTGTAGGAGGCACTCAAGTCGGTGAAAGGAGTGCCCGAGAGAAGGTGAGGTCTAGGCTGAGCTGGTGGAGTGAACCCTGTCTGAATAGGAGTGTAGCTCAGGAACTGAAATGTCTAAGGAACCTGCTGCTGGGGAGAGGTAAACTGAAAGCTCGGCTGTCCCTGACTCTGAAGTTCATTGGACTGTAGTGATGGAGTAAGAACAGACGGTGGTGGAGGTACCCCAACAGTGACGAGGTGTCGCAGGAGCTTAAGATACTGCTGCTGGGTGGCTGCCTGCTGCCTCTGCATCTCAAACTGCTGCCTTTGAAACTCCAGCTGCTGCCTCTGGAACTCGTCCTGATGAGCCTGAATCTGAGCAAATGCAGCAGCTGTGTCCTGAGCCTGTCGCTGCATCTGAACCTCCTATCTCTCCTGGGCCTGGGTCAGCCTCTCAAGTATAGCCACCATGGCTGGGTCTGAGCGGGAGGTTGATCTTGAACCACCGACCTCATGGTCGTGAGACCGAGGAGAGCGGTACCGGGGGATGGGCTGGTAATCCTCGTCAGTGCTGTCAGTGGCAACATCCTCAACTAGATCAGCTGGCTGAGTATCAAGATCTGTAAGCTCGGCCTCAGCAAGACCCTCAACGGTCTCGTCCTGCTCAGCTGCTGTCTCTGGAACCTCTAGCCTGTGACGCTGTCCTAGCCTAGGTGCCTGCTCTCTAGTCACTGAAGCCCACAACTATCGAATATCATACTCTGAAAATGCAGTAGTGGTATCAGATATCTCAGCTCTAATCTCTGCAGGCAGGTCACACACAGATCTAATAATAAAACAGATCCAATAAGCATAAGGTAGCTGCCGGTGACCCTTGAAGCCCTCTGCTAAAGTGTCCTCCATCTCGCATAGCATCAGATCCCAAATATCAAATGGTGTCTGTGAGATGAGGTGATGAACAACCCAGAGCTGCATCCGTGTCAGGCCCTCTCTGTATCCTAGCCTCGGTAGAAGAGTCCGCCTCACAATAGCATCTAGCACTCTGGCAAGGGGTGTCAAGCTAGCAGGTGTACGTCTGGACCCCTCGCCAAACGGCTCACGGAAGCAAGGTCTGATCAAATCTGTGGGTGGTATTGTACCTCCGTGAGGACGTCTCGGTGGTGAAGTCTGTCCAAAGCACAGCTGGTGTATCCTCATCTCTGAAGAAGAGAGTCTGAGGATCTCTCGTACCCTGGTGCTGTACAATCTGCGGTCATGGTCTCAGAATGCAAAATGTATGAACTCATGAGCAGGGTCAATCCAAAGTGAGGAGTAGAACTCTCTGACCCAAGTCCCGTAGTAAGCTCCAGTCCGTCCTAGAAAGTCTGATAGACTAGGTAGAAAGGACAAGTGTGGACAGAGCTGCTCACCAACCACCTCAACTAAAGCCTTAAGTCGACAAACTCTCTGAGGTCTGAATGCAATCCCGCCGTCGACGTAGGCTCTGTAGAAATCCTCATGCAGAGGTGTGTAGAAGCCCTCTGAAGCTCGGGGATCCCGCTGAGGTGGGAACCATCGACTAACCTCGACAAACCTGAGAGCCTGTACTTGTCATGCTGTAGCTCCCCTGAGGTCAAAGTGCTCGACTAGAGGGTGACCTCGAGTCCTAGGAGGTGTACGACCTCCACGACGTTGGCCCTCTAGCCTAGGAGTCACCTGAGCACACGTACGTCCTGAGCGACGACGCGGTGGAGTCTGAGCGGTCTGCTCCTCTGTCTCCTCTATGTCCTCTGTGGGCTGCTCTGCAGGTGGGTCCTCTGTGCCCTCTGTGGCCTCAGTACCGAGCTGTCGACCTTGAAAGCATCTAGGCCCCGAGGTTTGGTTTCGGCAATTGATGACAACGCTTTATTACCATGACTAACGTGTGTTTTGCAGAAACTTTGGTAAGTTAGGTCATGGAGGTTTTAACTGCTTTGGGCACCATGGTATTCATGCCCCTTGATGGAAATCGTTTCGGTTTTCAAAAGAGTGACGTCAAGATTAAGGACGGTTAGTTCCGGATGTCGAGGTGTTGAGAGACATTTGGAATAGTCGTTAGGATCTTCGTTTTTCTCTTTTGGCCGTACTATAAAGGGGGGCATGAGCGGGTAGCTTGACCTAGGCGAGTCCTATGTTTAGGTGTGGTGCACACTTGTTAAACTTGGCGCTAGGCAGCTCTAGAATAGCTCAAAGTTCAGTTGGGAGCAACTTGGTTGAAGTTGTAACGCTTTTCGGAGAGTTTCGGGTCGTTTTCACGTGACCGGACGCGGTCCTCGGCATGACCGAACGCGTCCGGTCAGTTCAGTTCCGCGGCTGGGGTTTTCAGCTCTGAGCACCGGACGCGGTCCTCGCGAGGACCGGACGCGGTGGTCAGAAGTCAACACGTGTCACTTAAGGGAAACACCCGATCGGACGCGACCTGGGTATGATCGGCGCGTCCGGTCATAGTCCAGTAAGGTCCTGAGACGACCGGACGCGTCCGGTCATCACCGATCGGACGCGGTCGCGCGTCCGGTGCGAGTACAGTAAGCTCCACGCACGATCGGACGTGTCCGGTCACCCCTGACCGGTGCGTCCGGTCATTTAGGTGTTTTTCGGTTTTTGACCGTTACGAGCGACCGGCGCGTCCGGTCAGTACGACCGGCGCGTCCGGTCAGCTCGAGTTTTGCTGAGTCAGCAGGAAACGGTTCGTTTCGTCTGTGGGGTGTATAAATACATCCCCACCACCTCTTTTAGAGGTCTCTTGCTCATTTGATCAGCAGATAAACACCTTTGGAATGCAAGGTAGTGCAAGAGCACTAGTGTGGATAGAGATTTGAGAATCAAAGCTTGAGAGTTCCTCACTAGCGATTAGAGAGTAACAAGTGTGCATCCACTTTCTCATTTAGGCTCGTAGTGGTCAAGTGAGAGTTCTAGCTTGTTACTCTTGGTGATCGCCATCACCTAGACGGCTTGGTGGTGATTGGGAGTTTGGTGTTCATCCGGCGGAGCTTGTGGATGACCCAACTCATCTTGTGAGCGGTTGTGGGTGATTCACCGCGACGGAGTGTCAAAGAATCAACCCATAGAGAGCACTTGATCCTTGCGCGGATCAAGGGGGAGCGACACCCTTGCGCGGGTGCTCCAACGAGGACTAGTGGGGAGTGGCGACTCTCCGATACCTCAGAAAAACATCGCCGTGTTCCTTGCCCCTTTACATTCAAGCATTTACTTTCTCGTATTTACTTACATTGCTTGTTTACATTCCTAGACTTGCCATGCTAGACTAGGATTGGAAACTAGGGTGCAAAACTTTGTATCGGTAGACTCTCTAGGAACACAAGTAGACACTAGGGGTGAATTCCAGCTTGTAGGATTTATTCCTTGCATTTATTTTTTTAGAAAAGCCCAATTCACCCCCCCTCTTGGGCATCTTGATCCTTTCAATTGGTATCGGAGCCGTGTTGCTCTACTTTTAGGCTTTACCGCCTAGAGCAAGATGTCTAATGGGGAAGGACCACCTCCCACTTTTGAGGGAGACGATTTTCCATATTGGAAAATTCGTATGGAGGCGTACCTCGAAGCCATAGATGTTGGGTGCCTTAGAGCCGCAACCGAAGGGCTTCCCCCCATAAGGGATCCCGCTAACCCAAGTGGTGACGAGGAGAAGTACGACCGGTGGAATGCAAAGGCCAAAAATGCACTCTACCGGGGCTTAGGCAAAGATATCTTCAATCGCGTGCGTAATGCAAAGAACGCTCATGAATTGTGGGAAAATCTTTGTGCTCTCCATGAGGGAACTAAGAGTGAGCGTGAGGAACACTATCACATAGCCTTAAAGAAAATTAATTCTTTTGAGATGCTTCCCAAAGAAAGTGCTAATGACATGTACACTCGCTTGAATGTTCTTGTAGAGGACCTCAATGCTCTTGGGCTCACCAAAATGAGCCAATCGGATGTTGCAAGGAAGATCTTGAGTGTGCTTCCCGTTGAGAAGTATGGACATATTGTCACCGTGCTTCACCAAAGTGATCTTTCCACCGCAACACCAACGCAAGTTTTGGGGAAAATCAATGCTCATGAGATGTACATGCATATCACTCCGGAAGAGGGCTCATCATCTTCCAAGAAGAAAGACTTGGCCTTCAAAGCTAGTCATGACAAGAAGAAGATGAAAGGCCAAGCCATGATGGTGCAAGAAAGCTCAAGTGATAGTGATGTTGATGATGAATCACTTGCACTCATGGTGAGAAAGACCACCAAGATGTTAAAGAAGCTTAACAAGAGTGGCATCAAGTTCGATGGCAAGAAGAAGAAATTCTTCACAAGTAGCAAGAGAAAGCCAATCTCGGAGATGGATTGCTACAATTGTGGTGAACTTGGTCATCTAGCTCATCAATGCCCTAGACCACCAAAAGACAAGTACAAGAACAAAAACAAGGGCAAGAAAAATGATTCAAGTGATGAAGAAGAAGAGAAGAAGAGGAACAAGCCATACAAGAAGAAGGATGGCAAAAAGAAGGAGTTCCACAAGAAAAAGAAGGGAGGAAAGGCATACATTGTTGGTGATTGGCTCACCGACATTGAATCATCATGTGAGTCCTCCGAAGATGAGAGCAATGATGAGAAAGAGAAGGTTGCCGCATTTGTGATGGGGCCATCATCTTCACCAACATCTTCATCACCACCTTCACCGCCTCCTTCACCATCATCGTCCACTACTCACCTATGCCTTATGGCCAAGGGTGAACGAAAGGTACAAAACCATGATAGTGATGATGATGACGATAGTGATAGTGATGATGAATATGACTCACCTTCTTATGATGAACTTGTAAAATTGTTAAACAAATACACTAAAATCATAAGAAGAACTAGAAGTGAAAATGATGATCTTCAAAATGAAAATGAATCACTCTCATCAAAGCTTGAAAATATTCAAAAGACTAGTGGTGAGCTTAGAGTTCAAAATGAAGTGATGTCTTCCACTCTCAAGGAACTCAAAACCTCCTATAAAGAGCTTAAAGATCAATATGATAAACTTGAGAAGAAGCATGATGAGCTCATCACTAGACACAATTCTCTAAAGGACAAATACACCACATTAAAAATTGATTATGATAGTCTTGTGGTTGCTAATGAACTTGCTCTTGAGACACATGATGCTACTAACCATGTTGTTAAGTGTGATATAGCTACATCATGTGATGACTTGATCATTGAAAGCATTGAGCGAGGTTCTAGTAGCAAAGGCAAGAGTGTGGTTGAGTCAAGCAACCATGATGATTATGCCAAGATTAAGAGTGAAAATGAGAAGCTTGCAAGTGAGAACAAGAAGCTAAAAGGTTTGATGGCTCTTGAGAAGCAACCAACAAATGAGTCACTCATTGAAGAAAAT
This sequence comes from Saccharum hybrid cultivar R570, assembly GCA_038087645.1. Lineage (NCBI taxonomy): Eukaryota > Viridiplantae > Streptophyta > Magnoliopsida > Poales > Poaceae > Saccharum > Saccharum hybrid cultivar. The sequence continues at coordinate 16,469,473 of JAQSUU010000564.1, forward strand.
AAAAAACTCAAGCAAGAAAAAGAGCATCTCAAGACCGGCCTAAGCAAGTTCACAAGAGGCCAACATTTGCAAAGTGAGCTCCTCATGAACACCGTAATGAAGATGGATAGAAGTGGTATTGGGTACTTGGCAAATCAAGAGAAGAAAGCAAAAGCTCAACAACAACAAAGCAAGTCAAAGCCCAAGTCAAAGAGATGTGTTGAGTGTGGTCAAGAAGGTCACTTTGCTCATGAATGCAAAACTCCACCACCACAACCCTTGCCCAAGCATGCTAGACCTTTCGCTTTCAATGCTCATTATATGCTAAGAAAAGATTCAAATGGAAAGATGAAAGTCATGTTTTTGGGTCCCCCAAACAATAATAGGCCAAAGAAAATATGGGTTGCCAAGTCACTAGTGGATAAAGTCAAGGGCCCCTCTCAAGTTTGGGTCCCTAAACAAAAAGCTTGATCTCTTGTGTGTAGGTGAACTACAAGACCGGTGGAACTCATTGGGTTATTGATAGTGGTTGCACTCAACACATGACCGGTGATCCTCGTATGTTCACCACCATTGAAGAGAATGGTATATGTCAAGAGAAGATCACATTTGGGGATAATTCAAAGAGCAAAGTCAAGGGTATAGGCAAGATTGCAATATCACATGATCACTCACTCTCAAATGTGCTCTATGTTGCTTCATTGAGTTTCAACTTGTTGTCCGTTGGGCAACTTTGTGACCTTGGCTTCCAATGCTTGTTCACACCAAATGAAGTGGAAGTTTCAAAGATAGATGACAAGCAAGTGATATTCAAAGGCTTTAGATACAATAATCTTTATCTTGTTGACTTCACCTCCGAAGATGCAAATTTGATGACATGTTTGTTCACCAAGACCTCACTTGGTTGGCTTTGGCATAGGCGGCTTGCTCATGTTGGAATGAACACTCTCAACAAGCTTTTGAAGAAAGAACTAGTGAGAGGATTGAAGGATGTGAAGTTTGAAAAGGACAAACCTTGTAGTGCATGTCAAGCGGGCAAACAAGTTGCAAACACTCATCCAACCAAAGCTTTCATGTCAACTTCAAGAGTGCTAGAACTTCTACACATGGATTTGTTTGGGCCTACAACATACAAGAGCTTGGGTGGTAATCTCTATTGTCTTGTGATAGTGGATGACTACTCAAGGTATACATGGACCTTCTTCCTTCATGACAAATCCGAAGTGGCAAATTGCTTCAAGAAGTTTGCAAAGAGAGCTCAAAATGAATTTGAAGTCAAGATAAAGAAGATTAGAAGTGACAATGGGAAAGAATTTGACAACACCAACATTGAAGCTTATTGTGATCAAATTGGAATCAAGCATGAGGTGTCTTCAACCTACACTCCTCAACAAAATGGTGTAGTTGAGAGAAAGAACCGAACTTTGATCACTCTTGCAAGAACAATGCTAGATGAGTACAACACTCCGGAGAAGTTGTGGGCCGAGGCAATCAACACCGCATGCTATGCTTCAAATCGCCTCTTCCTACAAAAGTTTCTTGGCAAGACCCCCTATGAGTTGCTTAATGGCAAGAAGCCGGACGTTTCTTTCTTCCGGGTGTTTGGTTGCAAATGTTACATCTACAAGAAGCGTCAACACCTAGGAAAGTTTCAAAGATGTTGTGATATTGGTTTTCTTGTTGGTTACTCATCAAAGTCCAAAGCATATAGAGTATTTAACCATGCCACCGGTTTGGTTGAAGAAACATATGATGTGGAATTTGATGAATCTAACGGCTCCCAAGGAGCAATTGAGAATTGTGATGATGTAGGTGATGAACCCTTGAGGGAGGCCATGAAGAACATGCCGGTGGGAGACATCAAGCCAAAAGATGATGATGACGATGTACAAATTATTGATCCACCATCTTCATCACGTGTGCCTCAAGATGATGACAAGAATGAGAGAGTTGAAAATGAAGACACTTATGTCTCTCATGAACAATCCGAGGCACAAGCTCAAGATGTTGATGCTCCTCATCCACCTCCTCAAGTGGTTGATAAAAGAAATTCACCACTACTTCAAGCACATCCACAAGATCTCATCATAGGGAGTCCTACAAAGGGAGTAATGACTCGATCCCAAAAGCTAGCTTCTTTTGTTGAACATCACTCTTTTGTCTCTTGTGTTGAACCTAAGAATGTAGAAGAAGCTCTTCAAGATCCGGATTGGGTGATTGCAATGCATGAAGAATTGAACAATTTCACCCGCAATCAAGTATGGACACTTGAAGAGCATCCCAAAGGTGCAAGAGTCATTGGAACCAAGTGGGTGTTCCGCAACAAGCAAGATGACCAAGGCGTAGTGGTGAGGAACAAGGCAAGACTAGTTGCAAAGGGGTTCTCTCAAGTTGAAGGTCTTGATTTTGGAGAAACCTTTGCACCCGTTGCAAGACTTGAAGCCATTCGTATCCTCCTTGCTTATGCATCACATCATGATATGAAACTATATCAAATGGATGTGAAAAGTGCATTTTTAAATGGCTTTATAAATGAACTAGTCTATGTTAATCAACCTCCCGGGTTTGAAGACCCTAGATATCCTAATCATGTTTATAGGTTGTCCAAGGCGTTATATGGGCTCAAGCAAGCCCCTAGAGCGTGGTATGAACGCCTCCGGGACTTCCTCATTGAGAAGGGCTTCACCATTGGGAAGGTCGACACCACACTATTCACCAAGAAGTTTAATGGGGAGATCTTCATTTGTCAAGTATATGTTGATGATATCATCTTCGGATCAACAAATGAAGATTATTGCAAGGAATTTGGTGAATTGATGTCAAAGGAATTCGAGATGTCAATGATTGGTGAGCTCACATTCTTCCTTGGCTTTCAAGTAAAGCAAATGAGAGAAGGGATTTTCATCTCTCAAGAAAAGTATACCAAGGATCTCCTCAAAAGATTCAAGATGGAAGAATGCAAACCAATCAAGACCCCAATGCCATCAAACGGACATCTCGACCTAGATGAGGGAGGTAAACCGGTTGATCAAACTCTCTACCGTTCTATGATTGGTAGCTTGTTATATCTTACCGCATCTAGGCCCGATATCATGTTTAGTGTGTGCATGTGTGCTCGCTTTCAAGCGTGCCCTAAAGAACCTCACCTAAGTGCCGTAAAAAGAATCCTAAGATATCTTAAGCTCACCCCAAGCATTGGTCTTTGGTATCCCAAAGGAGCTAGATTCCAACTAGTTGGCTATTCCGATTCGGACTATGCCGGTTGCAAGATTGATAGAAAAAGCACATCCGGAGGGTGCCATTTGCTTGGAAGATCTTTAGTATCTTGGTCATCTAAAAAGCAAAATAGTGTGGCTTTGTCCACCGCCGAGGCGGAATACATTGCCGCGGGGGCCTGTTGTGCACAAATCCTATATATGAAACAAACCCTCCTAGACTATGGAATTGTTCTTGAAAAGGTGCCACTTTTATGTGACAACGAAAGTGCCGTTAAAATTGCTAACAATCCGGTACAACACTCTCGCACCAAGCACATTGATATCCACCATCACTTTCTAAGAGATCACGTTGCTAAAAATGACATATCACTAGAAGGTGTAAGAAGTGAAAATCAATTAGCGGATATCTTCACCAAACCTTTGGATGAGGCAACCTTTTGTAGGTTAAGAAGTGAACTCAATGTGCTTGATTCTAGTAACTTTAAAAAATGAGCGTGTGTTGTCCCTTGCATTGCATTGTATTATATACCATTTTTTTTATCGCATTGTTTTTAGGGCTTGGCTAACACGGTTACGATAACCCTTCCTTGGAGGAGTGAAAAAGCCTAACCGTGGATCAAACTTGACAAGCATTCTAGTTTTACCTTCTTGTATTGCATTGCATATGCATGGTTGTTGTTCTTGTCGTTTCTCTTCGGTTAAGTTTTGAGCAACCTCTGTGTTCGTCCATAGATAGAGAGAGCATTTTGACGCTCCTAATGGTTCAAAAACTCTATTGCGTGGCCATACGTTGCTCCTTGGGTGTTTATTGCCTATTTTCTTAAAAATAATACTAGCCTAAGGCAATCTATTTTAAAACTTTTTTGAGGGTTTGAGTGAGGTCTCTCATTTCGTGTTCCAATTGGTGTTTATTTTTGTCTTTTTGAATTGGAACCCGATTGGGAGAAGTCGCGTCGTTGTTCGGAATCCGAGGTAGCTTCACGTCTCGATTCTCATCGTATCACATATGCTTGCTTTCTGTAGGGTTTCGTACCTTTTAGTCGTATATGTGCTTATAGTAGATCTCTCTATTCCGTCGTTGCAGCGAGTCTGTCCGTGTGTCGGGTGAGATCAGTCTGCTGAATCCGAGGCCAAGCTTGCGGATACGGATTGAGGCTAAGCCTCTTGAGTGACAGTTCACCATCTTTTAGAGGTTTTCAGTCAGTTTGTCAGCATGGTGCGTTGCAAGAACGCCGGTGGTGCTCCTGGTGACGGGGACGACAGTCCTCCTCGTTGGTCTGAGATTGCACGTGGGAAGCGTGTCAAGGTATTGGCCAGAAAGAAGAAGAAGACACTCACAGAGGCAGAGATTGCTCAGGCCGTGGCAGATGCAGCAGAGCAGGCAGAGAGAGGTGGCAGGAGCAGTGGCATACGCATAGGCGAGCGTCGCATTCATCTTGAAGGTCGACAGCTCGGCACAGAGGCCACTGAGGGTACTGAGGGTACTGGAGCTGCAGAGAGTATGTCAGTTGATCCACCTTCAGAGGCTCCAGAGGCTCCAGAGGCTCTAGAAGCTACAGAGGACACAGAGGAGCAGCCAGCTCAGTCTCCACCACGTCGCCGCTCCACACGCGCACGTACTCAGGTGTCTCCTAGGCCAGAGGGCCAGCGTCGTGGAGCACGTCCCCCTCCCAGAGCTAGAGGTTCACCCCCGGTCGAGCACTTTGACTTGAGGGGTGCTACAGCACGTCAGGTGCAGGGGTTGAGGTTCGTGGAGGTCAGTCGGTGGTTTCCACCTGTGAGGGATCCCAGAGCTTCAGAAGGATTCTATACCCCTCTTCAGGAGGATTTCTACAGAGCTCTAGTTGACAGTGGTATTGCTTTCCGACCACAGAGGGTCTGTCGACTTGAGTCACTAGTCGAGGTTGTGGGAGAGCAGCTACGTCCGCACCTGTCCTTTCTGCCAGGCTTGTTAGATCTTCTTGGACGGACAGGTGCATACTGCGGCACATGGGTCAGAGAGTTTTATGCTTCACTATGGATTGATCCTGCCCATGATTTCATTCACTTTGCATTCCGAGGCCGCGATCACCGCCTATACAGCAGCAGAGTGCGGGAGATTCTCAGACTCCCAGCTTTTGACACAAAGATACATCAGCTATGTTATGGTCAGACTCCTCCTCCGAGACGCCCTCACGGCGGGACAGTGCCACCTACAGACTTGGTTCGACCCTGCTTCCGTGAGCCTTTTGGCCAAGGGTCTCGACGCACGCCCGCTAGTTTGACACCACTGGCCAGAGTTTTGGATGCTATAGTCAGACGCACTCTACTTCCCAGACTTGGCTACAGAGAGGGACTGACTCGGATGCAGCTATGGGTTGTTCACCACCTCCTCTCACAGACACAGTTTGATATATGGGATCTCATACTTAGTGAGATGGAGGACACCATAGCTGAGGGCTTCAAGGGTAATCGTCAGCTGCCCTATGCACACTGGATCTGCTTCTTTATCAGATCATCTATTCAGCTGCCAGCAGAGATCCGAGCTGAGATATCAGATACTACCACTGCTTTTCCTGAGTATGATATCCGTCAGCTTTGGACGTCAGTCACCAGAGATCAGGCCCCAGTGCCAGGACAGTGTGTGCGACCTGAGGTTCCTGAGACAGCAGCTGAGCAGGACGCCACAGTTGATGAGCTTGCAGAGGCAGAGCTTGCAGATCTTGACGCTCAGCCTGCTGATCTTCCTGAGGATGGGACATCTGAAAGCACTGATGAGGACTACCAGCCCATCCCCAGGTACCGGTCTCCTCGGTCCCACGACCACGAGGCCGGTGGCTCTGGTTCAGCCTCCCGCACAGACCCAGCCATGGTGGCAATTCTTGAAAGGTTGACCCAGGCACAGGAGCAACAGCAACAGCAAATACAGCGACAAGCTCAGGACACAGCTGCAGCACTTGCACAGATTCAGGCTCGTCAGGATGAGTTTCAGCGTCAGCAGCTTGAGATCCAGAGGCAGCAAGTCGAAATGCAGCGACAGCAATATGAGATTCAGCGATAGACTGCAGCTAGTCAGCAGCAATACTTGGACCTCCTGCGCCACCTAGTCACGGTTGGGGTTCCTCCGCCTACTTCCGTCCTGACTTCTACTTTACCATCTTCTGATCCATCGAGTCAGGGACAGCCGGGTTTCCAGTTCACATCTCCACAGCAGTAGGTTCCCCAGTCTTTCCAGTCCCCGAGCTTCACTCCTATTCACACGGGGTTTACACCATCAGACCAGCCTCGCCCTCACCTCCTGACAGGCACATCTTTCGGTGATTTCAGTGCTACCTACAGCGAGTTGACTGGTCAGCCGACGCCCTCGCATACTACAGTTGCTACTTCTTCAGGGTTGTCAGTTTCAGAGGCAGCTATTCCTCCAGTAGCAGGGACTGGTACTACAGAGACTCTACCTTCGTCAGTTGCCTCCACAGATCCTCCTGCTACTGGCTCGCTACAGGCTCAGGTCACTCAGACGGATCCTATCATTACTACTACGACAGTACCTGTTCCTGCCATTCAGACCCAGACAGTTACACAACCACATGCTTCATCAGAGGGTCAGCCAGATAGCTCAGATTCCGAGGGCGATTCTCTACACTTCATGATTACTCCGCGCACCTCGGCACCCGACACGACTCCGTCTGTCCCCCCTTCAGATCCTTAGATTAGTTTTTTCTTTGGCGCTTGATGCCAAAGGGGGAGAGAGAGTAGTTTCAGGGGGAGTTTTGAGAGTTGTTTTTTCATTTTTTTCCTGTGTGCTACATTCATGCATCATGTTTACTTTTCAGTCATTGCATTCGTGTGACATGTCGTTGTGAGATAAACCTTGAGTCTTAATGTTTTATCCTGTTAGTGTTATCTCTTGTCACCATTGTTAATTATAGCTCTAAGGTTGTGCTTCCGTGCCTTACTCCGTTATATTATGAGCTATATCCTTTTGTGTACTAACACTTTTTTGTCTTATCTTATGAGTACACTCTTTTGGCTTGGGACACATAAGCAATTCCTTTCACTTCTCTGCTTATTGCTTGTTGCTTATGTGAACCATGCATGCTCAAAAACCTCAACTCAAATCTTTTCATATCTGAGTGTTGTCATCAATCACCAAAAAGGGGGAGATTGAAAGCATCTAGGCCCCGAGGTTTGGTTTCGGCAATTGATGACAACGCTTTATTACCATGACTAACGTGTGTTTTGCAGAAACTTTGGTAAGTTAGGTCATGGAGGTTTTAACTGCTTTGGGCACCATGGTATTCATGCCCCTTGATGGAAATCGTTTCGGTTTTCAAAAGAGTGACGTCAAGATTAAGGACGGTTAGTTCCGGATGTCGAGGTGTTGAGAGACATTTGGAATAGTCGTTAGGATCTTCGTTTTTCTCTTTTGGCCGTACTATAAAGGGGGGCATGAGCGGGTAGCTTGACCTAGGCGAGTCCTATGTTTAGGTGTGGTGCACACTTGTTAAACTTGGCGCTAGGCAGCTCTAGAATAGCTCAAAGTTCAGTTGGGAGCAACTTGGTTGAAGTTGTAACGCTTTTCGGAGAGTTTCGGGTCGTTTTCACGTGACCGGACGCGGTCCTCGGCATGACCGGACGCGTCCGGTCAGTTCAGTTCCGCGGCTGGGGTTTTCAGCTCTGAGCACCGGACGCGGTCCTCGCGAGGACCGGACGCGGTGGTCAGAAGTCAACACGTGTCACTTAAGGGAAACACCCGATCGGACGCGACCTGGGTATGATCGGCGCGTCCGGTCATAGTCCAGTAAGGTCCTGAGACGACCGGACGCGTCCGGTCATCACCGATCGGACGCGGTCGCGCGTCCGGTGCGAGTACAGTAAGCTCCACGCACGATCGGACGCGTCCGGTCACCCCTGACCGGTGCGTCCGGTCATTTAGGTGTTTTTCAGTTTTTGACCGTTACGAGCGACCGGCGCGTCCGGTCAGTACGACCGGCGCGTCCGGTCAGCTCGAGTTTTGCTGAGTCAGCAGGAAACGGTTTGTTTCGTCTGTGGGGTGTATAAATACATCCCCACCACCTCTTTTAGAGGTCTCTTGCTCATTTGATCAGCTGATAAACACCTTTAGAGTGCAAGGTAGTGCAAGAGCACTAGTGAGGATAGAGATTTGAGAATCAAAGCTTGAGAGTTCCTCACTAGCGATTAGAGAGTAACAAGTGTGCATCCACTTTCTCATTTAGGCTCGTAGTGGTCAAGTGAGAGTTCTAGCTTGTTACTCTTGGTGATCGCCATCACCTAGACGGCTTGGTGGTGATTGGGAGTTTGGTGTTCATCCGGCGGAGCTTGTGGATGACCCAACTCATCTTGTGAGCGGTTGTGGGTGATTCACCGCGACGGAGTGTCAAAGAATCAACCCGTAGAGAGCACTTGATCCTTGCGCGGATCAAGGGGGAGCGACACCCTTGCGCGGGTGCTCCAACGAGGACTAGTGGGGAGTGGCGACTCTCCGATACCTCGGAAAAACATCGCCGTGTTCCTTGCCCCTTTACATTCAAGCATTTACTTTCTCGTATTTACTTACATTGCTTGTTTACATTCCTAGACTTGCCATGCTAGACTAGGATTGGAAACTAGGGTGCAAAACTTTGTATCGGTAGACTCTCTAGGAACACAAGTAGACACTAGGGGTGAATTCTAGCTTGTAGGATTTATTCCTTGCATTTATTTTTTAGAAAAGCCCAATTCACCCCCCCCTCTTGGGCATCTTGATCCTTTCAGACCTTCAAGATGAAAGCGACGCTCACCAATGTGAATCCCACTGCCTCTACCACCCCTCTCTGCACGCTCTGCTGCATCAGCGATGACCTGTGCAATCTCTACCTCAGTGGGTGTCCTCTTTCTCTTCTTGACGGCTAACTTCTTGCGCTTGCCACGAGCTACCTCTGTCACCCTTGGAGGACTTTTGTCCCTGTCACTCGGTCCACCACCAGCATTCTTGCAGCGAACCATACTGACAGAACTCTGTAACTGAGAAAACCCTGAAAGTGCAAGATGGTGTACTGACACTCGTGAGGCTTGGCCTCTATCCGTATCCACAGGCTTGGCCTCAGATTTAAAACTGATCACCTGACACACACAGAGCACCGACAAGACCCTCTATAAAGATAAAATAGATAAAGCTACTATTAAGCATTATATTTTAACTACCAGACGAGCAAGGTCCTTATGAAAGCAAGCATACGAGATAAGAAAGGAATAGATCGCGATAGCTACCTCGGATGAGCAAAACTCCGATGAGAAGGAAAGTGACCTTGATGCGCTAGGTTTCCCTAGAAACGACGGACAAGCGCTGGAGTGCCGATAAGATCAAAGGATGCTTAGAATTTCACCGAGAATCCATCGGCAAACCCTAATTGAAAGGATCAAGGCAATGAAATCACCTTGCGGAGTCAAACTCGTGTGAAAGTCCTTTGCCGGAGAACGATCGGTGAGAGTCAAAGATGTCGCGACCGTTAGGGTTAGGTCATAGGGTACGACGGTCGGAGGCATGACTGCGACTGCCGGAGACGATGGACGGGCGTGGGGAGGAGAAGCGGCGCGCACAACTGAGGAGTTGGCTACGCAGGAGAGCAGCGGCGACGCGGCTGTGTGGAAGAGCTGCGGTGGCGCGCGAGACGGCTGCGGCGGCGCGCGGGACGGCTGCGGCGACGCGCGGGGCAGCTGCGGCGGTGGAGAAGGCGTGGCGGCGCTGGAGAACTCGGCGAGTAGGTGGCTAGGGTTTGGGGTACGGCGGATTGAAACAAAAACGGCGACCGATGTACGGTTAAAAAGGCTTAGATCCGCTTTTCACGCAATGACCGGACGCGGTGGTCGACTGACCGAACGCGATGGAGCAGCGTCCGGTCAGAGTCCAGTAAGCTCCTGGCGCGACCGGACGCGTCCGGTTAGGGATGATCGGACGCTGACAGAGTCCGGTCAGAGTTTACCCGGGAACCCAACACGCATGACCGGACACGGCGGTGGTGGTCACAACGTCGCGTCCGATGCAGCGTCCGGTCACATATCCTTGAGAATATCTTCGGGATGACCGGACACGCTGGTGGCCGCCGGGATCGGACGCGGTGATGAAGCAGCATCATGTCCGGTCCAGCGTCCGGTCGCTGTAAAGCACCTTTCTTCAATCCGATCTTCGATGCGACTTCTCCCAATCAAGTTCCAATTCAAAGAGACTAAAAAACACAAATTGGAACCTGATATGAGGGACCTCTCTCAAACCCTCGAGTTTTTCAAAATATTTTGCCTTAGGCTAGTATTATTTTTAAGAAAATAAGCAATAAACACCCGAGGAGCAACGTATGGCCATGCAATAGAGTTTATGAACCCTTGGGAGCGTCAAACGCTCTCTCTATTCATGGACGAACACAGTGGTTGCTCAAAGCAAAACCGAAAAGAAACGACAAGGCAACAACCATGCATATGCAATGCAAAGCGAGAAAGGAAGACTAGGTTGCTTGTCAAGTTTGATCCACGGTTAGGCTTTTTCACTCCTCCAAAGGAGGGTTATCGTAACCGTGTTAGACAAGTCCTAGATGCATTGCGGAAATTTAAACATGACATATGATACAATGCAATGCAAGGGACAACACAAGCTCTTTTTTAAAGTTACTAGAATCAAGCATATTTAGTTCACTTCTCAACCTACAAAAGGTAGCCTCATCCAAAGGTTTAGAGAAGATATCCGCTAATTGATTTTCAGTTCTTACACCTTCTAGTGATATAACATTTTTAGCAACATGATCTCTTAGAAAGTGGTGGTGGATATCAATGTGCTTGGTGCGTGAGTGTTGTACCGGATTATTAGCAATTTTAACGACACTTTCATTGTTACATAAAAGTGACACCTTATCAAGAACAACTTCATAGTCTAGGAGGGTTTGTTTCATGTATAAGATTTGTGCACAACAAGCCCCCGCGGCAATGTATTCCGCCTCGGCGGTGGACAAAGCCACACTATTTTGCTTTTTAGATGACCAAGATACTAAAGACCTTCCAAGCAAATGGCACCCTCCGGATGTGCTTTTTCTATCAATTTTGCAACCGGCATAATCCGAATCGGAATAGCCAACTAGTTGGAATCTAGCTCCTTTGGGGTACCAAAGGCCAATGCTTGGGGTGTGCTTAAGATATCTTAAGATTCGTTTTACGGCACTTAGGTGAGGTTCTTTAGGGCACGCTTGAAAGCGAGCACACATGCACACACTAAACATGATATCGAGCCTAGATGCGGTAATGTACAATAAGCTACCAATCATAGAACGGTAGAGAGTTTGATCAATTTGTTTACCTCCCTCATCTAGGTCGAGATGTCCATTAGATGGCATTGGGATTTTGATTGGCTTACACTCTTCCATCTTGAATCTCTTGAGAAGATCCTTAGTATACTTTTCTTGAGAGATGAAAATCCCTTCTCTCATTTGCTTGACTTGAAAATCAAGGAAGAATGTTAGCTCACCAATCATTGACATCTCGAACTCCTTTGACATCAATTCACCAAATTCCTTGCAATAGTCTTCATTTGTTGATCCGAAGATGATATCATCAACATAGACTTGACAAATGAAGATCTCCCCATTAAGCTTCTTGGTGAATAGTGTGGTGTCGACCTTCCTAATAGTAAAGCCCTTCTCAATGAGGAAGTCCCGGAGACGCTCATACCACGCTCTAGGGGCTTGCTTGAGCCCATATAGCGCCTTGGACAACCTATAAACATGATTAGGATATCTAGGGTCTTCAAACCCGGGAGGTTGTTCAACATAGACTAGTTCATTTATGAAGCCATTTAAAAATACACTTTTCACATCCATTTGATATAGTTTCATTTTATGATGTGATGCATATGCAAAAAGGATATGAATGGCTTAAAGTCTTGCAACGGGTGCAAAGGTCTCTCCAAAATCAAGACCTTCAACTTGAGAGATCCCCTTTGCAACTAGTCTTGCCTTGTTCCTCACTACTACGCCTTGGTCATCTTGCTTGTTGCGGAACACCCACTTGGTTCCAATGAATCTTGCACCTTTTGGATGCTCTTCAAGTGTCCAAACTTGATTGCGGGTGAAGTTGTTCAATTCTTCGTGCATAACATTCACCCAATCCGGATCTCGAAGAGCTTCTTCTACATTCTTAGGTTCAAGACAAGAGACAAAAGAGTGATGTTCAACGAATGAAGCAAGCTTTTAAGATCGAGTCATTACACCCTTTGTAGGACTTCTTATGATGAGATCTTGTGGATGTGCTTGAAGTAGAGGTGAGTTTCTTCTATCAACCACTTGAGGAGATGGTTGGGGAGCATCAACATCTTGAGCTTGTGCCTCGGCTTGTTCATGAGAGACATGAGTGTCTTCATTTTCAACTCTCTCATTCTTATCATTATCTTGAGGCACATGTGATGAAGATTGTGGATTGACAATTTGTACATCGTCTTCATCATCTTTAGGCTTGATGTCTCCCACTGGCATATTCTTCATTGCCTCCCTCAATGGTTCATCACCTACATCATCACAATTCTCAATTGCTCCTTGGGAGCCGTTAGATTCATCAAATTCCACATCATATGTTTCTTCAACCAAACCAGTGGCATGGTTAAATACTCTATATGCTTTGGACTTTGATGAGTAACCAACAAGAAAGCCAATATCACAACGTCTTTGAAACTTCCCTAGGTGTTGACGTTTTTTGTAGATGTAGCATTTGCAACCAAACACCCGGAAGAATGAGACGTCCGGCTTCTTCCCATTTAGCAACTCATAGGGAGTCTTGTCAAGAAACTTTTGTAGGAAGAGACGATTTGAAGCATAGCATGCGGTGTTGATTGCCTCGGCCCACAATTTTTTCGGTGTATTGTACTCATCTAGCATTGTTCTTGTAAGGGTGATCAAAGTCCGGTTCTTTCTCTCAACTACACCATTTTGTTGAGGAGTGTAGGTTGATGAAACTTCATGCTTGATTCCAATCTCATCACAATAAGCTTCTATGTTTGTGTTGTCAAACTCTTTGCCATTATCACTTCTAATTTTCTTTATCTTGACTTCAAATTCATTTTGAGCTCTCTTTGCAAACTTCTTGAAGCAATTTGCCACTTCGGATTTGTCATAAAGGAAGAAGGTCCAAGTGTATCTTGAGTAGTCATCCACAATCACAAGACAATAGAGATTTCCACCCAAGCTCTTGTAAGTTGTAGGACCAAACAAATCCATGTGTAGAAGTTCTAACACTCTTCATGTTGACATGTAAGCTTTGGTTGGATGAGTATTTGCAACTTGTTTGCCAGCTTGACATGCACTACAAGGTTTGTCCTTCTCAAACTTGACATCCTTCAAGCCTCTTACTAGTTCTTTCTTCAATAGCTTGTTGAGAGTGTTCATTCCATCATGAGCAAGCCTCCTATGCCAAAGCCATCCAAGTGTAGTTTTGGTGAACAAATATGTCATCAAGTTTGCATCTTCGGAGGTGAAGTCAACAAGATAGAGATTATTGTATCTAAAGCCTTTGAAAATCATTTGCTTGTCATCTATCTTTGTAACTACCACTTCATTAGGAGTGAACAAGCATTGGTAGCCAAGGTCACAAACTTGCCCAACGGATAGTAAGTTGAAACTCAATGAAGCAACATAGAGCACATTTGAAAGAGAGTGATCATTTGATATTGCAATCTTGCCTATACCCTTGACTTTGCTCTTTGAATTGTCCCCAAATGTGATCTCTTGACATACCCCCATTCTCTTCAAGTGAGGTGAACATACGAGGGTCACCGGTCATATGTTGAGTGCAACTACTATCAATAACCCAATGAGATCCACCGGTCTTGTAGTTCACCTACACACAAGAGATCAAGCTTTTTGTTTAGGAACCCAAACTTGAGAAGGACCCTTGACTTTCTCAACTAGTGACTTGGCAACCCATATTTTCTTAGGCCTATTCTTGTTAGGGGGACCCAAGAACATGACTTTCATCTTTCCACTTGAATCTTTTCTAAGCATGTAATGAGCATTGAAAGCAAAGGGTCTAGCATGCTTGGGCAAGGGTTATGGTGGTGGAGTCTTGCACTCATGAGCAAATGACCTTCTTGTCCACACTCAACACATCTCTTTAGCTTGGGCTTTGACTTGCTTTGTTGTTGTTGAGCTTTAGCCTTCTTCTCTTGATTTGCCAAGTAACCAATGCCACTTCTATCCATCTTCATTACGGTGTTCATGAGTAGCTCACTTTGCAAATGTTGGCCTCTTGTGAACTTGCTTAGGCCGGTCTTGAGATGCTCTTTGTCGTGCTTGAGTTTTTTGTTCTCTTCAATAAGTGACTCATTTGATGTTTGCTTTTTAAGAGCCATCAACTTCTTGTTCTCATTTATAAGCATCTCATTTTTACTCTTGAGCTTGACATAGTCATCATAGTTGTCGGACTCAACCACATTCTTGCCTTTGCCGCTAGAGCCTTGCTTAATGTTCTTAATAATCAAGTCATCACATGATGTAGCTATATCAATCTTAACAACTTGGTTAGTAGCATCATGTGTCTCAAGAGCAAGCTCATTAGCAACAATAAGACTATCATAATTGATTTTCACTGTAGTATATTTATCTTTTAGCAAGTTGAGCCTAGTGATGAGTTCATCATGCTTCTTCTCAAGTTTATCATGTTCATCTCTAAGCTCTTTGTTAGAAGTTTTAAACTTCTTGAGAGTAGAAGACATAATTTCATTTTGATCTTTGAGCTCATCACTAGTCTTATGTGCATTCTCAAGCTTAGATGAGAGTGAGTCATTTTCATTTTGGAGCTCATCATTTTCATTTCTAGTTCTTCTTATGATTTTAGAGTATTTGTTCAACAATTTTACAAGTTCATCATAAGAAGGTGCATCATATTCATCATCACTATCACTATCATCATTATCACTCTCATTGTTTTGTACCTTTCGTTCACCCTTGGCCATAAGGCATAGGTGAGAAGTGGACGATGATGGTGAAGGTGGCGGTGAAGGTGGTGATGAAGATGTCGGTGAAGATGATGATGGCCCAATCACAAATGCGGCGACCTTCTCTTTCTCATCGTCGCTCTCATCACCGGAAGACTCACATGATGACTCAATGTCGGTGAGCCAATCACCAATAATGTAAGCTTTGCCTCCCTTCTTCTTCTTGTAAAACTCTTTTCTCTTGCCATCCTTCTTTTTGTATGGCTTGTTTTTCTTCTTCTCATCTTCTTCATCACTTGAATCATTTCTCTTGCCCTTGTTCTTGTTCTTGTACTTGTCTTTTGGAGGCTTAGGGCATTAATGAGCTAAGTGGCCAAGTTCACCACAATTGTAGCAATCCATCTCGGATATTGGCTTCCTTTTGCTACTTGTGAAGAACTTTTTCTTGCCATCGAACTTGATGCCACTCTTGTTGAGCTTCTTTAGCATCTTGGTGGTCTTTCTCACCATGAGTGCAAGTGATGCATCATCAATATCACTTTTACTTGAGCTTTCTTACACCATCATGGCTTGGCCCTTCTTCTTTTTCTTGTCATGGCTAGCTTTGAAGGCCAAGTCCTTCTTCTTGGAAGATGATGAGCCCTCTTCCGGAGTGATGTGCATGTACATCTCATGTGCATTGATCTTTCCCAATACTTGTGTCGGTGTTGCGGTGGAGAGATCACTTTGGTGAAGCACGGTGACGATGTGACCATACTTCTCAACGGGAAGAACGCTCAAGATCCTCCTTGCAACATCTGATTGACTCATTTGAGTGAGTCCAAGAGCATTGAGATCCTCTACAAGAACATTCAATCGAGTATACATTTCATTAGCACTTTCTTTGGGAAGCATCTCAAAGGAATTAATTTTCTTTAAAGCAATATGATAGCATTCCTCACGCTCACTCTTAGTTCCCTCATGGAGAGCACAAAAGTTTTCCCGCAATTCATGAGCGTTTTTGGCATTACGCACACGATTGAAGATATCCTTGCCTAGGCCCTGGTAGAGTGCATTTTTTGCCTTTGCATTCCACCGGACGTACTTCTCCTCGTCACCACTTGGGTTGGCGGGATCCTTGATAGCGGGAAGCCCTTCGGTTGCGGCTCTAAGGCACCCAACATCTATGGCTTCAAGGTACGCCTCCATACGAATTTTCTAATATGGAAAATCGTCTCCCTCAAAGGTGGGAGGTGGTCCTTCCCCATTAAACATCTTGCTCTAGGCGGTGAAGCCTAAATAAGGAGCAACTCGGCTCCGATACCAATTGAAAGGATTAAGATGCCCAAGAGGGGGGGTGAATTGGGCTTTTCTAAAAATTAATTGCAAGAATTAAATCCTACAAGCCAAACTTCACCCCTAGTGCCTACTAGTGTTCCTTGTGATTCTACCGGTAAAAGTTTTGCACCCTAAGTTCCAATCCTAATCTAGCATGGCAATTCTAGGAAAGTAAACAAGCAATGAAAGTAATACACAAAAGTAAATGCTTGAAAGTAAGGGTTAGGAACACGGCGATGTTTTCCCGAGGTGTCGGAGAGTCGCCACTCTCCACTAGTCCTCGTTGGAGCACCTGCGCAAGGGTGTAGCTCCCCCTTGATCCGCGCAAGGATCAAGTGCTCTCTACGAGCTAATTCTTTGACACTTCGTCATGGTGAATCGCCCAAAACCGCTCACAAGATGAGTTGGGTCATCCACAAGCTCGCCGGATGATCACCAAACTCTCAATCACCACCAAGCCGTCTAGGTGATGGCGATCACCAGGAGTAACAAGCTAGAACTCTCACTTGACCACAACAAGCCTAATGAGTAGATGGATGCACACTTGCTACTCCCTAGTCACTAATGAGGGATCTCAAGCTTTGATTCTCAAATCACTACTCTCACTAGGGCTCTTGCACTCCCTTGCACTTGAAAGATGTTTCTCAGCTGAACAAATGAGCAAGAGGCCTCTAAAAGAGGTGGAGGGGATGTATTTATATACCCCATAGACAAATCCAACCGTTACCAGCCAACTCAGCAAAACACGCACTGACCGGACCGCCGGTCGAGTGTAACGGTCAAAAACCAGAACGATACCGCTGAGTGACCGGACGCACCGATCAGGGGTGACCGGACGCGTCCGATAGTGCAAGAACCTTACTATACTTTAACTTGATGCTCGACCACGTCCGATCAGTGATGACCTGATGCTTCAGGTCAGCTAAGTACCTTATTGGAACATGACCGGACGCGTCCGATCATTTTCCAGTCGCGTCCGATTATACTTTTACCCTCTGAAACACGTGTCAGACTGATCAACGCGTCCGGTCCTCGCAGGGACCGCGTCCGGTCAACCAGGTTGAAAATGCAGTGACTGTTAGTACTGACCGGACACGTTCGGTCATGACAGAGACCGCGTCCGGTTAAGGGTAAACAACTCAAACGACTTCAAAACACGACGCAACTTGAACCAAGTTGCTTCCAACTGAACTTTGAGCTTTTCCTGAGCTACCTAGTGCTAAGTTAGACAAGTGTGCACCACACCTAAACAAAAGACTCACCTAGGTCAAGCTACTCGCTCATGCCCCCTTTTATAGTACGACCAAAGGAAAAAAGCGAAGATCTTAACGACTATTCTGGATGTAACTCAACACCTTGACATCCGGAACTAATCGTCCTTAATCTTGTCATTGATCCTTTGAAAACCGAAACGATTTCCATCAAGGGGCATGAATACCATAGTGCCCAAAGTAGTTATCAACCCCATGACCTAACTTATCAAAGTTTCTGCAAAACACACGTTAGTCATGGTAATAATGTGTTGTCATCAATTGCCGAAACCAACTCCCGGGACCTAGATGCTTTCAGGGTGCTTACTGGAATCGACCGGACGCTGGCACTGTGGCGTCCGGTCAATACAAGCGGCGTGTCCGGTCAGCTTCTCAGTAGTGCGAACTTCAGGCGATCGGACGCTAGGGCGCGTCCGATCAGTTCTGATCAGCGCGTCCGGTCACTTGTTTGCACGTGTGACTTCGTTTCTTGACCATTGGTGATCGTGCGGCTCTATTTTATATATGTACACATGGCAACGATCCAACCGAGCAGCGCGGCATGACCGGACACGGACATAGCATCCGGTCAGTTCGACCGGCGTGTTCGGTCAGCGCGACAGCAGCAGCAACTTGTGTCTAACGGCTATTTCGTGTTGGGGACGCTTATAAATACTTGTTGGCCAGCCTTAGAGGATCTCTCTTGGACATTTTGACTCTCTAACATCCTCTTGAGCTGAGCACATCCTCTCCCACTCATCTCCCTTGCTTGTTTACCTAATCAAAGTGAGATTGAGTGATCTCAAGTGCATTTGCGTGTGAGTTTGCATCTAGTTGGCACTTGGGTGTTCTCTTGCTGCATGATTCTTGTTTCTCTTGGTGGTTGCTGCCACCTAGACGGCTTGGAGCAGCGGAGGAGGTCCGGCATGAGTTGGAGATTGTTCATGGCTGGCTCCGGTGACTTGTGAGGGGCTTTGCACCTTCCCCGACGAAGAGCCATAAGGTAGCTCTAATATACTGCGCGTGTCATTGAGTTACCTCACTAGCGGTAGGTTCTTGCGACGCTCTTGGAGAGCTTGGGTGTGGATTCCTAATTAGCCGCTGAACCACGTAGTGTTGGTCGACACAACGGGGACTAGCATACCGGCAAGCACGTGAACCTCGGGAGAAAAATTATGTGTCACCTTTGTGATTGATTTCTTGGATTTCTCCCGGTGATTGGTCTTCATATTATTGTAATTGGATCATTCCTCGACACGGCGGTATTAAGATCACATACCCCTCTTTTACATTTCATAAACTAGTTGTAACAAGCTCTTTAGTGTAATTAGTTTTGAGAGCTTGTATTATCTTTGCTAGTGTAGCTTGTCACCTAGTTGAGCTCTTTAGTGTAGCTAGCTTGTGAGAGCTCGTAGTGACTTAGCCCTTGATTGTTTTAGTGATCATAGTTACTAGAATTGTTGGATAGGTGGCTTGCAACCCTTGTAAAGCTAGAGCAAAATCGCATTTCGCCATTTGTCATACTAACCTTTTGCTCTAGTGAGTTTATAGTATTTTTAATAGGTTATTCACCCCTCCCTCTAGCCATATTAGGACCTTTCACCAGGCACCATTGTTAGGGACATGATCTGGCTGTGAGGCATTGTCATTGATGTTAGGAGTCCATGTGGATTCAGCAGGTACATGCTCGTCTAGCCCATGCCTGAGGATCCAATTGTGAAGAATACAACAGGCAAGAACAAGCTTAACTTGGGTTTTGTATGGGTGGAAAGGCTGGTTGTCCAATATCATGAATCTATTCTTGAGAGCCCCAAAAGCCCTCTCAACTGTTACTCTAAGAGAGGAATGCCTTAGATTAAAAAGCTCTCTTTGATTTTGAGGTCGGTTTGAACCAAACTCCCTCAAATGGTACCTTGTGGCATGAAATGGTGGTAAGAACCCAGGCCTCACTGCATATCCAGCATCCACAAGATAGAATTTGCCTAAAAATTAGCAGACAGGGACATGTTTTAGTAGTTTCATTTAGGATTAAGCATTATTAATGGTTTTTTGTGGTTTGGATGATACCTGGTGGCACTCTAAGTCCATCAGTTCTTTCAAGAGCATCAAACAAGATAAGAGCATCATGTGTAAATCCCTCCCAACCAGCAAGCACATAGGTGAATCTGAGGTCAAAGTCCACGGCTGCCAACACATTTTGTGTGATGGTGTGCTTCCTGCCTCTAAAGGCAGCTTGCATCTTCACAGGCACTCTAGCTAAGACATGAGTACCATCAATTGCTCCTATGCAGTCCAAAATCAACAAAACATAAGTGCAAGTGAACATTGACACTAACAGATTAATCAATGAGACCTATGTATGCCAAGTTATGGATACCAACCTTAAAATAGGGGTACCACCTTCTGCTCCTAAGGATCCTAGGATGGACATTGGTAGCAGGAGGGACAATCAATTCATTCCTCGGCTCTCCTACTGCATATAACACCTTCTGGAAGAACCTACTAATTGTCTTTGCAGACCTCCTGAAGGTGAGGTCAACCACCCTAATCCTCTCATTGTGACCAACAACATGCAAGAACATGGCTACTTGTTCTTTAACAGATGCATGTATGCTGTCAGTGATAAGCTCTCTACTACGGAAAAGGTCACAAAGTTGAAAAAGGGGCCTCTTCATTCTAAGAAGGTTGACACAGTGGACATCATCAGATTCATAGATGTATCTAAGGTTGTTCATCCTCTGTTTGTCCCTCTCAGCCATGGGACCATAGGTGACTGTGCAGGAATCTTCAGCTCTCCTCCTAAACCACATGAAAAAACAAGCAGCCACTGCAACAATCACAGCAGCGGCAGCCCTGCGCCTTGCTTCAAAGGCCATGTCTACCAACAGGATGGAGGGCAACATTAGAAAGGAAACATGCAACATGGGTGTGTACTGCTTAGCAAGCAAAAAATCAGACAAAATGAACTATGAAACACACGACTGCCACACCAAAGGGTGCTCCTCCAGCGTATACTAGTACACAAACAACATCATTGACCTCTAGGCACTTTGCTCAGTGTGTACAACAAAATAGGCATTAGCATGTACAAGATCTAAAGAAAACATGAGGTATACACCAAATATGAAGCATCATGTACAGATCAGAGCTAGGAACAGGTAAATCAGGTATAGCATCGCACATATCTGAGGATGACAAACCAAGAAACCCTAATTTCTTGGCATTGCAAACAAAATCCACATACAAATCAACAAAATCAACACTGAGGAAGGAGGAGGGGAAGAGCGCAGGTGGCATATACCGTCGAAGCGCCGGAGGACCGAGAGAAATCCGCCGATGGTGGTTGCCTCAGTACGGCTACCGAGGTCGAGGGGGAGGTAGAGGGTAGTTCGCACCAGAGCTATGGCAGAAGGAGAGGCGAAGAGTGAGGGCGGTAACCCTAGCCGCGGCCCCCGCGCGCGCCTTTATCACCAGGACGACCTCATCTCCTGCGCTCTCCAAAAAGGTTCCCACCAAGCATCGCGCGAGCCTGCATCGAGAGGGAAGTGGGGATCGAGAAGACGGCGCCATCCGGGATGGAGGGCATCTGCACGAGAGGAAGCAGGAGAAAGGTATGAGTAGGGCAACCAAACGCGGGCCAAATGCACCAAAGGGTGCAGGATGGGCCCTATGACGGCCCGGTTCAGGCAACAAATCACCCCCTTAATCCCGTGGAGCTAGAGGTGGCTGTGAAGGGAGAAGGGAAAACGGCAAGATTTTCACTTAGGACAAATGGAAGTGCACACTGCACAGCTGCCAAGCTCAGATTGCATTTTCACCAGTCGTCCACCACCTAATCAGACAATTAGTAATGACTAATTGGACAACTTGATTGATTTCTAGTCAGTCTAATCTGAGTCTTAGTGCCTAATCAAAGGTCAGGAGACCAATTAGCCCCTAATCATGATTAGTTGGACGACAAAACATCCATGATTTCAGCATTGAGCTAAATTCAGTGGAGCAACATTTCAAATTCAGATACATAAGCCCTCAACAATACCAGAGTTTGTTGAGGTCACAGTGCTGACACCTTGGCAGCGTGCACTGAAGGTCTGAAGCTTTTAGAACCATATATGCTGCTAACATTTCTACAGATCCCCATACTGTACCATATTACAAAAGCTAAACAATTTTACAACAGCACATGCTGAGGGGTTATGCTAGCCATTACAGCTTTACAAGTCAGAGGCACCAGCAAGTTCGTCGGCCAATAATTCACCTGCTTTTGATTTCCTGTACGGAAGCATTTCTGTGCAGTACCGCCTTGCAAGCACTTCCACTTGCTCAATGAAAGGCTTATCTCTGTGGCCACCGATCAGGCGGACCATCTGGTTCCATCTTTGACGGCAAAGCTCCCCAGACCTGAGTAAGAGAAAACACCCTGTTACTGTAACCACTAACCAAAGTGGTCCCATAACACTAAGCTTTGACATATGGAAAGCATTCCATTCTATTTGAAAAAAAATCGCTTAATGGTTACAGTTTGATACTAATTTTATTATCTATCTATTAAACCGAATATCGAAGTTTTAGCTGAATAGGCAATTTGCTACACAGTAGTCTTGGTAGGAAAAAAAACAAGCTCCATAATACTGGAATCTTTACTAGAAAGGTTTTCAAATTTCAAGCACAGGAAAAGGCAAGGCAACACAAGCCAGGACCTCAGCAAGAAAGAATTGATGGCATAACTAGGCAGTCACTCTATGGTCCCCAAGAGCTCAAAGGTTCTCTGTTAAGTGTTGTAATGCTAATGCTCTTTCAGAACAAATGTTTTTCCCCTCAGAAAGGAAGAGGCAATCTAACATTCATCAGATCAGATGGAATAGCACTAAATGATTTGTAGTTCACTGAAATCACAGAGGACTGGATCAACTCAAACTAAATTTCATGTTAAAAAAACAATGAAAATGGGAACCATATACCAAAACTACTAAATTCTAGCAACAAGCTATGTTGAAAGATTGAAGCTAAGTCAGCAATCAGAAATCAACACTCACCTATGCTCAAGAAGGTTCTCCCAGTCAACATCTTCAACACAAACAGTATCAACATTTTGAAGCCTGGTTTATTGTTAAGAAATTTAGTGCAGGCAACAAATAATGTATCGTGATAACAAAGAGAGAAAAGAAAAATGCTACCAAGAAACAAGACAACGCTACCAGGCAACACTAACAGGAGGCATATTGCCTACAATTCAAACATATCAGCCACACACTATCAGTCTATCATGGTGAACATGGTAAATATTGTTCCGGTACACACCTTCATCTAAAAGAACTTGCATTTCATTCTATTCGTTCAGATTTTGTGCATGAAAAAGAAGAGTAAATCAAAAGGAAGAGTAATAAAATTCCATGTCTGGTATTAGACCTATTTTGAATTGGTATAGAAGAAGAAAGGATAATTTATTTTCATGAAGTAGTGGGTGTGTGTGTGGGTTTGGGTCTATGTATGACTCTTCTCTTCTTCTATTAATACAATGATATGCAGCTCTCCTGCATGTTCGAGAGAAAAAAAGAAAGGATAATTTCTCTGGTTTTAAAAGTATAAGGGGCAAGTTGCATTAACTCAAAAGCAGAGGGATCAAATACACAAGTTTTCCTTATTGAAATCATAGATTATACCACAAAGTTCAGAGGCACTTTCAGGTCATATCACAATCATAATCCCAACGACTAGCAGATGACATTTTGGTATGACAATAGTACAATATTTGATAGGTAACCCATAGAAACTTACGCTTCCACTAACAGATAATCATCTGTATCTGCCCAGATTCCTTCTTTAACCAGTGGTGATGCTAATTGCTGGTACCTGTTATGTACGAATAAATTTCATTTAATGACTACATATGTCCGAAGATAGTATCTTCATACATAAGCTGAAAATTTAGGACAAACAAACCAAAATTAGCAATACAAAGGATTGGGTTTCAGTAGTCAAAGCATGCCAAACCGACACTATAATAAAATCTCAAACATTTTTGAAGCTATTAATCATTTTACAAGAGTTTCGATACAACCAAACCATGTTAGTTTAGACAATGTGAAAAATAATTCACATTGCAATAGAGTCTGTACCAATGCCAGGTATCGGCACCAGTCTCACTAGAAAATGTCTTAACAATAAATATGTCAAAGAGATACCACGCACTGCACTTCTACGAACAGAACTGATACCCAATCAGTTTGAGGACGACAAGGCAGACCAACGTAAAAGAAAAAAAAATGTTGTAAAAAAACGTAAAAGAAAATGCAGAAAAACTTGAAATATACAGAATTAGGCCCATATTCAAGGAGGAAATTATGTTATGCATTAAATGGCTGGCAACACTAACCACTTCTTGCAGCAGTCGTGGTTACTACGAGTGGTTAATTTTTCACTGATAGCCTCCCAAGAAATGTTCTCTCTTATCTGTCACAAATGAGTACACTTGATTATATGAAATAAAGGATACAGCAATGTGAAAGAGCACTAATGGAAGATGGTAAACATGAAACTGATATAAAATATGCACAAGGATAAAGAATTACACACCTGTCGGTGACCAGGATCAAAGTTTTGATGAGCTTTCACATGCAAGTCCAAATTTACCAAATCAAATAAGTTTTGGTACTCATCCTGAGTCCAAGGCCCTGAACATTTCACCAATTAAGGAGGGGGGGGGGGGGGACCAAAACACAATGGAGAAGTTAGCACACCAAAGTATTATCTTTCTATATTACACAATGAAACTTCAATTCATGGTAGAAAAAACTTAGGACACATCCTTTGCATTGTGAAACCCTGTTTACATCAAAATCTAATTAGTAAATCCTTTAAAACTTATGGTCTTTCACAAAATCTAATTTGTACATCCTTTGAAACTATAACCTGGTTAAATTTAACTGACTCCACACATTGTAACTGAAGATACAAATACACATGCAGTCTAGCCATGTTATACAGAAGTACCAATGCTTTGACATTTTCTCCAAACAGGTGCCTGTCATTCAAAGCTGACACAAACCAAATGAAATTCGTGGTTGTTGCCATTTGCCATGCCGCTACTTTTTAACAGTGTGCTCAAATTAACCATCTGCACCCAAAATAAGGGGTACCTACTCCAAAGACGAAGGTGTAACTATTGTGAACCCTGTATGGCTCATACCGAGTTTCAAATCAAATATATGACAAAGCATGAACACATGCTATGCAAATATCTCTGTGGAATATAACATAAGTAATGGAAAAAAAAACTGAAATAAACTAAAGTAAAAGTCTATTTTATATCCCCATAATCTTGTTTTTTATTAACCCAAATGAGTGCCATTAAACTAATGCAAGAAAAAAACATTCTGATAGTGTACACCAAACACAACAATGAAAAAGGACGTACAGCTGTAATGATGAAAATACATATTGGTTAATGAATTAGCTAACTTGTGATAAACTTAAAAGGCTATACAGTGGAAGACACCTCTTTTCAAATTTTTGGGCTTAATTCGTCTCCAAGTATCTTTTACATGGATTTCATTCTTTCCAAGTTCTTTTGCTAATACCCTCCAATTTCTGCCATTCTTTTCAACAAACCTGTGTCATGCATGGCAATCTTAATCACCTGAAGCCAGTCATCATAAAATAAGATCCTAACATTACTTCTCACAATAAATGCCAAGAAAGTATGCTGCAATGTGAATGAAAGCTAGGCTTTATATTATGCAGCAAGTACAGGATATACAGTGACGCCAAGAGATAGGATATCATATCCAAGAAAAAATCATCAGTTACAAAGAAAATTCAGGAAATTACTAATCTTAAACACAGTACCAAATTAAATATTGCATTTTTCGCTAAGTTTGTGAATAATGTCTTTACGGCTAGAGATGGGGGAGGCAGAGAGCATCAGAATGATTACAGTTAATATGCTATCATACTCCCTCCTCCATTCCAAAATTGTAAGTCGTTTTGACTTTTCTAGATTCATAGTTATTACTATGTATCCAGACATAGTTTATATCTAAACTAGATGCATAGCAAAAGCTATGTACCTAGAAAAGCCAAAATGACTTACAATTTGGAACGGAGGGAGTAGTTAATCTAACTTCAGCAATGCAGGGATGCTAGTAGCTATCTCGTCATCTCTTAGCACATTTATTAATATACTACACAGAATCAAGATAGAATTAAGGACTAGTGTTCCATGTAATCCAACCTTTTGGTTGAGCTCTACAACTAAAACTAAAATGTAGAAATGTGAAGTAAGGCCCTATTCGCTTGAACTACTTCAGCAGTACTTTTCAACGAATGAACAGTGTTTTCCTCTCACAACAAATCAGCGTAAGCATCAGCATAAGCCAAATTTCAACGAAGCTTAGTATATATAATGGAAAACTAAACTAAAGTTCAAAATTCTCAGTAGGAGGATTTTATGTTACCGTCGAACTATCTCGTACTCCTCTTCAGTCCATTTACGTTCAGCACTCCTTTGAAGTAAGATCCGTGCACGTTTGTATACGGCTTTTGCGGGTCTATGAGGTAATGATTTTGCTGCAACAAATACTTAGTAAGCCATCTGCTAACTAGATCAGGAAAACATATATTTTGACAAGATTCATTTTACATTATTCACAAGCCAAATTCCTAAATTATCAGCAAAGTGCATATTCGGCAAGAATAAAATTTGCAATCAACCTATTGTTTTCAGCATATGAGCCTAAAGACTGATTTCAATTTGTGTTTACAAGTTTACATGTGTAACTGATATACTAATTACAAAAGGGAAAGCCGGTACAAGAGGGGGAATGTAAAATAGATAGCTCCAAATGTTTATGGCTTACCTATTTCAACCCAACAACCCCTGAGCTCTGGATTTTTAATACAATCCCCAATCATCTCTAACCCTTTCTCTCCTAATTGCTTCATCTATATTGAGGAAAACATTAAAAGAAGTGAAGTCTGAACCATGGTGAGCACGTAAACTATAGCCACCACCCACCGATTTATTTATTTGGTAAACAGAACAAGTAGAAACATGATATAGCACCAAAACTCCAAAAATAATTAATATATGTAATACTGGTTACTAATCAAATATAGAACATGAGAATACCTAAAAATATAGGTTAAGCCCATGTAAAGAACATTCTGAACTCTCCCATTAAAGTTAATGCAAAAAAGGAGAGATAAAAAGTATAACAATAGCTATTACATGAATGTTGAATACTGAGTTGAAGTATCTTATACAAACAGTACATGAAAATATAAGTACAAAATGAAAAGTTCATTTCATCAATATGTTAAACATTTCAGTAGACAAAAGATAGTAATCGGGTAGTACATACATTAAAATTGGGAAAAGAATTGTCAAGGTCCATCTTTGTAAGTTAAAGAGTAATAATCCACATCACTTAGTAATAAATAATCAATGTTCAAAAAGGCGCTACTAGGCGCTCGCCTGGGCGCGCTTATGCGCTAGGCGGAGGGGTGCCGCCTCGCCTAAGGAGGTAGGCGGAGGATAGGCGCGGTCGGGAGGAGGGCGGGCCGCCGGCGCGGCCAGGAGGCAGCGGGCGACGAGCAGAGGCTGGGGCACGACTGGCTGGAAGGCGGGTGGGCGCAGCTGTGAGGACGGACGGCAGTGGAGACGGCGGATGCGCGGCCGTGGAGACGGCAGGCGCAGCCAAGAGGTGCGGGCGGCGTCGGAGAAGGAGGGAGGAGCCACGCATCACCGGAGGAGGGAAGCAGAGACGGACGGCGCGCGTCGAAGGAGGGAGAAGGCGCGCGTCACCGGCAGGGAAGTGAGGCGGAGAAAGCAGAGTGCGGCGGTTCGTGCTCGTGCCGCTAGGAGAGGAGACCGTGGATGGATAAGGGGTGGATAAGGTGTGCTGGGCCTTTTTTATGGGCCTTTCTTCCAACTTTAGGTCCACATGTCTCTTATTTCTTTTACTTAAGCTAATTTAAGGTAATATACATATATATGTATAAAACTTAAAACGCCTAGAAAAACGCCTTGAAACGCCTAGGCTCGCCTAGGCTCTAGGCCGTGGGTCACCGCCTAGAAACCGCCTAGCGCCTTCTTGAACTTTGTAAATAATAGTAATCCACATACACATATAAGCAAGCAAAGGAACTAAATATAATGCATATAATTTGTGAAACCCAGCAATATATAAACTATAAAGCAAGAGAAGAAACCTCTGCATATTTCACCATGGCTTCCATTAGCATTGCATCTTCCTCAGAGGTAAACCGTCGCCCATGCACAAGTTCAGTTTCACCACTCCCATCACCCTCTACATCATCACTGCCACCTATATTAAACACCTCTACATCATCAGTGAAGCTCACTCGTCTACCCTTGTCCTTTCGCTTTGCCATGTTTTCTTTTTCTCTATCATCACCATCATTCTCATTCTCACACACTTTTTTCTCTTTGTTACCCTTACCATTCTTGCCCTCTCCAGCTGGTGCATTTTGTCTTAGGTCAATACCAATATTATTTCTCTCCTTTCTGATCTTTTTCTTGCTCTCTGTCTTCTTCCCAATCTTTGACATGTCAAATTTATTGCCCTCTTCCAAGTCCAAGGTAACTAAACATTCCTTTTTCCTCCTCTTATCTTTCCCTAAAACAATTCTATTACCAGAACCATCCGAGGAAGTCCCATCATCCTGATGCTTTCGTTTGCGCTTCTTCGACTTCCTATCATGTTCCCTTTCTCCGTTGTTCCTCTCCGCATCTTCTGACCCAACATTTTCATCAGCATCAAGTACCTGATTCTGGCCATTAATTTCAACCTCTTTATCTTTCTTCTTTTTCTTCCTATGTTTCTTCACAGAGCTTTTGCTCATAACACCCTCTGCATGCTCCAAGCAGGGGTTTTCAGCCATCGTGGCTGACACATCAGCTTGCTCCATCTCAATGCTATGGTTCCCGTCACCAGAATGAATTGAGCTATCACAATCGCCGCCCCGACCCTTGTCCTTATGTTTCTTCTCCTTCTTCCGTCCCTTCTCTTCTTTGGTTATTTGGCAGTCTTTCTCCTCCTTGTTGCTCATAACGGCCTTGCCCTCACAATCGCCGCCCCGACCCTTGTCCTTATGTTTCTTCTCCTTCTTCCGTCCCTTCTCTTCTTTCGTTATTTGGCATTCTTTCTCCTCCTCCTTGTTGCTCATAACAACCTTGCCCTCTCTGCACTCTGTGCCAGAAACCCTCTCCATTGCCTCTTTGCTGCTGCCAAAAAACACCAGGAAATTGACCAATATTAGTATTCGGTGAGGTTTCACTCAAGTGCTATATCTAGCACCAGTGGTGGACCTCCAAAATGGACCAAACAAGGGGCTGACTACTCAATAACTATCATGTTCGATACTTATGCTTACAACAGGAAAGAAACTCATATAATCATGTAAAATTGGTGATGATAGTAAATGTAAAAATATTAAAAAAAAACAATCACATGCATATATATAGACAGAACTAAATGATGTACATGAGCAACAGATTAAATTCTGTGCCAATTGGGTTTATGTTTCTAAACTTTTGGATCTTAACCACGGGAGAGGCACCAACGACAGGACAAGGACCTGCAGCTTGCTCTCTGGATGTTGGAGGCAGAAGGGAACACTGCTGCTGCCAGTGCCTCCGAGCTGGCCTCGACCTGCTTGGGGTCTGGTCACTGCTGTGCTGTGTGCAGGGCCACTGGGTGTCTCGCCTAGCTGCGTCTCTGCAGATGGGGACTGCAGGGCTGGGATGAAAGGGATTGGGAGGCCAGCCGCCGTATACCAAAGACGAATCGAAGCAAACATGGACATGCAAGTTAGGGCTGGGCCTTCTTCCCTAGGCAGTTGATGGGCTAACATTACAAGCTGGTAGTAACTTTCTACTTGGGCTGCTGGTTTTTTTAGAAATCACAGTACGCCAGTAGCAAGAGCAATCCCAGTACCCATTCGGCGAATTTGAATTTTAGCCAGTGATTTTCTAGCAGTTGAGTGTGCCATCGAAATGTAGTGCAAGAGATGGAAGCAAGGAAGGAAAAAAAATCTAATAGACATCTGAACTCACCCGCATCATTTATATCACACAAATTTAGGTAGGGTTTAGGAGAACTACCAGAACACGCATCGCCGGTATCAGGGTATGAGTATAGAAACCCTAAGCAGTAGGAGAGGAGTCGGTGGGGGCACTCACATCGCGGTGGATACCAAGGAAGGAGACGAGGTGGAGGTCGCCGTGGGGGATGCGGAGGCGGCGGCGGCCGAGATGGAGGTGACGACGACGCTGAGCGAGATGTCCGGGCAGAGGAGCGGCGCCGAGCCGCCAAAACGGGGAGGCGAAGCGGCGGCGCCACTACGGCACTACAGTTGGCGAGTCGCGAGGGGTTCGTCGAGTGTTCAACCGTTCGGCTTATTCCTCACATGGGCTTCCAAAGGTTTCTTGGGCCGTGCCTCTCCTGGAGAAATGGCAGAGAAATGGCTTCAACCTTTTTGGATTGCCGATTCTGCTCTGTCGATTTCCATTGGATACGAAAAATCTGATGATTAATTTCGGTTTATTGAAAAATATACTACCTCCGTCCCGAAAAGAATATAACCCTCGCATTCAAATATTGTCTCAAAAAGCATGTAATTCTGTGTTTTGACCAACTAATGTTGCATATGGAACTCTCTAGAATATAGCGTGGGTACATGTGTAATTTTACATCTCAGCTAATGTTGCCTTGAAATTTAAGATTTTCATTTTTTTAGACGGAGGGAGTACCACGAGAGAAAAAAAAAAACATCAAGAGCTGCTGCACAGGCCGGCCACTGCTGGTGGGCCATTGGCGCCCCACCAGCCCACGAAACTAGAATAGATTAGAAGGGGAAAAAAAGAGGCGCGAGAGGAGAAGACGAGGCCCACCAGGCCCCAGGACGAGCGTCGTGTGGTCCGCGTGCCGCGTGGAGGCAGCGCGATCTTTTTGGTGCCGCCCTGGCCGATCTCGTGGCGGAGGCACGACCGCAGCAGCATCGCCGATGACGACGAGCCGATCGGAAAGCGAGCGACGAGGGGCAGCCAGAATATCTGCCGCCCACCAATGGCCTCGCGCCCCCTCGCTCCCCGCACCCTATCTATCCTCTCCTCTCCCTCCCTGGCTCCGAGCAATCTCCCCCGCCCCCACCTCCATGCCGCGTGCGCGCGGTAACACCTCCGTCAGTCCCCGCCTGCTCGTAGTAAAACACTAGCGGACCAGCAAGCTCTGAAGCGCCTCCCTCTCTCTCTCTCTCTCTCTCTCTCCTCGCCTCGTCAGTCCCTCTCTCCCGGCGGGCGTGTGGTGGCCATAGCTTCCCTGCCTCCACTTGTCTTCTTTGTTTCCTCTGCCGAGCCTAGTAGGCTCAGTTCAGTTCCTCGCTGCCGGCTTGGTACTACGCGTACTTCTGCTGCCTGCTGTCCTCTGCCGCCGGCTCTTCCTCTTCACCCGCGTTGCAGCTGCCTCCGCCGCCTCGATCGCGCAGGTATGGTACAACTCCGGCGTTTGCTCGCTCGCCTCGCCTGCGCGGGTTGTTTCTCTCTCTTTCGGTAGGTGTGTGTATACAGCTATACATAACTACTCACGCACGGCCGCGGCGTGCGCAGGTGAAGGGGACGCCATGACCGCGACGCCGGCGGTGATCGGGCTGAGCGCCGGCAACCGCCTCCTCGCCACCTCATTCGGCTCCACCGACCTCGCGCCCCCGGACGCGCACCCGTCGCTGCAGTTCGCGCCCGCCGCGCCCAAGCTCACCGTCGTCGCGCACCGCGCCTCCGCCTCCTCCTCCTCCTCCTCCTCCCCCGCCGGCCATGCGCGCGCGCACGCCATCCGGGCGCTCAGGAACCACTCCGCGCCCGCGCTCGCCCCGCCGCTGCCGCTGCCGCTGCCGCCTCCACCCGCGGACCCGGCTCCGGAGCTGGACTCGGAGTTCGAGTTCGAGTCCTCGCTCGAGGCCATCGTGCTGCTGCAGCGCTCCATGCTCGAGAAGCAGTGGGAGCTCCCCTTCGAGGACGAGGACGAGGACGACGAGAGGCTTAGCAAGGCCACGGTGGTGGTGGCGCGGTCGGGCGTCTCGGCGCGCCAGCGGCGGATGAGCGGCCGCCGGCGGGGAGCTGGCCGGAAGAGCGTCACCATCAGCCCGGAGCTGATGCAGAGCCGCAACCGCATCTACCTCCGGGGCACCGTCAGTAAGGACCTCCTCACGCACAAGCAGGTCATCCACCTCTCCAGGAAGATCAAGGACGGCATCTGGCTTCAGCATCAAAGATCAAAGTAACATTTCAATTCAAAATGGCATGCCCATCAATTGCACAACAGCAATGTCATTAGCATTTCAAAATTGACGTCGAATCTCCGAAAACTAGAGTGTTTGCATTGTTAAGTGTTAACATAGCTACATGTTAC
Source organism: Saccharum hybrid cultivar R570 (assembly GCA_038087645.1). Classification (NCBI taxonomy): domain Eukaryota; kingdom Viridiplantae; phylum Streptophyta; class Magnoliopsida; order Poales; family Poaceae; genus Saccharum; species Saccharum hybrid cultivar. Next base: position 16,501,610 of record JAQSUU010000564.1, read on the forward strand.
ATTGATTGAATGAGTCGGAAATTGATACGCATATTTGTCATATCATGAACCACTTAAAATACTCACTAGGCTGAAATGTATGCGCACATTAATTTATCATCATTTGTTTTAAATTTTCATGTAACAAAATTATGATCAAAGTCGCATGTTGAAGATTGTGTGTATCTAGCGAAAGGCCTCTAGCCTAGTAGTTTGAGCACCTCAGTAGCATCTAGCAGGCCTGGGTTCGATTTCTCATGGGAGCGAATTACAAAGGTCTGGAATAAAATAAAATTAAAAAATAGGTTGGGGTCTCCCCCGCTGACTTCGGTCAAAAGATTGTGTGTATCTAATGGATTCCAATTCCCTATCTGATTCCTCGCTGTCCCCAATGTTGAGTTCAGGCTGAAGGAGAAACTGGGTAATGAGCCGTCATACAAGCAGCTGGCACAATCATTGCGTATATCAGCCCCTGAACTGCGTGCAAGAATGCGCGAGTCGTTTCTTGCGAGGGAGATGCTGACAATGAGCAACATCCGTTTGGTGATATCCATTGCCCAGAAGTATGATAACCTCGGTGTCGAGTTGGCAGACCTTATTCAGGTGATGACATAAGCTGTGTCCATCAGTTAACATGTGTCTGGATATTCCAGCTGTTTATTTGTTACACTGTAAATTAATGTACCTGAAATGTTGAAATGTAATGTGTTCATTGATGCTGCAGGGTGGTCTGATAGGGCTACTCCGTGGGATTGAAAAGTTTGATGCCTCAAGGGGATTTAGGATTTCCACCTATGTGTATTGGTGGATTCGTCAGGTTGGAGCAGATTTTCTTGTCCTGCAGCAATTTGGACCTAATCAGATCATAGCTGAATTGAGCCTTCTATTTATTTGCTTGTAACCAGGGCGTTTCAAGAGCATTGGCTGATAACTCGAAGACGTTCAGGCTCCCTACTTATTTGCATGAGAGGTTGATTGCAATTCGTGGTGCAAAGTATGCGTTGGAAGATCAAGGAATTGCTCCGACAGTAGAGGTAAGGAGGCTATATTGATGAAGTTTTGGCCACTTCTGTTCCAGCAATCCGCATAGTATTTCAAGATGCAATTTCCTGATTTATCTCGATGATATGGCTTATTTTTTAGTTAATTTCCTATTAATTTTAAACCTAAATAATAAGGAATTTTGAAGCATTCTGATGTTCTTTTATGACCTTTCTGGCAATCCTCAGAACATAGCAGTGTCGCTCAATATATCGGAAAAGAAAGTGCACAATGCTACAGAGGTAAAAGAACTTAATCTTCATGGTGGAATTTCTTCTGGTTAATGCCTTTTGACATTTCTGCCATTCTCAAACGCATTCACATGTGCAGGCTGTGAACAAGGTTCTTTCACTGGATCAACAGGCGTTCCCCTCCTTAAACGGCCTACCTGGGGACACACTCCATAGTGTAAGTAGAGTTTTATGAAGCATTCCATCTTTTTGACCGGGCTATGCTAGAAACTAACTTTATTCCTCTTTTCCTCATGTTTTCAGTATATAGAGGATCAAAACGTCGCAAATGATCCATGGCATGGATTTGAGGAAAGGTATCTCAAGGTATGCACACTAATGTTCTTCCGAAGAGAATACTAATGCATACTAATTACTTGTGAGAGCGATATGTCCATTAGTATCAAACAGTTGTGATAGCTTCCAATTTGTTGTTTGTTACGATACATGGCCCTATCATAGTAATCACTAAGGAATACTTTTTTTTTTTTTGCAAGTCTGTCATTATATTTCTGACATACCTAGCGAATTAAAGATTCTCCTTCTATGATACTACCACGTCTGTTTTAACATAAATACTCTGTTGATGCCAGGAGGAAGTTAATAAGCTTATAAATTCAACTCTCAACGAGCGTGAGAGGGACATTATTCGATTATATCATGGCATAGGAAAACAGTGTCATACATGGGAGGATATTAGCAGACAGTAAGTATTCAGTCTTCTTGTCTGGATTGACAAAGAGCAATATATCTGTGCATATAGCTATACTCATAACCAAGTCTGTTTGAAGTTGGATTCCATGCACAGTCTGCCCATACCTTGAGCACAACCATGAGAATTTGTAGAGATTTTTTTTGTTTTGGATTTTGATGTTCTAATTCTGGCATGGAAATTATATTCTCCAGATTTGGGTTGTCGAGGGAGCGTGTGAGGCAAGTAGGACTCATTGCGATGGAGAAGCTGAAGCATGCTGCAAGGAGGAAACATTTGGATGCATTGCTTGAGGAATATTGAGTGAGATGTTTTTCATTTGAGTCGGTTCCACAAATGCAGTGGTTGTATATACTCGGAAACATAGGGTACATCATCCTTGAAAAGGCTTTACTGCCACTCACTCTGCAGATAACTATACATGTACATTTGTGACAATTAATAGGCATGCATGATTCAGGTATCTATGGCTGCAGACTCATCAGTGCGACCCAACAAAAAGAGAAGCTATTTTTTTTTCTTGGGAAGCTTCATGAATTTTCTGTAATATATGTATATGCAATGTATCATTTAGCACCTTAATCAGTAGAGCAACATTTATGTCCTGGATCTGTATTCTTCTCCAGTTACTTGAAAGGAAAATGCTTAGAAGATTATGGTGCCTACAAAATTATATTTCATGAGTCTGAAATGTGCAATCAAATAAATCCCAGGAGAAATTTCTGAATATCCTGGAAAACTTCGGTTGACATATGGATATGGCCGGAGTTTGGTCAAGGCAATTCTGCAAGAATATATGTACGTGCTGCCTCATTTGGGCCTGAATATTCCATCAATAATCCTAGTTGCATCAAAATTTTCAAGTTGCATCAAATCAACCAGAAGATTTTGCATGTCTGAAATAGCAATAATATGGCGGTATTTGCAAATACTTTTGAGAAACTTGAAATCATAGACCTCAAGAAAAATCTCTGAACATTCTGGAAAACTTTTGGTCGACGTGTAGCATGAGTTCCGCTGATCAAGGCAACTCTACAAGAATGTATGTATGGTGCAGCAATTAAGGAAATGCTTGAAGATGATGATTGATGAGGTCAGCAACCAGAAGCAACTGGATCGTAAGGTTGGGCCTAGTCTTTTTGTAGGTTGCTCTAAAGCAAGGTTGGGCCTTGGGCCTTTGTAACCGCTAATGCCTGAGTTTGGGCTGCCGTGTCTGATAGGCCCTAAGAGCAACCCCCAGAGACTATTTATAGTGAAAAAATACCTTCCAAGTTCCAACTACCTCTTTAATCATATTTCCAAACTATTTTGGATTTTTCGCTAGCCAAAGATGGAAAGCGAGAATGACTCTTTAGAGTGCGCATAAGAGGGTACAAAGATATAGAAAACGAATTTTACTCCAATGACAAATGATGATTTAGAGAGTAAATTTTAGAAAGATTCTTCGAGATGCTCTAAGGCCGCCAGATATTCTGAAAAACTTTTTTTTTTGATGTGCTTAGCAATGTTTACGGTAATCTGCAAAACTTGAATGTTTCTGTTCTAGCTGGACCCAAACAAATGCTTGCAGCAGAATGGGGTAAAAAACCTACATTTTTTATAAGGTACCTGAAGCATGCATGGTCGACGGTTGTACAAGAAACTACTCGCCTCACGCACTTGCAGCTCCCAAGAACACACAGAACAAAGCACACTGTTCCAGGGGAAGTGGGCAAACCACATCTTGTTGAACAGATAATGGAGGATGAGAAGTGGGAGCAAGTTGTTTGGTTTTACCAAAAAGTCATCAGTCTCATAAAAGACAAAGGCTGTCAGCACTAAACAAATGAGCCGTGTCATCAATCAATCTCATAAAATAAATCTTATTTGTTATCATTTCTTTCTTTGTCACTATTACATGAGATAGGTGAGGATGGCCGGCAATGGAAAGTTAAAATGTGACTCGGTGAGGAGCATCAAGCATCGGTAAACCATTATTAAATAAAATAAGGTGAGGTGAAGCTACCCCCAACCTGATGCAAACAGAGTACCAGACAAAGCAGGCAAGGAACGACGACCAGTCTGGCGAATTCAGCGCCGAGATAGAGTGGCGTAGTGGAGATAAGCTTGGCTTCGTATCTGTTCATGGTCTGTGAAAGAGATGAGAATGGAGACTGGACAAGGGCCGAGAGTCTAGTAAACATGCATTTTTCCAAGCTTCTTTACATGTATCAAAACCAAATTAACACCCTATTATTGTACATGAGCCGAACGGTAACTTTCCTTCATGCATCAAACCAACGCCGTCGAGGTTTAAATTCGACTCCAAAACTTTTATTTCGAGTGCGAATGCCGTCGAGAATTCAGGCAAAAACACACGCACGGGCAGCATCAGGTCAAACAGATCGTAAAACACAAGGGGAGAAGAATACCCAAGGTGGGCCAGACCGCTATGCCGAGCTCGCTGGAGTGGAAACCCGCCGCTTACCTGTCGTCCGAGTTGGTCCTCCCGTGGAGCACGGCGATGTCAGTCGGCTCCGGCAGCACCAGTGACAGTCACTTACGCTCTGCTTTGGTTCTGGTCCTCCTTTACAAGGTGGTGCTGATGCTGGTCTCTTTTTATCTCCCTCCTGCCTTCTGTCCTTTGAGGATCAAAAGGACTGCGATTCCAACAAATCCTCCAAGGCTCCAACCAAGCAACAAAGTTTTGGACGAAAAAATTATATGTAAGTTGTATCGAACTCACACCAACTTTTTTCATTGTTTCCACTGTATTTCTCCCCCAATCTGCCACCTCAATTCCAGAGCTAGTATGGCTCTGCTGGTTCACCCTACATCTAGAATTAATTTATAAATAGATAGGACAGTGTTGACACTAAAAAATGTCTATTTTGTGAAGTTGTCAAAATATGAAACCGATTTCACCATTGCGTTCTTGAGACAGTAAAAAAAATATATGAAACGTCTAATTCGGAGTCCGGATGATGGAGTTATGCCCCTGAAAAGATGCTCCGTTATCGGGGACTTCCGACGGTCGGGACTTCGAAACCAAGTCGGGACTTCTGACTATCAGGACTTCCGACAGACCTAATAAAAAAGCCTGTTTGGATCTGACCTTTTGGATTCCGATCCGAACTGTTCCAAACTCATAAGAAACTTGACAAATAAGGCTTGGAGAGGTTTTCTACTGGGATAAGACCACCCCCTCTATATATAAGAGGATCATGGCCGATTGAGTTCTCATCTATCAAATCGTCAAAACACAACAAATCAATCTACTCCTACCCTTTTACTCTCTTCTCTAACCTCAATGTTGTTCATCCCTTGATCCACGACTAAGGATGGCGCCCTAGGCTTGCCGGCCGACCTAGGGTAACCCGGCGGCGTCCTTACCCTGAAAGGGTCCCTTCTGGATAAGAGTTTCGACGGTTTCTTTGCTAGTTTGCCTGAAAACTAGCCGATTCTTTGTCACATAAGCACGTTGATTATCCTTTGGTGGTTTGCTTATAAACCTCTCCGTTCTTCACCGCGTAAGCGTGATATCCTCGTTGTGTTCTTCGGTCCGTAGCAGCCCGGGCATCCAAGGCCCTGAAGGTGTGTGATTCGGATCACTTCCGACGTCAACACACTTTTTGCGACTCCGTTGGGACGAATTTGTTTCGGCTCTACTTTGTAGCCGATTCTTCTTGCCCTAGCGTTATTCCTCGCTGATCTATCTTCTTGAGTTTGCTATTACCGTTGCATCTGGCCCAAAAGGCCGATCGCATCTGATTTTGACCCCTTATGATTTTGTTTGCGATTTTGTAACAAGTTGTGCTGCTTATTGGAAAGCTCAGCAAGGCGGTCAAGTTATAAATCATGGAGTACCAAGATGTTGCATTATAATATTACTACGATCACCTCAAGGTACAACTTGTAAATGCATCTTATGATCCTAATAGTTATTTTGCAAGTTCTATGAGCTCTCATGTTGGTGTTGCTAGCTGTAATGATACTAGATATGTTGCATCGGCTGATTCTTTTGATAATGCTTCTAATCATACACATCATAATTATGGATATTGTGGTCAAGAGCCGATGTCAATTGTAAATTCTTCGAGTTTTGATGCTACTAGCAACCTACAACATGAAAATCTTTATTCGTCGGCTATAAGTTCACAATATATGGTTCCACCACATGACATACCAATGAATGAGAGAATTGGCTATGATAATGCTAATTATTTAGCCGATTGCTCTCAAAATTCAGCATCTTATGCAAAGATCAATGCCCACAATTTGGCTTTGTATTTTGCTCATGATCAAAGCCGAATTAGTAAAATTTTAGCAAGGCATTCGAGTAATAAAACTTATGATTCGGCTCAACATATTGCTAATAATTATAGCCGAATCAATGAAAATTCAGCAATGGGTACACATGTAAACAGTCATGATTCGGCTTCATATGTTGCTCTCAAAACAAGCCAAATCGATGAAGATTTAGCTCATGCTAGAAAACCATATGGTCCCTCTAAATGGAAGGTGCCCGCTTATCATAAACCTTACCCATTACATATTGATTACTTGGAAGCTCATGATGGTTGGTGGGTACCTAATTTTTATAAATTTAGTGGTGAAGGTAGTACAACTGCTGTAGAACACATTAATGTATATCTCTCATAGTTGGGTTTTACCGGTAAAGAAAACTTATGTATTCTCGTATAGTTTTCTTTATCTCTTACTGGTATTGCCTTTGCATGGTTTACATCTTTGTCCCGGTGCACTGTTGGTTCATGATCTCAATTAGAGAAGAAATTCTATGAATATTTTGGAAAGACCAATGAGAAAAGGTCGATCACAGTTGAGTCATCGGCTAAAAGAGGATTGATAGTGGGCATGAAAGAAAGAATTGATTCGGATGTAAGAAAAGGTTCGGCTACAAAAGCCGAACAACACAATATCCTTTCTGAATCAATCACATATCAAAAAACAAGTCTTGCTACAGAAAAGCATGAAAAACGCCAGAAATCAGATAGACTTGATTTTTCAGGAGCTAAAGGGGTTGTATACTTATCTAGTGATTGCTGCATCATTGATGGAGATCAAGCTCCTATAAGAAACAAAGGAGGGCTGCCTTCCAGCTCAAAATTGACTGAGCCAGCTTTGAGGTCGGTTGAGCTGATTGCTGCGTGCTCTGAGTTGGCTAGGCCGACTTCCTAGTCGACCAGGCCGACTGCCTCTGTGAAAGTCCCTAGTTTGGTTTTGACTAATTGATGAAACCTAGGACTAACCTTTGTATCTAAGTGGATGATTTAGATAAAGGTGGTCATTGAATATGAGACATAACATTGACTCATGTGACCAAGATGATAAAGACCAAGATGATGCTTGGCTCAATAGACCGGTTGTGAAGGTGAAGGGCAAGTCGAGGCCTCGAAGGGAAGGACCATGCGATGGTGAAGCTTGAGCAAGACTTGGCGCCGACGAACCGATACAACGGTGAAGAGCAAGTGAAGTCAAGGTCGATGGATCGAGACGGTCATGTGATGATATGAAGTGGATCATATCTTTTAGAAAAACAAAATGGGCTCAAGGCAAAGGTATAACCATAGGGCCATTTTGTTTTGCACTCAAGACACCATAGAGGGTGTGAGTGGTTTAGGATCGATAGCCGAACTATTAAGAGGGGAAGTCTTATCGGTTATTCGATGCACGGGTGCCACTAGGTGAATTCATGAAGTGCATTGCATGTAGGGCCTAGTGAGCTAACTGGAAAACCTGCGAAAATTATTATGAAAATGCTAACACACGTGCACAAGGTGGTGATCACTTGTTGGTGTTGGCACATTTACGAAGGCGTTGAAGTTTGAGCGGTAGAGAGGGTTTGGGTCTCTCTCTCCCTCCCGCCGAGCTTGCGAGCACGGGATTCAGGCATTTTTGAGGAGTTGAAATGCCTATTTTCCACTACGCCGGAAGTCAGAAAAGAAACGGAGGCGAACGGTGGTCACAGAGGTGACCGGACGCTGCACCGGACGCGGTCACGGTGTGACCGGACGCGTCCGGCCAGTACAGCGCAGTAGCCAGGCGCGCGGGTGTTAGGGTTTGCAACCGGCGCGTCCGGTCACTCGCGGGACCGGCGCGTCCGGTCAGGCGCCTAGAGGGAACTGCAGAACGCAAGGATGATCGGACGTGCGGCGCGTCCGGTCACACACGATCGGATGCGTCCGATCATTAAGGGAGCTTACTGGACTCTAACCGGACACTGGCACTGTCGTGTCCGGTCATTGCGTGGAGCGCGTCCGATCATGTCGTTGCGCGCGCGGTGCTGTGCGATCGGCGCGTCCGGTCGTTGCCTGGAGCGCGTCCGGTCGTTGCTTCGCAGGCGCGCGGTACTGTGTGATCGGCACGTCTGGTCAGTTGAGTGGCGTGTCCGGTCATGGTGTTTTGACCGTTGGCGCAGTGACCGTTGGAGGATCAGACGCGGTCGAGCGCGTCCGGTCGTCCCGAAAAATATCCAGTGAAGGGGTATAACGGCTCTATTCGTTTGGGATGCTTATAAATACTTATTGGCCAGCCCTTGGGGAGGTCTCTCGTGATTTCTAACACTCTAGTGCATCCTTTGAGCTAGAGCTTCTCCTTCCCACTCATCTCTCTTGCTTGATTGCAAATCAAAAGTGAGATTGAGTGATCCCAAAGTGCATTGCATAGCTTAAGGGCATCTAGTGGCACTTGTGGATGATTTAGCCGGTGGATTTCTTGTTACTCTTGGAGAGTACCGCTCCTAGCCGGCTTGGAGATTGTTGGAGGCGTTGGCAAGAGAAGGAGATTGTTCTTGGCCACCTCTGGTTGACTGTAAGAGGTTCTTGTGCTTTCCTCGGTGGAGCGCCAAAAGCAACTCTAGTGGATTGCGTGTGTCATTGAGTTACCTCACTTGAGAGTGGTGTCTTGCGGTGCCTTGAGGGGCAAGTGACTTGAGGGTCACACCGAGGAACCATCTAAGTGTTGGTCGACACAACCGGTGATGTAGCTTGTCAGTGCACAAGTGAACACCGGGTGAACAAAAATATTATGTCTCTTGTCTTCCGGTGATTTGTCTTCATATTGTGTTGTTGTCAATATTGATCAATTGTATAACATCTTGGTGATTGGCAACATCTTCACTCCACCGTTGGTATAAGATTCACAATCCTCTCTCTCGCTTTTACTTTACTAGTTTATCTTGTGTAGCTCTAGTAGTAGCTTTGCTAGTAGTGTTGTTAGCTTGCTCACTAATGTAAAATTAGTGACATAGCCCTTGTGTGAACTAGAGATCATAATCTACTAGACTTGTGGATAGGAGGCTTGCATCACAACCGTAGGCTAAGCAAAACTCGCTTCACGCCGTTTGTTATTCTAACAAGTTTGCTTAGTGGCTTGTGTAGGATTTTTATAGGCTATTCACCCCCCTCAAGCCATCTAGGACCTTACAAGTGGTATCGTAGCCATGGTCACCGTTCTAATCAAGGCTTAACATCCTTCGGTGTGAAAAATGGCTCAAATTGTGTTCAATCATGTTGGGGGCAAGCCACCGTTCTTTGATGGTGTTAGTTCTTTTGCTCATTAGAAGAGAAAAATGACAATGTACCTTGGTTCTATTCATGAGAGAGTCTTGCAAGTCATCGAGAATGATTTTGCTATCATTGATCCCGATCATCTCACTGATGAAGATAGAGCAAATAGAACATGTAATAGAATGGCTCTCAATACACTTTACAATGGTATTGACACAAAAGTATTTGAGGGCATCAAGGATTTAGAATTGGCATATGAAGTATGGGCAAGGTTGAGTGAAACATATGAGGGCACTAAGGTTGTGAAGAGTGCCAAGCTATATGGGCTCAAGAGTGAGTTTGAGAACTTCAAGATGAAAGAAGAATAAACAATCTTAGAGATGTTTCATATATTGCAAGTAATTGTGAATGATCTCAAGAGCTTAGGGCACAAGACACAAGACCAAGATTTTTGCCACAAGTTCTTATTGAGCTTACCAAGAAAATTCAAAATGTTGATCATGATGCTACAAAGAGATGAGCTTGAAACAATGAAGCCCAATGATTTGTTTGGAGAGGTATTAACATATGACAAGTATGATCAAGATGCCGATGAGAAGGAAAAGAAGGAGAAAGAAAAGAAGAAGAAGACCGTGGAATTCAAGGCCATCTCCTCCAAAGGCAAAGCTATCATCATAGAAGAAGAAGAAGACAATAATGAAGGTGAAGATTTTGAAATTGATGATGAGGCACTTGCTCTTGTAGTCAAGAAAATGGGTCACATGTTCATTAAGAGAAGAGGCTTCAAAAAGAGAAATGACAATTTCAAGAGTAATAAGCAACAAAGGAAGTGCTTCAATTGTGATAGCACCAAACATCTTCAAGCCGAATGTCCCTATGACAAGAAGAAGAATAACAAGAGGGGCAAGTTTGAGAAGAAAAAGAGAGAAGCCAAGATGACTTTCAAGAAGGGCAAGAATGGAGCCTATGTGGTCACTTGGGAAAGTGATGATGATGAAGAAGAAGAATCATCATCCAACAAGGCTTTTGCTTCCATTGCTATCAATAAGAAGCCCTCACTATTTAATTAATCCTCTTCATACTTCATGGCCAAAGAAGCTAAGGTATTATATGATGAGAGTGATGATGAAAGTGAAATGTAATATGTTCATGATAGTGATAATGATAATGATAATGATAATGATAATGATGATGATGAACCAACTAAAGAACAACTATATGACTTGATGCAACAAACTAGAGACATAGCTATTGCCAAGGACAAAGAGTGTAAGAAGCTTTCAATGAAAGTAGCAATACTTGAGAAAGTTCTTAGTGAGCTTAAGACCACTCATGAGAGTCTAGTGAAAGACCATGAGGATGTTGGTAAGGCTCATTCCAAGCTTGAAAAAGCTCACTCATTGCTACCTGAGCAACAAGCAAAGAAGGAGGTTGTTGTATCATGTGATATAGGTGTTACATGTGATATAATTGATGAATCCTTTTATGAACCTATCATCATGTCAAATGTTAATCCTTCTTGTAGCTCTTCATCCACCACCACCGACTCTACCTCTACTACTAGTGATGGTTTCACTTGTGATGCCTTACTAATGGTTGAGAATGAGACTCTCGAGAGAGAGGTGGATGAGCTCACTCACGCCCTAGGCAAGGCCTATGGTGGTGAGGCCCGCTTGCTTAAGTGCTTGGGTAGCCAAAGGTTCTCTCTTAACAAAGAGGGATTGGGCTACACCCCCAAGAAAGGCAAGTCGGCCTTTGCAACTCCAAAGCCTAGCTTTGTGAAGGGCAATGGTCGGTTTTGCAATAGATGCAAGCAAGTTGGGCACCTAGAGCATAATTGCAATAAAAAGAACCAAAGTAAGAAACTTGTTAATGCTATACCTTTTGATTCTTGCTATGTGCTTACCAAAGGTATGAAGGGTGTGAAAGCTAAGTTTATTGGTACACCCATTGTTGGCCCAAAGAAGAAGGCTATTTGGGTACCAAAGAGCTTAGTCACTAACCTACAAGGACCCAAGCAAAAATGGGTACCTAAGCTTCATTGATTTTCTTGTAGGTCAATTACAAAGCCAAAGAAAGGCATTGGATTATTGATAGTGGGTGCACTCAACACATGACCGGTACATCAAGAATGTTTGACTCAATCAATGACAATAATAGTGGTGTTGATTCTATCACATTTGGCAATAACAAGAAAGGCAAGGTTATTGGCTTGGGCAAGATTGCAATATCAAATGACTTGAGTATCTCCAATGTGTTGCTAGTTGAAAGCTTGGATTTCAATCTTCTATCCGTGGCACAAATATGTGATCTTGGTTACAAATGTATCTTTGGGGTTGATGATGTAGAAGTCATTAGTATGTATGGTTCAAATGTGGCATTCAAGGGCTTTAGATATGAGAATCTCTACCTAGTTGACTTCAATGCTAGAGAAACTTCTTTGACAACTTGCTTAATCTCCAAATCAAGCATGGGTTGGTTTTGGCATAGAACGCTTGGTCATGTTGGAATGAAATAATTGAAGAAGCTTATAACTCACAATCTTGTCAATGGTTTGAAAGATGTTGAATTTGAGAAGAATAAGCTTTGTAGTGCATGTCAAGCCGGGAAGCAAGTTAGAAGCTGACATCCAAAGAAGAGTACAATGAGCACATGCAAAGTATTTGATTTGATGCACATGGATCTATTTGGCCCAACAACATACACAAGCATAGGTGGCAACAAGTATGGATTTATCATAGTGGATGACTTCACAAGATTCACATGGGTATTCTTTCTTAGTGACAAAAGTGAAGTGTTTGACATCTTCAAGACATTTCTCACTAGAGTTCACAATGAGTTTGAGATTAGAATCAAGAAAGTGAGAAGTGACAATGGAAGTGAATTCAAGAATACAAGAATTGAAGAACTTTGTGATCACTATGGCATTGGACATCAATTCTCGGCCAAGTACAGTCCACAATCAAATGGCCTAGTTGAGAGAAAGAATAGAACATTGCTTGATATGGCTAGATCAATGCTTTATGAGTATAATGTGAGTCAATCATTTTGGGATGAAGCAATCAATACCGCTTGCTACTATATCAATAGACTATATTGTCATCCATTGCTAGAGAAGTAGGGATGAAAACAGATCGGATACGGACGGATATCACTTATATCGTATTTGTTTTCATATTTATGTCCGGATTCGGATTCGAATATGGATAGTATAAAAAATACCGGATAGGATATGATTGGATATCGACATCATAAATATGTGATTTAAATATTCGGATACGAATACGGTATTGGATGTTAAATATCTGGACTCGGATACGGACGGATTAAAACCCCTCTAAACGGATTCGGTCTCGAATACGGTCGGAAAATATACGTACCATTTTCATCCCTATAGAGAAGACCCCATATGAGCTACTTCATGGAAGAAAGCCCAATATTTCTTACTTTAGGGTGTTTGGTTGCAAATGTTATATCTTGAAGAAGGGCACTAGATTGGGAAAGTTTGATAAGAGATGTGATGAGAGGTTCCTATTTGGTTATTCAACTACAAGCAAAGCTTATAGAGTTTGGAACAATTCAAGTGGCATTCTAGAAGAAGTCCATGATGTGCAATTTGATGAAACCAATGGGTCACAAAATGAAGAAGAGAATCTAGATGATGTTGGTTGATCTCAATTGGTGGAAGCAATGAAGAACATGGACATTGGGGACATTAGAGCAAAGCAAGTAATTGATATTCAAGATGATGATAAAGATCAAGTGCTCAATTCTCCATTCAAGCTAGCTAGTGACTCACAAGTGCAAGATCATGGTGCTAGTTCATCTCATCAAGATACATCAAGTGATCAACCAAGCTCAAACAATCAAGTGCAAGTACTCCAACCACAACATGTTGCAAGAGATCACCCCATTGATAGTGTCATTGGTGATATTAGAAGTGGTGTGCAAATAAGATCAAGATTATCTATGTTTTGTGAGCATGCATCATTTGTGTCAACCTTAGAACCAAAGAAAATATAATAAGCTTTGAGGGATGCCGATTGGATCATGGATATGCAAGAAGAACTTAATAATTTCATAAGAAATGATGTTTGGGAATTGGTAGAAAGGCCAAATGACTACAATGTGATTGGAACCAAGTGGGTGTTCTAAAACAAGTAAGATCAAGAAGGCATTGTGGTGAGAAACAAAGCAAGATTAGTTGCTCAAGGTTACACTCAAGTAGAAGGTCTTGACTATGATGAGACATATGCTCCCGTGGAAAGATTGGAGGCAACAAGGATTCTATTGGCTTATGCTTGTGCACACAACATCAAACTATATCAAATGGATGTCAAAAGTGCATTTCTCAATGGAATCATCAATGAGTTAGTCTTTGTTGAGCAACCTCCCGAATTTGAAGATGACAAGAAATCCAACCATGTGTACAAGTTGAAGAAGGCTTTATATGGCTTAAAGCAAGCACCTAGAGCATGGTATGAGAGGCTAAGGGATTTCCTTCTCTCTAAGGGATTCAAGATGGGCAAGGTTGATACAACTCTATTCACCAAGAAGATTGAGAATGATCTATTCATAGTGCAAATATATGTTGATGACATCATCTTTGGATCAACCGATCAAGCTTATTGTGAAGAATTTGGTGCTATGATGGCCAAAGAGTTTGAAATGTCTATGATTGGTGAACTTAGCTACTTCCTTGGTCTCCAAGTCAAGCAATTGAAGAATGGGACATTTGTGAGTCAAGGAAAATACATAAGGGACATGTTGAAGAAGTTTGGAATGCAAGATGCAAAGCCAATTTCAACTCCAATGGGTACAAATGGCAATTTAGATAGTGATCTTGATGGAAAAATGGTGAATCAAAAGGAATATCGGTCTTTGATTGGAAGTCTACTCTATGTCACCGCATCAAGGCCGGATGTCATGTTTAGTATTTGTATGTGTGCTAGATATCAAGCCTCACCTAGAGAGAGTCATCTCATGGCCGCAAAGAGAATATTGAGGTACTTGAAGCAAACAAGAGATGTTGGACTATGGTATCCCAAGGGGTCAAAGTTTGAATTGATTGGATATTCGGACTCCGACTATAGGGGTTGCAAGATCAATAGAAAGAGCACAAGTGACACATGTTAATTACTTGGAAAATCACTTGTGTCATGGTCCTAAAAAAACAAAATAGTGTGGCAATCTCTACCGCCGAAGCCGAATATGTGAGTGCGGGGAGTTGTTGTGCACAATTGCTATGGATGAAATCAACTTTGAAGGATTATGGCCTCAACTTCAAGAATGTGCCATTACTATGTGATAATGAAAGTGCAATCAAGATGACACAAAACCAGGTTCAACATGGAAGAACTAAGCATATTGACATAAGGCATCATTTCATTAGAGATCATCAACAAAAGGGAGATATTGCCATTGAAAGTGTTGGCACCGATGATCAACTTGCCAATATTCTCACCAAGCCACTTGATGAAAAGAGGTTTTGCAAGCTAAGGAATGAGTTGAACATTCTTGATTTCTCAAACATGAGTTGAATGCACCCCACCCACTTATTGACATGCCTCTCCTTCGACATTGCAAGGTAAAGTTGATTGACATGTCATTCATCCTATGTTAAGGACTTGCTAGAGCATGTAGACAAAATAAGTGGTACGCATGAGCATTCATGATAAATCAAATGAATTTGATGGATATATGTTACCACTATTGCTTCTATGCTTGTTTTGATCTAGTGGTGGCATATGATGTGTTTGTGAGCTTGCAAACCTAGTGTTGAATCTAGAAGATTTGCTACAAGTGTTTAATTCAACATAGGCAAGATAACCCTTATTATGAGGTGTGAAGAAGCTTGTCTTTGGTTCAAATCGAATTAAATATCTTTGGCAAGTGTCCTAGGTTGAACCAAATTTGATAAATTCTAACCTACTCCATCAAACATTGTTTTTCTCTCCATAATTTGATCCTATTTTTGGGTAAGTTGTTGACAAAGGGGGAGAGAAAAAGATGATTCAACATGATAAAGGGGTAAATAAAATTTTGATGCACACAAGTAGGGGGAGCAAGCTCATAAACAAAGTTATTGCATTTATTTGTGCATTCTCATATGACTTGCTCATTGCACATGTATTTAAATTCAATATACATGCTTGTGTGGTGCAATGCTAGTATAGAACTTGAATGATGAAATGATCTACTAGCATGCATAGAAATAGTTTACATGTGGTATCTAGACGTGCCTTAAACTTTACAAGTGGTTCAAGAACCTTTACTATAATGTTGATCTCACGGGGTTCTTGAGTTTTGATGGATGTCTAGTTACCTCATGATGCTAAGGATGGTGTAAAAGGCAACTCCGATTGGTATCATGCTTCAAAGATCCATTTCTTACACCTTAGCATCATTTTGGTAGAATTACTCTCTCAACACTTCTATCCATGCATATGTGCAAAACTTTCAATCCAAACTCTATGCACATATGTAGGGAGAGCTAATGCTACCAAAACTGAGCTTGTGATAATTGTCCAAACTTTACTTATGAGCAAAATGATTGGACAAGTATGACAAGTTCAAAACTTTTATTATCAAAATCATCTTTGTGAGGGTTGTCATCAATTACCAAAAAGGGAGAGATTGAAAGTCCCTAGTTTGGTTTTGGCTAATTGATGAAACCTAGGACTAACCTTTGTATCTAAGTGGATGATTTAGATAAAGGTGGTCATTGAATATGAGACATAACATTGACTCATGTGACCAAGATGATGAAGACCAAGATGATGCTTGGCTCAATGCACCGGTTGTGAAGGTGAAGGGCAAGTCGAGGCCTTGAAGCGAAGGACCATGCGATGGTGAAGCTTGAGCAAGACTTGGCGCCGATGGACCGATACAACAGTGAAGAGCAAGTGAAGTCAAGGTCGATGGATCGAGACGGTCATGTGATGATATGAAGTGGATCATATCTGTTGGAAAAACAAAATGGGCTCAAGGCAAAGGTATAACCATAGGGCCATTTTGTTTTGCACTCAAGACACCATAGAGGGTGTGAGTGGTTTAGGATCGATAGCCGAACTATTAAGAGGGGAAGTCTTATCGGTTATTCGATGCACGGGTACCACTAGGTGAATTCATGAAGTGCATTGCATGTAGGGCCTAGTGAGCTAACTGGAAAACCTTCAAAAATGATTATGAAAATGCTAACACACGTGCACAAGGTGGTGATCACTTGTTGGTGTTGGCACATTTACGAAGGCGTTGAAGTTTGAGCGGTAGAGAGGGTTTGGGTCTCTCTCTCCCTCCCGCCGAGCTTGCGAGCATGGGATTCAGACGTTTTTGAGGAGTTGAAATGCCTATTTTCCACTATGCCGGAAGTCAGAAAAGAAATGGAGGCGAACGGTGGTCACAGAGATGACCGGACGCTGCACCGGACGTGGTCACGGTGTGACCGGACGCGTCCGGTTAGTACAACACAGTAGCCAGGCGTGCGGGTATTAGGGTTTGCAACCGGTGCGTCCGGTCACTCGCGGGACCGGCGCGTCTGGTCAGGCGCCCAGAGGGAACTGCAGAACGCAAGGATGATCGGACGCGCGGCGCATCCGGTCACACACGATCGGACGCGTCCAGTCATTGAGGGAGCTTACTAGACTCTAACCGGACACTAGCACTGTCGCGTCTGGTCGTTGCGTGGAGCGCGTCCGGTCATGTCGTTGCGCGCCTGGTGTTGTGCGATCGGTGTGTCCGGTCGTTGCCTGGAGCGCGTCCGGTCGTTGCTTCACAGGCGCGCGGTATTGTGCGATCGGCGCGTCTGGTCAGTTGAGTGGCGCGTCCGGTCATGGCGTTTTGATCATTGGCGCAGTGACCCTTGGAGGATCGGACGTGGTCGAGCGCGTCCAGTCAGTTTCGACCGGCGCGTCCGGTCGTCCCGAAAAATATCAAGTGAAGGGGTATAACGGCTCTATTCGTTTGGGATGCTTATAAATACTTGTTGGCCGGCCCTTGGGGAGGTCTCTCGTGATTTCTAACACTCTAGTGCATCCTTTGAGCTAGAGCTTCTCCTTCCCACTCATCTCTCTTGCTTGATTGCAAATCAAAAGTGAGATTGAGTGATCCCAAAGTGCATTGCATAGCTTGAGGGCATCTAGTGGCACTTGTGGATGATTTAGCCGGTGGATTTCTTGTTACTCTTGGAGAGTACCGCTCCTAGCCGGCTTGGAGATTGTTGGAGGCGTTGGCAAGAGAAGGAGATTGTTCTTGGCCACCTCCGGTTGATTGTAAGAGGTTCTTGTGCTTTCCTCGGTGGAGCGCCAAAAGCAACTCTAGTGGATTGCGTGTGTCATTGAGTTACCTCACTTGAGAGTGGTGTCTTGCGGTGCCTTGCGGGGCGTGCCTTGAGGGGCAAGTGACTTGAGGGTCACACCGAGGAACCATCTAAGTGTTGGTCGACACAACCGGTGACGTAGCTTGTCAGTGCACAAGTGAACACCGGGTGAACAAAAATATTGTGTCTCTTGTCTCCCGGTGATTTGTCTTCATATTTTGTTGTTGTCAATATTGATCGATTGTATACCATCTTGGTGATTGGCAACATCTTCACTCCACCGTCGGTATAAGATTCACAATCCTCTCTCTCGCTTTTACTTTACTAGTTTATCTTATGTAGCTCTAGTAGTAGCCTTGCTAGTAGTGTTGTTAGCTTGCTCACTAGTGTAAAATTAGTGACATAGCCCTTGTATGAACTAGAGATCATAATCTACTAGACTTGTGGATAGGAGGCTTGCATCAGAACCGTAGGCTAAGCAAAACTCGCTTCACACCGTTTGTTATTCTAACAAGTTTGCTTAGTGGCTTGTTTAGGATTTTTATAGGCTATTCACCCCCCCTCAAGCCATCTAGGACCTTACACTCTGTCACCTGCTCTGAGTCGGCTAGGCCGACTGCCTCTGTCGCCTGCCCTAATTCGGCTAGGCTGACTTCCCAGCCGGCTAGGGCGATTGCCCCTGCTGCTGTTGTGCCTGCTAGTGCCCAAGTCGGCCTAGCTGACTCTAAGCCGACTTTCTCGGTTCTAGCAGCCGCTGATGCATCTTCGGGTGATTCGGCACCTATTGTTGATCATTCTCTGGAGATGAAGAGCAACATCATTCAAATCAAGGACGTGCACTACTCCAACATGATCAACAAGGTAGAAAATACAAATATTTTGCTCAAATTCTAATCTAGTCATACTATACAATTTATGCGTCTATTAGAGATATTCTTGCTAGTAGTTTAAAAGATCGGTTAAGAATGTCATTTTATTTGTTGGTGATAAAACAAATTCAGATCCTATCGGCCAACACATTGTGCCATATGGTAAGGCCGATAGTGCTAGTTTGTCAAAGCTAAAGCTTCTCAAAAGCAGCTACTAAGGTGTGACCGAATGGGTTGATGTTAAATCTAATCCCTTCGTTTGCCTAGCTTTAAAGCTAACTCCATAAAAGAATCAGCTAAGGAAATCAAAGTACACCTTTGACTTTACTTTTTGTGATCATGTCTTTGATATTTTGTTCAAGAATAATTTTATTAGAATCATTGATCATAATGCTTTGCCATCTATTCAAAACTTAGAAGAGCTTAGATATTTCAAGTGGCATAATTCTTCCGATCATAATACTTCTAATTGCAATGTGTTTCGTCGAGTGATCCAATCGGTCATTGATAATGGACGATTAAGATTTTCTGGAGCTCAATAAAAGGGCCAATTGGATTCAATTGGTCTTGATGGCAAACAGGTTTCGAATCGGCTTGTATTAGCTGATTTACTTAAAGATCAAGGCTTGAATGCCTAAGAGAGAGATGTGGAACCCTCAAGTGAAGACAATGTTGTTGTCCATAAATTGCAAAATGAAGATACTCAAGAGGACAATAGTGTTATCATAATTTCAGAAGACACTAGGGGGGCAAGAGAAATCTCTCCAGCTAAAGCAAGAGTCGATTGATCCCATTGAGTAAGGGGAATCGGTTAAGGATCCTCCTCTGGAGCATGTCTGTCAAGATAGAGAGAAGAAGAAGGATGATCATAAAGCTAATGGAGGTAAAGGTCATGATAAACTAAAGAATAGAAGGCTGAAGCTTAGCTTTCAGGAACTTCTAGCTAAATATGAGAAGATAGCAGAAACAAATGTCACTAATCGACCAAAGAAAGTCCAATCATCAAAATTGCCTCCAAAGTGTAAGTCTCAAGAGTGGAATTGGCAAGGAGATAGATCTCACACAACAGCTACATATTCTCCTTTTGAGCAGCCAATTCCCATGTCATATGGACCACAACCCGCATATTTTCATCCTTATTCATCTTGGGGCCGGTTTGATGAAAAGGCACATGTTCCACCATATTTTAGGTCATAATATGTAAAGTATGCAGCTCCTAAGCATTCAGAAAGATCATCTTGTAAAGACCGTTTTGATCAAAATTAGTCTGGAGCTCAACCGAAGAAGAAAGTTGTAAAGTAAATTTATCGCGTGAAGTAGATGGCCGAAAGAAGAAAAGTTCAGATCTGAATTCAACTATTGAAAAGCCGATTACATTGCTAAAAAATCTAGCTATTGATGGCAAAGAAGTGAGAAAATCATCTATTGATATTCTAGGTGCCAAATTTGAACAAAAAAATATGAGAGTGCCCAAAATCAGGAAAGATTTGCTGCTGTCCAAAACAGAAATAAAATCGATATGCTCAATCGGTTTACCAAAGTGGCAAGAAAAGATGTTACAGAAGCTTAGTGCAGAAAAGTTGAAAGAAAAAAGCTTGGCATGGGTGGCTAAAGGAAGTATTCAAGCTTAGAAAGATGATGCTCAAGGGTGCAACAAAGACAAAGGAGAGAAGAAGATTCAAGAAACAATTGCCAAGTTGGAGGTTTGCACCAAATCATCAAAATCAGTGGTCATGGCATCATCCATACTCTCTGTCTATACCTATGTGGAATTTATCCTCTGGTATATATGGTTATCCCTCAGCTCCTTATTTTGATCCTTGGTATGGATCTTTATGTTTCAGAGGGTTGCCAAATTATTTTGCTTATCGATGATCAAGAGCTGAAATATTTATTTCAGTTATGCATACTTTTGTGGATGAATTCATATGGCCGATATTTTGATATCGCCCTTAGTGTAAAATATAGCCGATGAATGCTTACAACCATCGTGCTATTAGAAAGGCCCCCATGGAATTTACTTTGATGGCTTTCAAGCCTGGGGGCATGATATATGCGTTTTAATTTACTACTAATCAGCTTGCAAATAAAGCCAAGGTGTTGGCATAATCATTATTTTTCATAATAGTGCTGTTTGAGACATCAAGCCGATTAAAATTACATTTGCACCAAAATTCAAGCCGAATGTAAAGTTTTCTTATTCGGCTTGGCCATATTACAATCTATGGAGTATGACATGTAACACCCCAGGTGTTTAGCTCCTTAATGGCATTGCATTTGCATGAGCATAAGCAAGCATCATTCATTTCATGCATAAGCTTATGATATGTTTATATTTCATGTGAAGTAAGAAGTGAGTAGTGTGCAAAACATAAATACCTTATGTGCAATGTCCTTGTGAGACATGTCAACCACTTTAGTGTAACATAACTAGCAAGTGTTGTGCAACACACTCATGCAACATGTGCAACATGGGCTTGCAACATTTGGGTGAAAGTATTGAAATACTTGTTCCAAAGAATGTGACACTAGGAACTTTGTGCAACCAATATGCAGAGTGGTTAATTAGGTCTTATAACACCTTAATTACATTTAGGGTAAGTAGTGGAGCAATGTTCATGTTGACCAAAATTACCAAATTGCCCTTCCAAATGTTGTTGACCAAGTTTGGAACCCTAGAGTGATCTGGTTTGACCAATTAAAAAGTCCAGCTTAGAAATCTTGCATGGAGGAGCAACCTTAAGCAAAGTTGTAGAGAATTTCATAAGGAACAAAAGTTCTAATATGGCCATCTCATGAAAATGATTAGATCATGCTCAAAAATGGCCCACAAGTCAGTATTAGGGGCTGTTTGGGGACTTAGCAAATTTTGCTAAGTGTTGAGCTGAAAACCGTTTCACTGTACCTCACTTTAGCAACTTGTAACTCACAAACCAGGCCAAACCAGCCTTTGAGCCAATTGACAAAGTTGTTGTCCACACGTAGCTCTACAACATTGTCAATATCACCATCACCTGGTTCTCAATAGTTTAGGAGATATAGTGTCAAGAAGTTAGGGTTTCAGTCGGCATCGATCTCTGAAACTGCATTTCAGTTTCCAAGTACCCTACTTTGGAGCCCTGTAGTTTCAAATCCAGGCCGAACCAGTCCAAACTCCAATTGACAAACTTGTAGCCCTCATGTAGCTCCACAATTTTGGTATTGTCATCTTCTGCTAACTCGAGATGGATTAGGAGATAATCTGCATCAAACTTGCTCTGTCAGTCGCTGAATGCCGGTTCGTTTCAGTCTGTCAGACAGCGTGGCCGACCGGCCGCAGACCGTCGCCGCCGCGTGTCCTCCACGCGCCGCGCGCGACCTGGCGCCTTGGCCAGCTGCCGAGCGCATAGAAGGGCGCCTCTGCTGTCGTCCCGGCCTTACCCATCCATTTCCCCCCTCTTTTCCTCTCTCGTCGGCAGAGCGGAGAAACCGAGCCGCCATTGCCGCCACCCCGCTCCGACGTGCTCGCAAGCGCTCGCCACCGCATCACCACCGGCCAAACTGCGTCTCTCGCTCCGCCTTGAAGCCCGCTACCTCACCGTCCACTCCTCGCAGCCAATCGCGCTTTGGTAGGGTCACATTTTTGTTTTCCTCCGCCGCGGTACCTCGCCGGAGTTCCTCCGCGCGACGGCTCTCCGTGGCCAGAGGTTTCTGGGCGTCTCTGTCGTCCCCTTGTAGTTGCGTTAGGGTCGAGGTAGAATGGGGATGCTCATCGGGGGTTAGGGTTGGGATGTCAGGCTCACCGGCGGCGAGATTTCGCCACCACCGTGCCGGTGGTCCGCCATGCCCGACGGCGAGCACCTTGCCGTGGCTCTGCCGCCCCGTTCTTGCCACCAACCAATGTAGTTCGATGACGTGGTCATGCTCATACGTCCAATTTCGTCGGCCGGCTCACCGACGGCGAGCTTCGGCGACCACAGCTCCGCCCTCCGCCTCTCTCTCTCTGACCGGTGGGGCCACCTGGTCAGTCGCACGCGCGCGCGGGCGGGAGCCGTAGCAGGCCGCGCGCGGGAGCGGGCCACACCACGAGTTTTTGGGCCGCGTTTTTCCCGGGCCGGCCCAGTCATCCGAAAGGAAATTTATTTTTATTATTTTGTCACTGATTTTTGTACAAGTTGGAAAAATATAGATCTAGGGTTTTAATGATCCAAAAATCATGAGATAAATTTTATTAGGATCTACATAATGTGTAGTATTTTAGAAAAATATGGATCTGGCATGAGATGTTTAAAGTCTGTAAGAATTTAATAGATCCTTTAAATGTGTTTTGGAATGCATGCAAATTTGTTAAATTTATAACTTGAGCTGTAGTGTTCCATAAATCATGAAATTTGGTAGGTAGGTTACTCTATGCTAGCCCTAGCTCTGGTAAAAATTTGGGCATCAGTGCTTAATTAATTTCCAAGTTATAATGCTATCTTGTTATTCTAGGAAATACTTAAATGAATTTTTGTAATTTTTCTACATGTGCAATGTTCATATAACTTTTTGGAGAATGTCTTGGTACCCTAGACTGTCTAAGAAAAATATGAAATCTGTTGTTTGACACTTTTCAATAGGGTTTCCTATTTATGCAAAAATCAGCCTTATTAGCTTGTGAATTTTGTGTAGGGAGTTTCTGTGAATAAAACTTGTTCAAATTTTTACTGTGGTCTCTTTTTGGGTCAGAGAGTCCCCTGTAATTTTTGTAGAATTTTAGGAGTAGTTTATATATATGTTTGAAATTTCACTTAATTACTTAAGTAAATTAAGAAATGGGTTTAAATAAATATTCTAGGTGGGCACACCTTACTTTCTGGTGTTTTTGTGACTTTTGTGAACTTGTAGTAGTATTAGTTTGGTCTTAGAGAATGTTGGTCACATCAATAAATATTTAACCTTGGTAATTTAGGTTTTCTGGACAGCTAGTAGTAATTCTAAATTTGGCTTTGATAAAATTGGTTGCTGGAAAACTTGTAAATACCAAAGTTGGAGTAAACTTGATGAACTAGCTTGTGTCAAATTTTGGAAGCATTTGGCTTAGTAGTTTGAGAGTTACTATTGTTTAAAGTGGCAGTTCAAAATCTGCTACTCTCTGTGTTGGAGAATACAGATTCTGGAACTTGTGAAGTTTGACATGGAAAACTTAGGAGTTTGGAGTTGAGGTCTGAAAATGAATTGTAGTGCATTTCTTAGGCTTTCCAGATTGTCTTAGATCATATCTTTTGGAATTGTAAATCTTCAGTTGTGATAAAAACAAGTAGCTGCTGTCCAGAATGCTTTCTGTGGTGTTTTGCTGTTTGATATGGTGTAATATCCTAAGACATGCTACTTTTGTATTTGTTAGGTGTTAGGGCCTTAACTGAGGATGAGCAGCTTTATCTTAGGTTAAGTAGATTAGGTGAGTACTTCTCTACTAGAGAAGAGATTTGCACGTACTAGTAAAATAACTTGAATAGAGTATTTTATTCTGAAATGCATTTCATTCCGAGCATGTTGCACCCATTTATGCATCCATTATATTTATTGTGCATTCATGCAATAGGTGCACCGGAGGGGGTAACACTCCTCGAATTCGAGCCTGTGATTCCGGAGGAGGACCAGGAGCAGCAGGAGCCCGAGGATCCAGCAGGCGAAGGAGTGCCCGCAGACGACCTTCCTGAGTGTCCAGACCACCGGCCCTCGACTTTTCTGAAAGGCAAGCCCCGGTGCATGCTGAACCCATCTTTTTATAAATATATCTTGAGTACTCTTAATTGTTACTGCATTAAGTTGTAGGAGTTATATGAAAACACTTGTTGCATTATACCTGTCCTTGTCCAGATATTGTACTAAATCCTATAGTAGGTTTAGGCACGTGTCAATGCTTAGCCCTGCTTAGTACGGTAGAAGTCGGGTGATTTCCGGTCATCCGCGAGATGTAGGAAGGAGTCACGAGTGGCTTTATGGCTATCGTGGATGGAACCATGCTTAAAAATGAAATTTGAGACCGGGCGGGAGTTCGATAGTACAGCCGCAAGACACTTCACGTCTTGGGTGTGGAGCTATGCCCGTCTGAGTCGTTTAAGGACCGATTCGCTGTACGTCCTTGAGTCATGTTGAACGCAGTCTAACACTTAGTTGGCCGGATAAGTCGTTCCGACCGCGAAGCCGAGTAATGTGGTTCAGGCCGGGAATCGAATGGTAGGTTGCTTCTTGGAGGAGAGAAAGGATGTGCTTGGGGACATTGGCGTGAGACCAAGGGGGGGTTAGAGTCCCTATCACCTGGCAGAGTGTCGCCCTTGGGGTCGCGACATCATTCGGACCCGCGATTCCTGAATCATATGAAACGGTGGCTTGTGCGACCCTGGCAGGGGCCTGCGCGGTGAGTGTTAGAAATACCCCTCCAGCTGGATAGGAATTCGATTCGAATCGCAGTCGCTCCCGGTTAGTGAGCACTTGACTTGAGCAGCGGCAACGTAGAACTCATTAAATGAACTGGTGGTTAAGGGAATGATACAATGTTGCCATAATGATATACCTGCTATGGATATAATAATCATGTTGTTTGATTATAATCAAGTGTATGTTTAGTACAGGTGCTAAGATAGATGACAGGTAAATGCTAAAAATAACTGCTAGTACAGGTTATAAGAGTTTCAATTACTTATGCCTTTATGCAAAAATGTTATGTCAGCTAGCCTCTTGTGTAAGCCTTGCATAATCCTTGGTGTCACTTTATTTCTGGTTTTCGACGGGTAAGTCTAGCTGAGTACATTCCAGTACTCAGGGTTTATTCCCTCCTGTTGCAGATGACATGCTTTATCAGGGCTTCTGCAAGACGTGTCTCCACCCTGCGGGTGATGATGACTAGATCACTTGGGCGTGATCATCTTTATGTACTTTCCTCATGCTTTTGCGGGTTGTCGATCATCCAGACTGGCAGTATTTAATTAACTAGTGTGTGTTATGCTTCCGCTACTTTCAAACTTGGTTTGTAATAATTGCTACTCCGTTTGTGTAAACTTATTTCAGCACTATTTGTGAAATGTAACGTATGATGTTGTATGTTGAATGATGCGATCCTGGTTGTAAGCAGTTTGGTTTGAAATCCTTCGTGATTTCGATTGACTACCGGGATTATATGGGCTCAAGTTCGAAAATTTGAGCGCTTCAGTGCTTGTTTTTGTACTTGTGCTCTTATAATTTGGTCGGTTCTGTTACAGCTGGTACCGGAGCATAATTCAACATTAGACACATCTTACGGGTAATTAAAAACAAAAAGTATTTGTTTGCGAAAAGGGTTAAACTCTAAAAATTATTTTATAGGTATGCCAGTGATCACAACCCTTAGCCCAAATAAGGACTCTTAGGTGGCTTATTATAAAGACTAACTTGGGGGCCTTGTTTGTTTCTGTTTCGTCGTCCATACGGCGTGAAATTATATGGATGCCATCCACTTGGGTGGTAATGTATGGATCAATTACCTCGACGCTCTGGTAAGTGTGAGTTGTGAGAGCATGATCGTCCAACCGGCGGTCTAGGGGAGAGTAGTTTTTGGTGACTTGCATACTTACATGTTTAAACCATGTAATTACGTAAGCACTTAATTGTGGGAACCTTTATATCGGGTAGTTTTGATACTGAAGTATATACATCAGGGGATGTGTATATGGAAAGTATTTAAATTACTGCTTCCTTGTGTGCTAATATTGGGAAACTGTTGGGCTGAAATGAGGTTTTCTGCAGGTACACTAACAGCGTAACGAGTAGACCGCTAGTTTCGCTTATATGAGAGAACGTATGTATGCCACCGCCTAGCGTTAGAACTTTAGGTTTCTACTAAGGTGAGAGGGCGTACGAAACGTGCATGCATCATGTTTAATTATATCATACATATCATTTACTCCCTCCTTAAAAATTTCTGTACTCCCGACTAAAGTAAATTTCGTATCCCCTAAATGATCCTCACTTTAAGTCGTATCTTATCTTGTTGATACAGATGGCCCGTACCAAGAGGACCGCTCGTAAGTCCACTGGGGGCAGGGCACCGCGTCACCAGCTCGCTCCACGTGAGCCCCGCCCTGAGCCTACTGAGGTGGAAAGGCTGAGGGCAGAGCTGGCAGAGGTGACTGCTGCTAGGGATGCAGCACGGCAACAACTGGAACAAGTGATTCATGATCGTGATCAAGAAACGCTTGCAGTCCAGAGGTTGACAGTGGCAAACCGCAACTGTCAACGCATGTTGGTCCGTGTGATGGAACAGAGGGATGAAGCCTGGCACGAGGAGAACGTTCTGAGAGCTCGCCAGTTTGAGCTCGAGCAACAGTTAGAAAATGCTGAAGAATACAATGACAACCTTCATGAAGAAGTGCACCGCCTGAACAACGAGCTTAATCCCCTGCTGCCTCGAAACAACAACGTCGATGAGGACATGGGTTCGGGAATCTTCATGGCTGAGAATGATGATGAAGTGGAGGTTGATGGACCACAGGATGCCCCACCGGCAGAAGCACCAGAGGAAGAGCCAGAAGAAGAAGAAGACGAGGAGTTAGAGCCTGTCAGTGATGAGGACGGCGGGGAGATCCTTGACACCGACTCGGAGGATGATGCTTAGAGTAGTCATCACGTGCCTATAATGTTAGGATCGTCTTTTGTGCCCTCCCTATGAAGGAGTGAGGCCTTGTAATAACTTGACTTTGGGATGTAAGGTTGAACCGTATGTTTCCTAAATGTAGTTTGAACCCGTTAATTTCGATCACAACTTGATGTCTTATTATGTTGCGTTCGATGATGGTGTCACGATTAGCACCCTTCGGTGCCGCGACGAAACCGAGGGCCTCCTATGGCGCGCGACATAAGGCTGTGCTGCTTGGCACGCGCAGGTATCGAGGTGGCTAGTCATGATCCACCATGGAACTCTTCATTGAGAAGTCTCTTTGTGGTCAGTTTGAAGTAGCCTTTCCCAGTCAACTAAAAATCTTGAGATCGAATCCAAGTACCGTGCAAAAGATCAAAAATCACGTAGATAGCAACGTAAACGGTTCGGTAACCGTTGTGCTCCCTGTGAGTGAGCCTTTATCAATGAGCATCTTGTTGGATTGCCAAGTATGATCTCGCCAAATGATGCGCTAGAATGGATTGTGCGGTTGTGATGAGTTATTGTGCCTTAATCATTATGAGAAATCTATTCATACAGTCAGATTGACATTTCGCAATAATTTATCTACAAATTTCCCACATCGTCAGTGCTCATTGGCTATGCATTTCTGCAGATGTCGTACAATCTACGTCGGGGTCGGGGAAATGAGGAGGAGGAACAGCCACCCCCTCTGCCGCCCCCTACTCCGGCCGAGTTGATGCAGACAGTGGTCGAAGGGCAACGCATGTTGGCGGATGCTATGCGCCAGCTGGCTAACCGGGAAGCTCGTCCTGGCCGCCAGGGCCCAGAGCCAAATCAGTACAGCGATTTCAAGGACTTTCTGGATACAAAGCCCCCGCTCTTCAAGGAAGCGGAAGAACCACTGCAAGCTGATGAGTGGTTAAATACTATTGAGCAAAAGTTTCGTCTGCTTCGCCTGACTGATGAGTTAAAGACTGAATATGCTTCTCACCAGTTGCATGGTCCAGCGGGTATTTGGTGGAGCCACTATCGTTCCACACTTCCTGCCAATGTCCCGATTGCTTGGGATCAGTTTAAGGCGGCATTCCGGGGAAATTATATCCCTCCCGGTCTTATGGCAATCAAGCACACAGAGTTTATGAGGCTGTCGCAAGGAAACAAAAGCCTGACTGAATACTTGCAGTCCTTCAACAACCTGGCAAGGTATGCCACTGAGTTTGTGGATACCGATGCCAAAAAGATTGCTAGCTTCAAAAGGGGCCTCGGCCCAAAACTGATGAAAACAATGGGCACTAGCAAATGTACTACTTTCAATGATTTCATCAGCGATGCTTTGACCCAGGAGAACAACAATACTATTTATTCTGCCTCTAAGAGCCGTAAAAGGGCCCTTGAGGCAAGTGCTTCTCAGTCAAGGGCCTCAGCGACACCGAGGTCTTCCCCTCGCCCACCTGCTCCGAATACAAAGTTCCGTCCGCCGCAGAAGAAACCTGCTGCAAAAACGGGGTTCCGTAAGGCTTATACCGTCGCTCTGCCAAAGGGGACTTCTGGACAGAGCAGCTCTAGTGTTCCTCCTAGCAATATGCCTTGCTGGAACTGCAACAAGCCAGGTCATTGGTCCAGGAATTGTCCGTACCCGAAGAAAAATGTCAACCAAGGTAGTCGTCAGGGACACGCCCATTATAACAGCATTGAGGAAATTCCATCTGGTGAGGTGGTCACCGCTGGTAAGTTTCTAGTTGACCAACACCCCGCAGTGGTACTTTTTGATTCAGGTGCTTCGCATTCCTTTATCAGTCCTAAGTTTGCATCTAAATTTGCACACAAGTTGCATACTGTTGAAGGTGTGGGTTATTGTATTAGCGCTGCAAGTGGGAATATTTCCACAAACAAAGTAGTGGGGAACCTTAAGTTTGAGATAGAAGGGCGAAGTTATTCGCTTGCCCTATTGGTTTTACCTGGTTTAGATATAGATGTTATCTTGGGCATGAATTGGATGAGTCAGAACGGGGTACTCATTGACACATCCGCTCGGGTAGTTATGCTCAGAGA
Source organism: Saccharum hybrid cultivar R570 (assembly GCA_038087645.1). Lineage (NCBI taxonomy): Eukaryota > Viridiplantae > Streptophyta > Magnoliopsida > Poales > Poaceae > Saccharum > Saccharum hybrid cultivar. The sequence goes on from JAQSUU010000564.1 coordinate 16,530,938, forward strand.
TCCTACAGATCAAAAAGGTTTTCTAGTACAACTTCCCAGAAAGGTTGAATTGTCGGGGGAAATTCATGCTGTGCAAGCAAAGGCGTTGGCTGAAATTTCCGTAGTAAATGAATTTCCGGACGTTTTTCCCGATGATTTGCCGGGACTCCCTCCGGATCGGGATGTGGAGTTTAAAATCGAGTTGTTGCCTGGCACCGCACCCATCTCTAGGAGACCCTATAGGATGCCTCCAAATGAACTAGCTGAACTTAAGGTGCAATTGAATGAACTTTTGAAGAAAGGGTTGATTCGTCCTAGCTCATCGCCGTGGGGATGTCCTGCTATCTTTGTAAAGAAGAAGGATCAGTCGTTGCGGATGTGCGTGGACTATAGACCTCTCAATGCAGTCACTGTCAAAAATAAGTACCCTCTACCGCGAATCGACATCTTGTTCGATCAGTTGTCTAAAGCTAAAGTTTTCTCCAAGATCGATCTAAGATCGGGCTACCATCAAATTAAAATTCGTCCGGAAGATGTTCCAAAGACAGCCTTTTCTACCAGATACGGTCTTTATGAGTATCTTGTTATGTCTTTCGGCTTGACAAATGCCCCCGCACACTTCATGTACTTGATGAATTCGGTGTTTATGCCTGAATTGGACAAGTTTGTGGTGGTATTTATTGATGACATCTTGGTATATTCTGTGAATGAGGAGGATCACGCTGAACATCTGCGTATAGTCCTCACAAGACTGCGTGAACATCAACTATATGCAAAGTTCAGTAAGTGCGAATTCTGGCTTCGAGAAGTACCTTTCCTTGGGCATGTGTTGTCCGATGGAGGAATTATGGTGGACCCCGCCAAGGTACAGGAAGTACTGAACTGGAAGGCTCCTATCTCGGTTCACGAGGTCCGGAGTTTCCTTGGGTTGGCTGGCTATTATCGTCGCTTCATCCCGGATTTCTCCAAAATAGCCAAGCCAATGACTCGGTTGCTGCAGAAAGACACCAGGTTTGTCTGGACTCCTGAGTGTGATGTGGCTTTTCACCAACTGCGAACCCTCCTAACCTCGGCTCCGGTTTTGGCACAACCGAATATCGAGAAACCATTTGATGTTTATTGTGATGCCTCAGGCGTAGGTTTGGGAGGCGTTTTGATGCAGGAAGGCCGAGTAATTGCATATACCTCGCGACAACTTCGGAAGCATGAGGTGAATTATCCAACGCATGACTTAGAACTAGCTGCAGTTGTTCATGCTTTGAAAGTATGGCGGCATTATCTGCTGGGAAATGTCTGCAATATCTACACCGATCATAAAAGCCTCAAATACATCTTCACCCAACCCGAGCTAAATATGCGTCAGAGAAGATGGCTCGAGTTGATTAAAGATTATAATCTTCAAGTACACTATCACCCAGGCAAGGCAAATGTGGTTGCGGACGCTTTAAGCCGTAAGTCTCATTGCCATTCCTTAATTGAAACTGATTTTTACCAATCTCGCCTGTTACATCTGGCAGTCCTGTACAACATCACCGTCAGTGGTACTCTCAGAAATAGAATCATTGAGCTCCAAAAGACTGATCCGGGTATCTTTCACATAAAACGAAAGATGAATGAAGGAGAGACTAAGCATTTCAGGTTAGATGAAGAAGGTGTGCTGTGGTTTAAGGATAGGTTAGTGGTACCTAAGGACCGAGAGCTTAGAGATCAGATCCTGTCCGAAGCACATTCGTCCAAGTTGTCCATCCATCCGGGTAGTAATAAGATGTATTATGATTTGAAACCCCTTTATTGGTGGACCAAGATGCGGAAAGAGATAGCTGCATATGTCGCTAGATGTGACACCTGTTGCAGAGTTAAAGCTGTGCACATGAAAGCTGGGCTACTTCAGCCACTTTCCATTCCAGGCTGGAAATGGGAAGAGATAAGTATGGATTTCATTGTCGGTCTTCCTCCTACTGTCAAAAATCATAATTCCATCTGGGTAATTGTGGATCGTTTGACCAAATCAGCTCACTTCATTCCAGTTAGAGTGGACTATCGTCCCACTGACTATGCTGAGTTGTACTTCAATCAGATAGTCCAGCTTCATGGGATACCTCGTACTATCATATCTGACCGTGGTCCCCAGTTCACTGCTCGCTTTTGGGAGCACTTGCATCACCTTCTGGGAACCAAGTTAGTGAGAAGCTCTGCTTATCACCCTCAGACATCGGGTCAGACAGAACGAGTTAACCAAATTTTGGAAGATCTGTTGCGAGCATGCGTGATTTCATCCAAGGGTTCTTAGGAAAAATGGTTACCTTTAGCCGAATTCTCGTACAATAATAGTTATCAAGAGAGTATTAAGATGGCCCCATTCGAAGCTTTGTACGGTCGAAAGTGTCGAACTCCACTAAACTGGGTAGAAGCTGGGGAAAGAAGGTATTATGGCATCGATTTTGTCCAGGAAGCCGAGGAACAAGTCCGTACCATCCAGAAACACATGGCTGCAGCACAAGCGAGACAGAAAAGCTATGCGGATCGTCGTAGAAAACCACTCGAATTTGAAGTTGGAGACTTCGTTTATTTGAAAGTTTCTCCAATGAAGAGTGTCCAACGTTTTGGTGTTAAGCGGAAACTTGCACCAAGATACGTGGGTCCTTTCCAGATCATAGGCAAGAGTGGAGCTGTTGCGTACAAAATCCAGTTGCCTCCTGAGATGAGAGCCATATTCAACGTTTTCCATGTATCTCAGCTTAAAAAGTGTCTTCGAGTTCCTGAGGAACAAGTTCCTTTAGGTGATATCAGACTGGAATCCGACCTAACCTATGAAGAAAAGCCAGTCCGAGTGATCGATACTCAGGAACGAGTAACTAGAAGTAAAGTGGTTAAGTGGTACAAAGTGATGTGGAGTAATCAGGGAAGTGAGAGTGATGCTACGTGGGAACGGGAGGATTATTTGCGAGATGGTTATAAAGAATTCTATGAAAAATGGTACGCTTTCCAAATCTCGGGACGAGATTTTTATAAGGGGGGAGGGCTGTAACACCCCAGGTGTTTAGCTCCTTAATGGCATTGCATTTGCATGAGCATAAGCAAGCATCATTCATTTCATGCATAAGCTTATGATATGTTTATATTTCATGTGAAGTAAGAAGTGAGTAGTGTGCAAAACATAAATACCTTATGTGCAATGTCCTTGTGAGACATGTCAACCACTTTAGTGTAACATAACTAGCAAGTGTTGTGCAACACACTCATGCAACATGTGCAACATGGGCTTGCAACATTTGGGTGAAAGTATTGAAATACTTGTTCCAAAGAATGTGACACTAGGAACTTTGTGCAACCAATATGTAGAGTGGTTAATTAGGTCTTATAACACCTTAATTACATTTAGGGTAAGTAGTGGAGCAATGTTCATGTTGACCAAAATTACCAAATTGCCCTTCCAAATGTTGTTGACCAAGTTTGGAACCCTAGAGTGATCTGGTTTGACCAATTAAAAAGTCCAGCTTAGAAATCTTGCATGGAGGAGCAACCTTAAGCAAAGTTGTAGAGAATTTCATAAGGAACAAAAGTTCTAATATGGCCATCTCATGAAAATGATTAGATCATGCTCAAAAATGGCCCACAAGTCAGTATTAGGGGCTGTTTGGGGACTTAGCAAATTTTGCTAAGTGTTGAGCTGAAAACCGTTTCACTGTACCTCACTTTAGCAACTTGTAACTCACAAACCAGGCCAAACCAGCCTTTGAGCCAATTGACAAAGTTGTTGTCCACACGTAGCTCTACAACATTGTCAATATCACCATCACCTGGTTCTCAATAGTTTAGGAGATATAGTGTCAAGAAGTTAGGGTTTCAGTCGGCATCGATCTCTGAAACTGCATTTCAGTTTCCAAGTACCCTACTTTGGAGCCCTGTAGTTTCAAATCCAGGCCGAACCAGTCCAAACTCCAATTGACAAACTTGTAGCCCTCATGTAGCTCCACAATTTTGGTATTGTCATCTTCTGCTAACTCGAGATGGATTAGGAGATAATCTGCATCAAACTTGCTCTGTCAGTCGCTGAATGCCGGTTCGTTTCAGTCTGTCAGACAGCGTGGCCGACCGGCCACAGACCGTCGCCGCCGCGTGTCCTCCACGCGCCGCGCGCGACCTGGCGCCTTGGCCAGCTGCCGAGCGCATAGAAGGGCGCCTCTGCTGTCGTCCCGGCCTTACCCATCCATTTCCCCCCTCTTTTCCTCTCTCGTCGGCAGAGCGGAGAAACCGAGCCGCCATTGCCGCCACCCGCTCCGACGTGCTCGCAAGCGCTCGCCACCGCATCACCACCGGCCAAACTGCGTCTCTCGCTCCGCCTTGAAGCCCGCTACCTCACCGTCCACTCCTCGCAGCCAATCGCGCTTTGGTAGGGTCACATTTTTGTTTTCCTCCGCCGCGGTACCTCGCCGGAGTTCCTCCGCGCGACGGCTCTCCGTGGCCAGAGGTTTCTGGGCGTCTCTGTCGTCCCCTTGTAGTTGCGTTAGGGTCGAGGTAGAATGGGGATGCTCATCGGGGGTTAGGGTTGGGATGTCAGGCTCACCGGCGGCGAGATTTCGCCACCACCGTGCCGGTGGTCCGCCATGCCCGACGGCGAGCACCTTGCCGTGGCTCTGCCGCCCCGTTCTTGCCACCAACCAATGTAGTTCGATGACGTGGTCATGCTCATACGTCCAATTTCGTCGGCCGGCTCACCGACGGCGAGCTTCGGCGACCACAGCTCCGCCCTCCGCCTCTCTCTCTCTGACCGGTGGGGCCACCTGGTCAGTCGCACGCGCGCGCGGGCGGGAGCCGTAGCAGGCCGCGCGTGGGAGCGGGCCACACCACGAGTTTTTGGGCCGCGTTTTTCCCGGGCCGGCCCAGTCATCCGAAAGGAAATTTATTTTTATTATTTTGTCACTGATTTTTGTACAAGTTGGAAAAATATAGATCTAGGGTTTTAATGATCCAAAAATCATGAGATAAATTTTATTAGGATCTACATAATGTGTAGTATTTTAGAAAAATATGGATCTGGCATGAGATGTTTAAAGTCTGTAAGAATTTAATAGATCCTTTAAATGTGTTTTGGAATGCATGCAAATTTGTTAAATTTATAACTTGAGCTGTAGTGTTCCATAAATCATGAAATTTGGTAGGTAGGTTACTCTATGCTAGCCCTAGCTCTGGTAAAAATTTGGGCATCAGTGCTTAATTAATTTCCAAGTTATAATGCTATCTTGTTATTCTAGGAAATACTTAAATGAATTTTTGTAATTTTTCTACATGTGCAATGTTCATATAACTTTTTGGAGAATGTCTTGGTACCCTAGACTGTCTAAGAAAAATATGAAATCTGTTGTTTGACACTTTTCAATAGGGTTTCCTATTTATGCAAAAATCAGCCTTATTAGCTTGTGAATTTTGTGTAGGGAGTTTCTGTGAATAAAACTTGTTCAAATTTTTACTGTGGTCTCTTTTTGGGTCAGAGAGTCCCCTGTAATTTTTGTAGAATTTTAGGAGTAGTTTATATATATGTTTGAAATTTCACTTAATTACTTAAGTAAATTAAGAAATGGGTTTAAATAAATATTCTAGGTGGGCACACCTTACTTTCTGGTGTTTTTGTGACTTTTGTGAACTTGTAGTAGTATTAGTTTGGTCTTAGAGAATGTTGGTCACATCAATAAATATTTAACCTTGGTAATTTAGGTTTTCTGGACAGCTAGTAGTAATTCTAAATTTGGCTTTGATAAAATTGGTTGCTGGAAAACTTGTAAATACCAAAGTTGGAGTAAACTTGATGAACTAGCTTGTGTCAAATTTTGGAAGCATTTGGCTTAGTAGTTTGAGAGTTACTATTGTTTAAAGTGGCAGTTCAAAATCTGCTACTCTCTGTGTTGGAGAATACAGATTCTGGAACTTGTGAAGTTTGACATGGAAAACTTAGGAGTTTGGAGTTGAGGTCTGAAAATGAATTGTAGTGCATTTCTTAGGCTTTCCAGATTGTCTTAGATCATATCTTTTGGAATTGTAAATCTTCAGTTGTGATAAAAACAAGTAGCTGCTGTCCAGAATGCTTTCTGTGGTGTTTTGCTGTTTGATATGGTGTAATATCCTAAGACATGCTACTTTTGTATTTGTTAGGTGTTAGGGCCTTAACTGAGGATGAGCAGCTTTATCTTAGGTTAAGTAGATTAGGTGAGTACTTCTCTACTAGAGAAGAGATTTGCACGTACTAGTAAAATAACTTGAATAGAGTATTTTATTCTGAAATGCATTTCATTCCGAGCATGTTGCACCCATTTATGCATCCATTATATTTATTGTGCATTCATGCAATAGGTGCACCGGAGGGGGTAACACTCCTCGAATTCGAGCCTGTGATTCCGGAGGAGGACCAGGAGCAGCAGGAGCCCGAGGATCCAGCAGGCGAAGGAGTGCCCGCAGACGACCTTCCTGAGTGTCCAGACCACCGGCCCTCGACTTTTCTGAAAGGCAAGCCCCGGTGCATGCTGAACCCATCTTTTTATAAATATATCTTGAGTACTCTTAATTGTTACTGCATTAAGTTGTAGGAGTTATATGAAAACACTTGTTGCATTATACCTGTCCTTGTCCAGATATTGTACTAAATCCTATAGTAGGTTTAGGCACGTGTCAATGCTTAGCCCTGCTTAGTACGGTAGAAGTCGGGTGATTTTCGGTCATCCGCGAGATGTAGGAAGGAGTCACGAGTGGCTTTATGGCTATCGTGGATGGAACCATGCTTAAAAATGAAATTTGAGACCGGGCGGGAGTTCGATAGTACAGCCGCAAGACACTTCACGTCTTGGGTGTGGAGCTATGCCCGTCTGAGTCGTTTAAGGACCGATTCGCGTACGTCCTTGAGTCATGTTGAACGCAGTCTAACACTTAGTTGGCCGGATAAGTCGTTCCGACCGCGAAGCCGAGTAATGTGGTTCAGGCCGGGAATCGAATGGTAGGTTGCTTCTTGGAGGAGAGAAAGGATGTGCTTGGGGACATTGGCGTGAGACCAAGGGGGGGTTAGAGTCCCTATCACCTGGCAGAGTGTCGCCCTTGGGGTCGCGACATCATTCGGACCCGCGATTCCTGAATCATATGAAACGGTGGCTTGTGCGACCCTGGCAGGGGCCTGCGCGGTGAGTGTTAGAAATACCCCTCCAGCTGGATAGGAATTCGATTCGAATCGCCGTCGCTCCCGGTTAGTGAGCACTTGACTTGAGCAGCGGCAACGTAGAACTCATTAAATGAACTGGTGGTTAAGGGAATGATACAATGTTGCCATAATGATATACCTGCTATGGATATAATAATCATGTTGTTTGATTATAATCAAGTGTATGTTTAGTACAGGTGCTAAGATAGATGACAGGTAAATGCTAAAAATAACTGCTAGTACAGGTTATAAGAGTTTCAATTACTTATGCCTTTATGCAAAAATGTTATGTCAGCTAGCCTCTTGTGTAAGCCTTGCATAATCCTTGGTGTCACTTTATTTCTGGTTTTCGACGGGTAAGTCTAGCTGAGTACATTCCAGTACTCAGGGTTTATTCCCTCCTGTTGCAGATGACATGCTTTATCAGGGCTTCTGCAAGACGTGTCTCCACCCTGCGGGTGATGATGACTAGATCACTTGGGCGTGATCATCTTTATGTACTTTCCTCATGCTTTTGCGGGTTGTCGATCATCCAGACTGGCAGTATTTAATTAACTAGTGTGTGTTATGCTTCCGCTACTTTCAAACTTGGTTTGTAATAATTGCTACTCCGTTTGTGTAAACTTATTTCAGCACTATTTGTGAAATGTAACGTATGATGTTGTATGTTGAATGATGCGATCCTGGTTGTAAGCAGTTTGGTTTGAAATCCTTCGTGATTTCGATTGACTACCGGGATTATATGGGCTCAAGTTCGAAAATTTGAGCGCTTCAGTGCTTGTTTTTGTACTTGTGCTCTTATAATTTGGTCGGTTCTGTTACATGACATGTTGAAGCTATGGTGATTCTTTACTAATGGTGCAGCAAGTCGCTGGTATGTTTTAGTGTTTTAAAGAATCACATAATGCATATCTTGATGAGTGCCTTGACATTATTAATACTTTTATCGAATTTTAAATTTGGCATATTCCAAGGCATGAGAAATTTAAGGTCAACATGTTAGTTCAATAAGCATCTGGCTTTGGCATCGGTGGACGTAATTTTCACATCAAAGAAAGGCCAAGGAAACTTTGTTGTTCTGTGTACAGGAGCAGCGGAGTCAGCTGAGCTGACTCCCTGAGTCGGCTGAGCCGATTCTCCTAGTCGACTGAGCCGACTCCCTAAGTCGGCTAAGCCGACTCTCCTCTGGCTCACCGGGTCGGCTCGCCGAGGAATTACCAAATTGGTCCAACTTGATTTCCAGCAATGACACGGTCCATTTGGACGATTGAAGGACTCCCTTGCTGAGATATTTACATGATCCAAGTGCGAAGGTTGACAAAGATATTCGGTGGAGTGCTTTTAAGTATATGTTGCATAATGATAAGCTTTACCGGAGAACCACTGAAGATTTGCTATTGAAGTGCTTGGGACTTGATCAAGCAAGAGTGACTATGAAAGAAGTCCATGAAGGTATTTGTGGTACGCATCAATCGGCCCCGAAGATGAAGTGGTTATTGCGTAGAACCAGTTTTTATTGGCCTACCATGATGACCGATTGTTTTTGTTATTACAAGGGTTATGAACAGTGTCAAAGGTTTGGAAATATTCAGCTTGTGCCTGCTGCTATGCTTCATCCTATTATCAAACCATGGTCTTTTCATGGTTGGGGGCTAGACTTCATTGGCCAAATTTATCTCCATCTTCCAAGGGACACCGATTTGTGTTGGTTGCTACAAATTACTTCACTAAGTGGACCAAGGCAGTTTCTTTGAAGAATATGATACACAGGATGGTAATTGAGTTCATTACTGAGCATATCATTCAAAGATTCGGTATCCCTCAAACATTGACTACAAATTAAGGGACATCATTTGTGTCTAAGGAGGTGAGGGAATTTGTCGAATCATATAAAATCAAGTTGCTCAATTCGTCTCCATACTATGCTCAAGCTAATGGCCATGTTGAGTCTAGTAATCAGACTTTGATCAAGCTTATTAAGAAGAAAATTTAGAAAAATCTAAGGAGGTGGCATGAAGTTTTGTCAAAAGCTCTATGAGCACATCATATTTCAAAACATGGTGCTACCAAAATTACTCCTTTTGAGCTAGTATATGGTCAAGAGGTCGTGTTACCTGTCGAGGTCAATTTAGATGCATACAGACTTGCTAAACAAAATGATCTATCAGTTGTTGTGTATCATGATTTGATGATGGATAGCATTGATGAGGTGATTGATGTAAGATTAAAAGCTCTCAAGGAGATAGAAAAAGATAAAACTCGAGCTGTTAAGACATACAACAAGAAAGTCAAGAGCAAATCCTTTCAAGTAGGAGAATTAGTGTGGAAAACTATACAACCAATTGGATCGAAAAGCAATCAGTTTGGCAAGTGGTCACCAAATTGGGAGGGTCCTTATAAAGTGATCAAAGTCATATTTGGTAATTCCTATCTGCTAGAGACATTGCAAGGTGAACGTCTCAATGGAGCATTAAACGGAAGGTAGTTGAAAAAGTATTTTCTAAGTGTTTGGTGTAACACCCCAGGTGTTTCTCACTCACTAAGTAGTGGGTTTGAACTCAAACATGATAGATTCTGTGGAGATGACAATGTCAAGGTCAACCTATGGAGATGAGCCTGACCTAAAGTTGGATATTGCACCATTGCTTTACATATAGGCCCCTTTTCAAATTATATGCTTGGGTAGTGTTATTACAATATATTCATGTGTCTCACCTTAGTACCTATCTATATTGATCCCTGAAAAAGTTTGATGGAGTTTGGAATCAAAAAGTCACATGAAATGATAAGTTATATGCTTGTTTGGATTATAACTAAAACCTACCTTACATCCCAAGGGAACTAGTGTTTGTGCAACATACAAATGCAACATGTGCAACATATCTTAGACACATGTGGAAAGACCTAGTGGAACATGAGTAGCATGTATCTTAAAACAAACACATGAAACAATTGAAACAAGGTGATGAAACAACTGTAGCATTTCACTTGAGTTCTATGTTTCAAGGCATGTGAGGCCTACACTTTTGTGCAACCTATGCATGGTGTGTATGTTTGAACTCTACAACACCTTAACTACACTTAGGACACTTAATGGAACAATGTTCATGTTGATCATTTTGCTTAAATGTGCTTCTAAGTGATGGTTGACCATGTATGGACCCTAGAACCCTTTTGTTTGATCATTTCAAAAGTGTGACCTAGGAGCTCTGCATGACTATGCACCCTTTAACAAAGTTGTAGAGAACTTTATAAGGAACAGACTTTGTTTAAGAGTCAAGTCATGAAAATGTGTGGAACATGCTCAAAAAGGGCCCCCAAGTCAGAATTTGGGGCTGTTTCCAACACTTAGCAATTTCTAAGTCTAGAATTCATCGTCGTCGACATTGACATCTCACGTTCTCTGAATTTCATTGAGTAACTCTAGTGGAGTCGAAAATGAAAGCTGGAAACAATTCATTGGAGAACAACATGTAAAAAGTTTGGATCAATTTGACTAAGTTTGGCATTGCAAAATTCCCAAAACCGAGCCCATGATTAACATGTTAACACTGGTGATTTAGAGACTGATTATCTCCTAATCTACAGCTCTGATGACTTTGCTCCCTAAAGGAAAATCATAGAGCTTTGAATGGGCTTCAAACTTTGTTAAAGGCCCAAAGTCCAAATCGGCCCGTAACAGGCCCAAAACGGTGTTCCACGACGGCCACTCCAGCGTCTGCCACCTGTTCGGCTGAATGTCGCAATGGACAACGCGTGTCCCCCGCGTGGCGACTGCGCGCGAGCCGCGCCCCACTACGATTGCCACGCGTCCTCATCCCCTCTCGCATTTGGCAAAGCAAAGCAGCACCGGTGTGCCTCTCCACTCCCTCTCGCTCCCTGCCTCTCGCCCTCTGTACTCGCGCAGCGCACGTGGACGGACGTTCGCCATGGACGAGCGAGCCAAGCTCGTGTCCGCGCCGCCGTTGTCACTGCTGCGTCAGTCCCGAACCAAGTAAAGCACTGCCACCGTCTACGCCTCATCATGCTCCATCCCTAGCGTGAGCTCGCCATCGGCATCCCTCTCTTTCGGACACCGTGGAGCCTCACCGCCGTGGCTGCGCCCCTGCTTGCCACACGCGCACGTGGGCGAGAGCCCACGACCCGCCTCGGGCCAAGCTACTAGCACCAGCGAATTCACCGGCCCAAGAGGAAGCCCCGCGCCTTTCCCCGCCTCTGCAGCGCCATCGGAGCGCCACCGCCGCTAGCGCGGCCGCCACCGAGCCGCCTGCTCATGTGGCCAGGGGGCCATAGTCCATCCCCGATCACGATTCGATCTCCCATGAGTGTGGGTGGGCACTCTAGAGCTCACGCCGCCCTCCTCCGCCACCGTCTGCCGTCTCCAGCCAACATTGGCGAGCCGCCGGTGAAGCTCCCCTGTTTCCTGTGTTCGGGTGAAGGAGGGAAGAAGCTGTGTGTGTCTCTCTCCTTGGATGACAAGCAGGCCCCTCTGGACAGTGGGTCCCGCGTGGCAGTTTAAGTAGTGGCAGATCCGGGTGTGTAACCGGGTGCGCCTAGCAATTAAATAGAATTCAGCTTTCTGGTAATTTGAATTTCAGAAATTATGTAAATATCCTAAAATCCATATCTCATGCTAGGTAATTCCAAAAATAGCAAAAGTGGATTTTTTGGAAACCTTGAGAAAAGATCTATGCAGTGGAGTCATAATAGGTTAGATGTTTGTAGAAGTTTTCTGGTGTCTTTATTTAATCTTGAAAAATACTCCAAAAATGCTTATAAGCTTGACCAGAGCCTTATCTTGAGTTTTAGAACCCCAAAAATAGTGATTCTTGCTTTGTTAATTTTGTGATGACATTTACTTGCTAGGAAAAATATTAAACACACTAGTTGTTTACTGTTTTCTTAAGGTTTTGATTTGACCTTGTTAAATAAGGAAATCTATATTATATTGCTTGTCATTTTTATATCTTGAGTTGTGTTGCTCTAAATGATGTGAAATTTTTGTGGTAGTCTTTCCATGCTATGAATGTACTGTGGTATAAATTTTATGGCATTGCTTACTGTATGATCAAGTTATTGGTTTAACTTGTTTATGTCTTGATAACTATCTTATAAATAATATATAATGATAAAATGGAAAATGTTGTTCTATTACCTTAGTATGATATTTATCTATCATATAGATTCATGCTATGGCCATGTGTTCATAGAAAATATGGAGTTTTAGGTTTAACTTGCTCTCACATGATTTATTGTTTTAGTCAATTGTCTTTTTCATAGAGGTTGATATACTTGTCCAAATGGCTTGAAAATTGGATAGTGGACTTTTGGGGTCATGGGTATGCCACTGTAATTTTGTTAGAATTTATTGTGCACTATTGATAGGTGTTCATAATTCCACCTATTTATCTAAATAAATTAAGAAAATGTATTGAAAGAATTTATTTAGGAATGGACACTAAGTTTTCTGGTGTTCATTAGTCATGTGTGAAATGTTGGTAAAGTTGGTTTTGTCTAATTATATGTTTGCAACATAAGTTAATAATTATTTCTTACAAATGAAGTTTCTGGACAGATCTGGAAACTTGGCAAAGTTCTTAATGATAATGTGCTTTGTTGTGAAACTTGTTTATACAAAAGTTATAGATAATTTATATATCTAGCTTTTGTTAAAATTTGGTGGTATTTGGCCATGTGGTTTAGGAGTTATAGCTGTTTAAAGTTGGGTTACAGAATTGCTTGCTCTCTGTCTTGTTAGACCAGTTTCTGTGTTTGTGTAAATTCGACATGTTAAACTTTGGAATCATGCAGTTATGATTATAAATTAAATGTAGAGAATTTCATAAGCTTTCTATAATGTCTTCTTTCAAGTCATTTGGATTTATAAAACTCCATATATGATTGAATTATGAAGCTACTGTTTGCTTGTCCAGAAATGGATAAATTCCAATTATAGTTGTTTGCTTGTATATTGTTAAGTGTGACTTATGCCTTTGAGGGTAGTTAAGTTAATACATATGAGATCTTGTGAAACCTTGTGTGCCATGCCTAATATGCTTGTCATCTTTTATATTAGGTTGGGTGATGTTTATTTAAGCAACATGAAGTGTCTATGCATGTGGAGTGTAATATGGTGTTTGTCTTATTTACTGTATGTGATGCATTGTCCATTATACTTTTATTTATTCATGCACTTGCATCTTGCATCTTATATATGTACGCTAGCAGAAACGTGTGAAGGAAATGGCGTTGGAGCCAAACCCGAAGACGGTGTTTGGTGGATCCATCCCGAAGGTAGAAGGATCGGACGAGTGCTAGATTGGAGGAGGCTCGCCAAGCAGATTTCACCTGACAAACTCTAACTTAAGTCGGATCCCAGGCAAGCCCCAGAGCATTATAAGCCTCCTACCTTCAAAGTAATTAATTATATGTATGTTATAAGTATTGTTGCATTAAGTGGTAGGAGTTGGTTGAAAACCTTGCTGCATTATATCACTCCTTGTCCAGATATATGAATCCTTGAATCCTACATAGACTAGGATCGAGTAGATGCTTAGCCCTGCTTTAAGTGGTAGAAGTCAGGTGATTTTCTGTCACCTGCGAGATGTAGGGATATTCATATATGGCACGGTTAGCTATAATTGCTATCGTGGAAAAGAACCATGTGTTAATAAAATGAAATGAGATCGGGCGAGATGACAATAGTGAAGCAACAAGACATGGAGGTCTTGGGTGTGGATCTATCCCCGTCTGAGTCGTTTAAGGACCGATTCGCTGTACGTCCTTGAGTCATATTGAACGCAGTCTAACACTTTGTTGGCCGGATAAGTCGTTCCGACCGCGAAGCCGAGTAATGTGGTTCAGGTCGGGAGTCGAATGGTAGGTCGCATCTTGGAGGAGAGTAATGTTGTGCTTGGGGACATTGGCGTGAGACCAAGGGGGGGTTAGAGTCCCTAGCACTTGGCAGAGTGTCGCCCTTGGGGATGCGGCATCATTCGAACCCGCGACTCCTGAATTGTACGAAAGGTGGCTTGTGCGACCCTGGCAGGGGCATGCGCGGTGAGTGTTAGAAATACCCCTCCAGCTGGATAGGAATTCGATTTGAATCACCGTCGCTCCCGGTTAGTGAGCACTTGACTTGAGCAGCGGCAACGTAGATTCAATTAAATTGAACTGATGGTTAATTAGATAACGATGGAAAGGTTGCCTCAATTTATACCTGCTATGGTTAATATTGTTTGCTCCTAATCAAGTGAGTGCTCTAGTACAGGTGCTAATATAGATGACAGGTTAATGATGATTAACTTGATGCTTAAGCATTAATGATTACTTATCTATATTAAGCTTTTATGCAAAATGTTGTCAAGCTAGCCCACTTCATATTAGCCTTGCATGATCCTTGGTGTCACCTTATTTCTAGTTTCTGACGGGTAAGTCTAGCTGAGTACATTATCGTACTCAGGGTTTTATCCCCACTTGTTGCAGGTTGTAATGTATCATGGCGACTGCAAGAGTTGGTTGGCTCCTGGCGTAGAGGCGGAGTGTGATCATGGGCATGATCCTTCTGAGTTATCTTCTCTATAATGCTTTTGTTGGAAGTCTACCTTGGTACTGGCATGTATTTGAAATAAGGGTGTTGTTAGTTTCAAATTACTTTGCTTCCGCTACTTTTGAACTTAAGTTGTAATAACTACGTTGAACTCCAATGTATATTGAATTACTTGTGAAATGGTTGTAACATGTGACTTGTTATGTTGAATCACTACGATCTTGGCTTGTATGTTGGTTGGTTTGAAATCCCTTGTGATTTCATTGGACTACCGGAGTTATATGGGCTCAAGTGCGAGAATTTGATCACTTCGGTGATTGTTTTTGTACTTGTGCTCTTATAATTTGGACGGTTCTGTTACAGCTGACATCGGAGCAAGATTCAACATTAAACTTGTTATATGTTTATTTAAAACAAAGGTTTTGTTTTATAAAATCAGTTTTATCAACTTATAGCTATATATAGGTTTGCCAAATCTAAATTTTAAACCTAAGTATGCCAGTGGTCAATTTCCTTATGCCCGTATAAGGATTATTAGGTGGCTTATATAAGTACTAACTTGGGGGTTTTTCATTTATGCATCTACGCCCAGGCCAAAGTATGAATGTGTGATAACTCTCCCACACTATGTACCCGGTGTGTCAGATTAGAGGTAGCCTTCATATATGAAATAGCCATATATGTTGCTAGTTTACTTTTATGCAACGTCGCACCTACGCTCAGGTAAGTGTGAGTTGTGAGAGCATGACCGTACAACCCGCGGTCTAGGGGAGAGCTAGTTTTGGTTACTGGATTATTTACATGTTACACACATGTATATATGAAGGTACTTAATTGTGGGTGATTGATGATTTGGGTAGTTTTGGTGCTACATGTATATATACGGGGGCATATGTATATGGAAGTACTTAGAATTTTACCTTCCTATTTCATTGTGTGCTATATTAGGGAAATGTTAGGCTGCAATGAAACCTTTCTGCAGGTACGCTAACCATGAATGCGTAAGTCGAATGTAGCTGGCGACTAGCTATATATCGAAAGAGCGCGTGTTATGCCACCGACATAGAACTCGATCGCCACCTTAGGTTGGCAATCTTGTGAGGACAAATAGGATGAAGCATGCATCTTCATGATTGTTGCTTTATGCATAGCTATGCTCCTCTCACCCTTATTCTATATTAAGTAACTTGTGATTGATGTGGTACACTATCTTCCTTGTGTGGAGTAAAACAAGAATGCCTTGTTCCATGTTGCGTAAATAGAAGAAGTGTAGTACTTTTTCTAAGTTTTCCAAAATGTCCTATTGTACTAATTGGGGTGGTATAAATCTCTAGTTATGAGCTTGCAAAATGGAATGACAGAATCTATCCAAATCTGGGCAGGGATGTCTTCTTTGTCTTGTTTGGCCTTGTTGGCTATAGAATCATCTTAATATGATAATAATAAAGTTATAGACAACTTAATAAGATTTACATGAAGTTAAGGCTCAGCCTTGTTGTGTCCCTAGAACTCTAGTTATGCATTTTTGAAGTTCTTGTCAGTCTTCTGTCCATATTGGTACAGATCTGAAATATTAACATTTTTGGTTATGTTAATATATGAATTTGCTTTTGGTATGAATAAATAAAGTGTAGTAATCTTCCTAAGCTTTCTAGAAAGTCTAGGATCACCTTTGTGGGATGCCTATAACCTCAGTTATGGTTGAAATAAGTAACTACTGTGCTGCTGTCCAGATTCTATGCCCACGCTAAGTTAGTCACCTTAGCTACCGTTTGTTTTGAGCTAAACTTGTAGTTAGTTCGTGCTTTAGATGAATGCTTATTTTGGGTGAGCCTTGTGCTTTGGATTGGTTGCTTAAGCCCATTCGTTTGAATTTTCTCAAATGTCTGCTTGACTGTGATGTTGTATAGTTGTTGTCTTCAATTAGGTTTTCTCTCTTAGGAGCCTAAGCCTGTAGACTTGGTGGTTAGCCCTTGAATGTTTGTATCCATGTCTTTGCTTGACCGAAAGCCCAAAGTTTAGTTCTCCTATTTGTTTGCATGAGCCGTGGATGTTTTGCAACCCTTTCTGTGTGAAGACCCTTGTCGTCTGACCAACCAAGGTAACTCTCATCAACGCTAGCCTTTGACCATGGTTCGTACGTTGCCAGTTGTGGAGACCGTACCCAAATCCATGTTGGACCTTCCAGTTACCTCTCCCAAAGGTTAGCTAGTGTGACGCAACGTCTCTCTGCTATGGTCTCTAAATCGTGTGCTTGCAAATTCGTGCATCTACCTTATCAACTCAATCTATGACTACATATCGGTTTCTGCCCTTGAAATTTGCTTAATCTATCCCCAATTTTCCCAAGTCTCGAGAGGTTTACCAGTCTTGATCTCATGTTGTTGTCCAACATGATCAAATCTCGTGGTAATCTTTCATTTTGTCCTCGCTTTGGTGAACACTAGGCGTGAGTGGAATCAAGCAAAAATCTCATGCTTAGTCACATTCGGCAATGGAGCTATGTTCTCTTGTGAGGTGTTTCGATCTGCGAATAGCTTCCCTGTTGATTTTAAACCTTGTGACTACCTTTGCTTGCCATCCCTCCTTGTATGGTGCTTGTTCTTACAACCCATTGGTGCCACTTGAAATTTCACTTTCGTTGTGCGTTTAGTAATGGTGTTATGAGTAGCCGCTAATGGTGCCGCGACGAAACCAAGGGCCTCCTGTGGCTACAGACACATGGCTGGCTGCCTGGCACGCGCTGGTATCACAGTTTCTAGTCATGATCCATTATGAAACGATAGACGATGTGTTATTTTCTCATGTTCCTTCTTGGTTATCTCTCCATATCGTATCGTAAGATCCATATCTTAGACCAAAAGTAGTGGAGTTTCCTTCTGGAGTTGCTAAGAGGATAACCTTTGAAGAGCATGTCACCGACATAAACTTTAACAAACTACAATGGGTGGTATACAAGTGACTTTACTTAGTTGTCCCAGTATTGACGAATGACATCTAGTGAGCGACGTATCTCATCCCTGTTGGATAAAAAGGACACAACACTTAATATTGGACAAGTCATCCGTTGGATAAGACTCGATCATCACATTATGCAAGTTTTAACCTTTGTATGCATAATGGCCGTACCTTCGAAATCAACCATCTCTGGTGTGACTCCTTATCTGCTGACTTCGATGGCAACCATCTGCTTTGTATTGACCATAATTATTGTTGTCAAGAATGAAGTTTTGGAACTTTTTAGTGTTGAGAGACAACTGATTAGTTACCAATAGAAAGGTTAATCTCCAGCTAAGTAACGAATCCATAGTAGCTACGAAGACTAGGTCTTACATGGGTAATAACCAACAAGAAGTTAATCAACTAGTCAACTACTTGAGTGATACTCTATCTTCCAGAGCCATTGTGATCAAGTCAATTCCATCTTGGACAATCACACAGATAGTGTAAGGTGTTCTCTCAACAATGTACGAGCAACCTTGGTTTCTGCAAATCAATGTATACCATCGCGTATCAAAAGCAAATTGAAAAGTGTCAAACAACAGATTTCCCATCTTAGAGTTGTTGTTTGATCCTAAAGAGGAAGCCTCACGGTGAAAAGTTAGCCTGACAAAGCTAGTTTCACTACGTTGCAAGTCAAACTCAACTTACTATGCAACTTCCTCACGAAGGGGATTGTACTCAACTTGCTCGGTAGTGAACTATTTACCGAAGTTGGTAAATACTTACAAATTTTGCTGTCTACCAGACCTTGCTATATCCTTCTTTAGCAACAATTGCTAATACTCACTGATCTTTGGTATCTTAAAGTGTTCTTACCCAAGAGGTTGCATCTGATTCAACCCAGATAACTGTTGCCATTGGATAAGAGAATCTTCTTAGGTGACATTTGGCAGAAATACGAAGCTGACAGAGTCAGCTATCACATTCACTAACTCCTCGACAAACCCAGATAATACAGTGTTGTCATCAGAGAGAGAGAACTGCACGCATGGAATAGTAAGTAGTTTTTCTTTAGTTGTTGTCTAAATGAATGAACCATTATGACCAACATAGACCTTGTCTGCTGGTTAGTCCGTTTCCTATAGCCTCAAAGTATGTTTGTCATCTATGGTCTCACCCTTTTGGAAGGTTGTGCTCAAGCCACTTTGGTAGAGGACTACTTTTCAAACAGTGGGAACATAGAGTCATTTCAACGAGTATACTTCTGAAGATTTCGGTCTAGTGTAAAGTTCATACAGACCATGTTATGTTCATTAAAGAATCAGATACTTGTGAGTGGTCGCTCATGGACCAAATGATCTCCGTACATTGAGAATGCAGTACTGTGCTATCTGGGATTCCTCCCAAAGTAACAATGCTTCATGGAAGACAATGAAGGAAATTCTTTAGACAAATTTTACCATGAAGAGTAAGTATCAGAAAGTGCCTTGACCAAATTAGTTCCACCAATGTCAAAGCTTTGTAGCCGATTGCTATAGCAGATGATGGGAACTAGATAACGTGCCTCTCTTCCTTAAAAAGGTCTTCCATTCCGAATCTCGGGACGCGATTCTTTTAAGGGGGAGGGCTGTAACACCCCAGGTGTTTGTCACTCACTAAGCAGTGGGTTCGAGCTCAAACATGATAGCTTCTGTGGAGATGACAATGTCAAGGTCAACCTATGGAGATGAGCCTGACCTAAAGTTGGATGTTGCACCATTGCTTTACATATAGGCCCCTTTTCAAATTATATGCTTGGGTAGTGTTATTACAATATATTCATGTGTCTCACCTTAGTACCTATCTATATTGATCCCTGAAAAAGTTTGATGGAGTTTGGAATCAAAAAGTCACATGAAATGATAAGTTATATGCTTGTTTGGATTATAACTAAAACCTGCCTTACATCCCAAGGGAACTAGTGTTTGTGCAACATACAAATGCAATATGTGCAACACATCTTAGACACATGTGGAAAGACCTAGTGGAACATGAGTAGCATGTATCTTGAAACAAACACATGAAACAATTGAAACATGGTGATGAAACAACTACAGCATTTCACTTGAGTTCTATGTTTCAAGGCATGTGAGGCCTATACTTTTGTGCAACCTATGCATGCTGTGTATGTTTGGACTCTACAACACCTTAACTACACTTAGGACACTTAATGGAACAATGTTCATGTTGATCATTTTGCCTAAATGTGCTTCTAAGTGATGGTTGACCATGTATGGACCCTAGAACCCTTTTGTTTGACCATTTCAAAAGTGTGACCTAGGAGCTCTGCATGACTGTGCACACTTTAACAAAGTTGTAGAGAACTTTATAAGGAACAGACTTTGTTTAAGAGTCAAGTCATGAAAATATGTGGAACATGCTCAAAAAGGGCCCCCAAGTTAGAATTTGGGGTTGTTTCCAACACTTAGCAATTTCTAAGTCTAGAATTCATCGTCGTCGACATTGACATCTCACGTTCTCTGAATTTCGTTGAGTAACTCTAGTGGAGCCAAAAATGAAAGTTGGAAACAATTCATTAGAGAACAACATGTAAAAAGTTTGGATCAATTTGACCAAGTTTGGCATTGCAAAATTCCCAAAACCGAGCCCGTGATTAACATGTTGACACTGGTGATTTAGAGACTGATTATCTCCTAATCTACAGCTCTAATGACTTTGCTCCCTAAAGGAAAATCATAGAGCTTTGAACGGGCTTCAAACTTTGTTAAAGGCCCAAAGTCCAAATCAGCCCGTAACAGGCCCAAAATGGTGTTCCACGACGGCCACTCCAGCGTCTGCCACCTGTTCGGCTGAATGTCGTAATGGACAACGCGTGTCCCTCGTGTGGCGACTGCGCGCGAGCCGCGCCCCACTATGATTGCCGCGCGTCCTCATCCCCTCTCGCATTTGGCGAAGCCAAGCAGCACCGGTGTGCCTCTCCACTCCCTCTCGCTCTCTGCCTCTCACCCTCTGTACTCGCGCAGCGCACGTGGACGGACGTCCGCCATGGACGAGCGAGCCGAGCTCGTGTCCGCGCCACCGTTGTCACTGCTGCGTCGGTCCTGAACCAAGTAAAGCAATGCCACCGTCTACGCCTCATCATGCTCCATCCCTAGCGTGAGCTCGCCATCAGCATCCCTCTCTTTCGGCCGCCGTGGAGCCTCACCGCCGAGGCTACGCCCCTGCTTGCCGCACGCACACGTGGGCGAGAGCCCATGACCCGCCTCGGGCCAAGCTACTAGCACCGGTGAATTCACCGGCCCAAGAGGAAGCCCCGCACCTTTGCCCGCCTCTGCAGCGCCATCGGAGCATCGCCGCCGCTAGCGCGGCCGCCACCAAGCCGCCTGCTCACGTGGCCAGGGGGCCACAGTCCATCCTCGATCACGATTCGACCTCCCATGAGTGTGGGTGGGCACTCTGGAGCTCGCGCCGCCCTCCTCCGCCTCCGTTTGCCGTCTCTGGCCAACATCGGCGAGCCGCCGGCGAAGCTCCCCTGTTTCCTGTGTTCGGGTGAAGGAGGGAAGAAGCTATGTGTGTCTCTCTCCTTGGATGACAAGCAGGCCCCTCTGGACAGTGGGTCCCGCGTGGCAGTTTAAGTAGTGGCAGATCCGGGTTTGTAACCGGGTGCGCCTAACAATTAAATAGAATTTAGCTTTCTGGTAATTTGAATTTCAGAAATTATGTAAATCTCCTAAAATCCATATCTCATGCTAGGTAATTCCAAAAATAGCAAAAGTGGACTTTTTGGAAACCTTGAGAAAAGATCTATGCAGTGGGGTCATAATAGGTTAGATGTTTGTAGAAGTTTTCTGGTGTCTTTATTTAATCTTGAAAAATACTCCAAAAATGCTTATAAGCTTGACCAGAGCCTTATCTTGAGTTTTAGAACCCCAAAAATAGTGATTCTTGCTTTGTTAATTTTGTGATGACATTTACTTGCTAGGAAAAATATTAAACACAATAGTTATTTACTGTTTTCTTAAGGTTTTGATTTGACCTTGTTAAATAAGGAAATCTACATTATATTGCTTGTCATTTTTATATCTTGAGTTGTGTTGCTCCAAATGATGTGAAATTTTTGTGGTAGTCTTTCCATGCTATGAATGTACTGTGGTATAAATTTCATGGCATTGCTTACTGTATGATCAAGTTATTGGTTTAACTTGTTTATGTCTTGATAACTATCTTATAAATAATATATAAATGATAAAATAGAAAATGTTATTCCATTACCTTAGTATGATGTTTATCTATCATATTGATTTATGCTATGGCCATGTGTTCATAGAAAATATGGAGTTTTAGGTTTAACTTGCTCTCACATGATTTATTGTTTTAGTCAATTGTCTTTTTCATAGAGGTTGATATACTTGTCCAAATGGCTTGAAAATTGGATAGTAGACTTTTGGGGGCATAGGTATGCCACTGTAATTTTGGTAGAATTTATTGTGCATATTAATAGGTGTCCATAATTCCACCTATTTATGTAAATAAATTAAGAAAATGTATTAAAAGAATTTATTTAGGAATGGACACTAAGTTTTTTGGTGTTCATTAGTCATGTATGAAATGTTGGTAAAGTTGGTTTTGTCCAATTATATGTTTGCAACATAAGTTAGTAATTATTTCTTGCAAATGAAGTTTCTAGACAGATCTGGAAACTTGGCAAAGTTCTTAATGATAATGTGCTTTGTTGTGAAAGTTGTTTATACAAAAGTTGTAGATAATTTATATATCTAGCGGCTGTTAAAATTTGGTGGTATTTGGCCATGTGGTTTAGGAGTTATAGCTGTTTAAAGTTGGGTTACAGAATTACTTGCTCTCTGTCTTGTTAGACCAGTTTCTGTTTTTGTGTAAATTCGACATGTTAAACTTTGGAATCATGCTGTGATGATTATAAATTAAATGTAGAGAATTTCATAAGCTTTCCATAATGTCTTCTTTCAAGTCATTTGGATTTATAAAACTCCAGATATGATTAAATTATGAAGCTACTGTTTGCTTGTCCAGAAATAAATAAATTCTAATTATAGTTGTTTGCTTGTATATTGTTAAGTGTGACTTATGCCTTTGAGGGTAGTTAAGTTAATACACATGAGATCTTGTGAAACCTTGTGTGCCATGCCTAATATGCTTGTCATCTTTTATATTAGGTTGGGTGATGTTTATTTAAGCAACATGAAGTGTCTATACATGTGGAGTGTAATATGGTGTTTGTCTTGTTTACTGTATGTGATGCATTGTCCATTATACTTCCATGTATTCATGCACTTGCATCTTGCATCTCATATAGGTACGCTAGCATAAACGTGTGAAGGAAATGGCGTTGGAGCCAAACCCGAAGACGGTGTTTGGTGGATCCATCCCGAAGGTAGAAGGATCAGACAAGTGCTAGATTAGAGGAGGCTCGCCAAGCGGATTTCACCTGACAAACTCTAACTTGAGTCGGATCCCAGGCAAGCTCCGGAGCATTATAAGCCTCCTATCTTCAAAGCAATTAATTATATGTATGTTATAAGTATTGTTGCATTAAGTGGTAGGAGTTGGTTGAAAACCTTGCTGCATTATATCACTCCTTGTCCAGATATATGAATCCTTGAATTCTACATAGACTAGGATCGAGTAGATGCTTAGCCCTGCTTTAAGCGGTAGAAGTTAGGTGATTTCCTGTCACCTACGAGATGTAGGGATATTCATATATGGCACGGTTGGATATAATTGCAAAGTTTAACATGTCGAATTTACACAAACACAGAAACTGGTCTAACAAGACAGAGAGCAAGCAATTCTGTAACCCAACTTTAAACAGCTATAACTCCTAAACCACATGGCCAAATACCAACTTTAAACAGCTATAACTCCAAATCACAGCATGATTCCAAAGTTTAACATGTCGAATTTACACAAACACAAAAACTGGTCTAACAAGACAGAGAGCAAGCAATTTTGTACTTGTGCACTTATAATTTGGACGGTTCTGTTACATTTGGCACGAAGGTTAAGTGTTCTCCGAACAATGGCCGATACATGTATCGCCCTTATAACAATAATGACCGATGTATATATCGCCGTTAGTCACTGAGTAGCCGATGAGATGGGTATCATCGCTGTTCAGTTTCTATTGTATTTGGTTTGATTAAGTGTTTTTAGGTTAATGCACCATTCACATGAAAATAGGGGCATATGTTGACACTCAAAAATATTCATTTTGTGAGATTGTCAAAATGTGAAACGGACTTCACCATTGCGTTCCTCTCATCGAGACGGTCAAAAAAACATATATGAAACGTCTAATTCGGAGCCCGGATGAAGGAGTTATGCCCTCGGAAAGATGCTCCGTTATCGAGACTTTCGACCCAAGTCGGGACTTTCGACAGTCAGGACTTCTGACTGTTAGGACTTCTGACCCAAGTTGGGACTTTCGACCCAAGTCGAGATTTTTGACTATTGGGACTTCCGACCCAAGTCGGGACTTCCGGCAGACCTAATAAAAAAGGCCTGTTCAGATCTGGCCTTCTGGATTCTGATCCGAACTGTTCCAAACTCGTGGAAAACTTGAAAAATAAGGCTTGGAGAGGTTTTCTACTGGGATAAGACCACCCCCTCTATATATATGAGAGGATCATGGCCAATTGAGCTCCCAACTATCCAATTGTCAAAACACAACAAATCAATCTACTCCTACCCTTTTATTCTCTTCTCCAACCTCAATGATGTTCATCTCTCGATCCATGACCAAGGATGGCGCCCTAGGCTTGCTGGCCGACCTAGGGCAACCCAGCGGCGTCCTTGCTCTGATGGGGTCCCTCCCGGGCGAGAGCTTCAACTGTTTCTTTGCTAGTTTGCCTGAAAACTAGTCGGTTCTTCGTCACGTAAGCACGTTGATTATCCTTTGGTGGTTTACTTGTAAACCTCTTCATTCTTCACCGCGTAAGCGTGATATCCTCGCTGCGTTCTTCGGTCCGTAGAAGCCCAGGCATCCAAGGGCCTGCTGGTGTGTGATTCGGATCACTTCCGACGTCAACCGATAGAAGAGCTACTAGTACATAATTCATCTTTTCTTTACCGACCTATACTATACATGAGACATGAGGGTGAATTAATAACTGCATGGCTGTTAGAAGAACTTGCTAGATAATACAGAGGGCATGGCGGTCAGAAGAACAAGAACTTAAACTTGGAGTTGCATCTGAAGGCGAGCGCGATGCTGTTGGACCAGAAGAAGCGGATCTGGCATGCCAGCCACGTCCACTGGTTGATGGCTATGAGCCCCGCGACCTGCGTTCTGGCCTCCCCATTCGAGAAAGTTAAATCTGCCTTTAAGGGCATATGCCCCCACGCACTACGCCGTTGGATTCGCATTGAGATGTAAAAATTATTCCTCCTTGCTTCTCTCGTCCCCTCCGGACCTCTACACTCCACGCAAATAAATACTTCCGTGCGAGTGCTCAGCAGATAGCTACGTCCCAACCTCACCAACACACTGGCACAGTGCAAACAGTGTATGTTTCTCCTACCTGAACAAGTTGCACTGAGGCACAGGCGCCTTCGGGTCCTCACGCGCGACGGGCATCAGCAACAGCAAGACACAGAGCTGTAGACTTTGCTGTGGGTGTGTCTGTGCTTCTGTGCGTTGGGTGTGAGCAGCACTGCAACAGCAAAGCGCAGTTTAAGCAGTAACCGGGAACCCTGCTTCTCCACTCTAGCTTTTGCTTAGTGGGAAGGTTGGTGAGGGTACGAAGCAAATCGTTTTCTCGAAATTTGGTTGATGCTCATGCTGACTTGCCGTGAGATGCAAGCATTGTTTCTTCTCCTTCTCGTAAGGTACGCATGCTGAAAAGTAGTGCCAAAGTATTCTTGAAAGGAGACAAGGTACTGTAGTCACATGCGTGATCCGAAGCAGTCCGCAGTGGTACGTGTTCGTAGAGCAACGCCACCTTCCCTATCTCGTTGGATTCGCATTCCAATGTACGCCGTTGACCATGAAACATATTGTATACCTGGGTTCGCCTCGATCCTTTGATGCGCCGAAGACACGGACGTCTAGGAGTAACTGGGTACGTTGTGAAAATATATATATATATATATATATATATATATATATATATATATATATACACACGTGCCGTGGGCATCGCCGGTTCTTTGTGTACTTGCGTTCAGAACGATCTGCAGCCCGTCTCGAGTGCTACTAGTTCCTTACGTGCGAAAATTCCAACCGGCTTGCCCATCCCTCGATCTTTTTGCAACATCCGGCTTATAACCCATATTTTTCAGCTTGTTTTTTAGTCGAAATAATATTTTTCTCTCATAACAAATCAGCTAACAGTGTTTTTCAGCCGGCTTATCAGCACAACCGAATGGGGCCAAAGTCAAACTTGAATGTGCGCTTTGGTGTTATCTGTAACAAGTTTCGGCTATGCTTTTCTTACCTCTGTGTTTTCCAACTGATCGAAAAGCTCTCCGGGTCCGGGGTTCACACAATCAGACTTGGGTGTCCTTCCATTTGGCTCCAGGCTCCGGTTCTTTAATCGCCTAGACAAATATTGGTCTACGGAAATGATGTAGAGTTGATGTACTTGCCACATACCCAAAGGCTAGTCACCGACCATATATGTATGATGTCCTTTTTCTCTCCCTGAATTTTTCTTTGGGAGATAAAAAATGTTACCTTTTTCGACAAGACAAATATGAGTGAAGGTTGACTGAACATTGTTTTTGTCATTTCGATACTCATTGAACGATTTGAATACATATACCGCACGCGGTATAATCTAGAACATCCATACCCATGGAGACAAACTGATTTTTTTAAACAATCTATGCAACGTAAATCCTTGTTTCTCTATAATATTAACTAGTAGTTGGCAGGAAGAAATGCATTGTTGTTGTTGATTGATTCCATATATGCATTTTGACAACCGTCTAATGAATTATGATAGTGTCTGTTCTTTACTTCTTAGTCTTGCAACGTAAGTACAATTTCAAGTTTTTTGTGCAGTGACTGTTGATTTCCACAACTACGGAGGCTTGGCTATATCTGGAGGAAACAATGGTGCTAACATAAGAGGAGAATAGTATTGAAGCTCAATATTAACTGAGTAACCATTATAAAAAAATAAAAAATAACTGAATGACTAGCTGGGAAGTACATAGTGACCTCATCAGAACGACGTGTCATATATGCAATCTCTGCAGTCAGACAGCAAGGCTGAAGAGATGAAAGATGAGTATTGAAAACCACTGATTTACAGGACAGGGCAACAGCAGTTTGTGTCCATGGCAGGCAGAACACCCTACTCCAGCATATGCATTATTATTAGTGCATTTTTTATGGACTGCTAATGACAGGTCGCGAGTTGTTAGCCGCCAGACAAGTAGTATGCATGCATCATCGTGTAAACTAATCACGCACGCTGACAGCGTCGGATGAACGTGGCAGCGAGCGAGCAGCGACGCACGGCACTGCCATCTGGCATGCAAAGAGCCAAAGTACGTACAACCCAGGCAATACTATATACCAGAGACAGCCACTTTTGCAAAGCACAAGCGGAAGAAAAGAAAAGAAAAGAAAAGAAAAGGGCATCAATCTCCATCATGTTATACCGCAAAGGATCTGTTTTGGACGCTAGCGCATGTTTGTATCTATACCTAGTAATAAAGACCGTCATGTTGTACTGCAAAGGATTTGTTTTGGACGCTAGCGCATGTTTGTATCTATATCTATACCTAATAATAAAGAGGCAAAATTTATCACCCCTCATTTTTTTCGTCCGGTCCTCCCCTAACTACTTGGCATCACTCTTCTTTGTTTGAAATTAAAAAACCACTACTCAACATCACTCTTCTTAGTTTGGAATTGAAAAACCTTATTTGCTTCGCTCATGTCCTAACCTAAATCTATACGCATATCTTATTCTAAACTCATGTCCTAACTTAAATCTATACGCATATCTTATCTAAAGAGTAGCAAAACCTTACTTGCATCGCACATGTCTCCTAGACTAAATCTATACTCAAATCTTTTCTAAGCTTATATTTACAACAGATATAGATAATAGCCACCTATCATACATACAACATACATACATGCATCTTATATATATCAGCATATCATACACCATTTGATGGTAGCTTACCATGATTACCTCACGGTGACGCAACTGTCCAGGTTACACTTTTTGATTCCGCGATAAGCACCTTTCATAAGCCGTATGGGACTAAAACAAAACATACGGAATATTATGTGCTAGCAAAATACGGATCAAAGGAGCTGGGCTCGCGGAGATTCACTGGGCCCAGTAGCCCAGTTCTTTTTGTTGGGTCTTCCGGTTCGTACGCGCGTACAGCTGCATTTGCGTGCAATGCATTAGGAAACTTTAAGAGATTATCTAAAAATAAAAGTCAAAATCCATGGTTTAGCTATTTTCTAAAATAAAAGGCTCTCCAAAATAAGTAGACTACTACAACAGTCTTCGTAAAATTTGTCATTCTCTATTTTTTAATCTTCTATCATGCTTCTCCGCCACTAGAAGCTATTGCATGCAGGGTGTTTGCCTTTGCCGGCTGGCCAGCAGCATCCCGTCCATTTATTTTTCGTTCGGCCCTCTTCTAACTACCTGACATCACTCTTCTTGGTTTGGAATTGAAAACCCACTACTCAGCATCACTCTTCTTAGTTTAGAATTGAAAAACCTTATTCGCGTCGCTCATGTCCTAACCTAAATCTATACGCATATCTTCTTTCTTTTCTAATCTATCTATATAAGCTTATTTACAACAGATGTAAATATAAACAGTAGCAAAACCTTACTTGCATGGCACATGTCTCCTAGACTAAATCTATACTCATATCTTTTCTAAGCTTATATTTACAACAGATATAGACAATAGCCACCTAATTAAATCGAGTCAATCTCTCCTTAATTTTTCATACGGGACAAATAATTTAGTGCAAATATTGTTTATTATGGGCCTTATTAGTGTTTAATTGAAACACGTTTGAGCTAAGCCCAAGTATTATGACTCACGCACGCGGGTCAACGTCCATTTTGGGTCATGCTCCGAGGATGCTCGACCAATTAAAAAAGGAAACATGGAGTTTTATAGTCCGATAGACAATAAAAAGGGAAATCCTTTAGCACTATGTTTTAATTAAAAAACAAGGTTTTTGCACGAACGTGCTTAGCACGGTCATCCAAATGTCTGATATCTTCCTATAATCGTAATCCATGCAGGATGTGTCACCGAGCTTCGTCGAGACAAAGAAGATAGAAAAACGACATGTGATCCTCATGAAGGCGCTTGCCGGCTGGTTAGCTCCACATTCCTGTGCATCGACGGCGTTGGCCATGTCAGCCAGCCAGCAAAATTCACGAGATGTACCAAACTTTAGGTCTTTGTTTAAAGCATGTGAATTTTTCATCAAACTAATTTCTATGAAATTTTTGCATGTTTGCTATAAAATTTCTACGTTTATGCCCTTAAAATGGATCATACTATCCTAGAAAAACAGGACAATAGTATAGTAAATAGTAAAATACATAAACAACTAAATAGATAGTCAGAACATAGCAACATCAAATCAGTCAACACATATGAGAAATAAAGTAAACCTGATGTTTAAATAAAGATTAACAACATGGCCTCACTCTCCCTACTGCCATATACCCTGGCTCTTGACTGCCACTCTGCTATTGCGTCCAACGTTCTGCCTTGGCAAGTCCATAATGCACCACGCGTAAAGATGATAATAAGACAGTTCCGGTAATAGGTCAGATGTCGCATGGACAGAACTACAATAGACCTGGCCGTGCATCTGGTTGTATTAGGTTATGATACTCTGGTGGAGACCAATTCTAAAAGGTGTTTGGTAAGGCTCTTCCTTGTAAGGTGCCCCGTCAAACGTACATCTAAAATACAGTTCCTTGAAAAGAGCTTGAAGAAGCTGGAATCACAAGAATGTGGCTTATTCTAACTCCTCACAAGTTTTATATAAATTTTTACAGAACTGCTAAGTTGTTTTGCTGACTATTTTACAAAACGGCAGCTACTTGAGAGAAGGTACTGTACACATGAAGCCGGAGCCAAACCCCTTTTTAGAAGAGCCGGAGCTCTACCAAACAGGTCCATAGTGTTTGAAGACGTTCACTATCCCGTTGCAACGCACGTGCATGTTTACTAGTTAGCTCTAACCTGGAGCCTGGATCGATTCAATCTGGTAGCCTGGCAGTCACGTTCGTTTCGTCTGCTTCGCACTGTAGCACAACAAACAACCCACGCAGGCCGATGCGATCCACCGTCAAGCGCTCCCCTCCTCCGACCAACAAATACGGCGATCGACATGCGACTTGCAGGTCCGGCTCACCTACGCTAGCTTCCTGGGTGACGCCATGGCCCACCATGCATGGAAGGAATGGAAGGAAACTTGATCGGCTCGGGAACCACGGTACAGGGAATGGAGTGTGCTCGTCGGACATGAAAGGTAGCAGCAGCAGTAATGGTGTCTGAATTTGTTTTCTTGTCAGGCTGCCACTCTCTTCACTGGGAGGCTGGAGGAGAAAGAGCAGTCCAAAGATTTGGTGCATCAGGGACCCAGATTGACCGAAACATTCTGCAGCTTTATCGATCTAAGGCCTTGTTCACTTCCCATCCCAACCCAAAATATTTTCTCTTTCACCCATCACATCAAATCTTTCGACGCATGCATGAAGCATTAAATGTAGGTAAAAAAGATAACTAATTGCATAGTTTGTCTGTAAAATGTCGGGACGAATCTTTTGAGCCTAGTTAGTCCATAATTGGACAAATTTTGCTAAATAACAACGAAAGATGCTACAGTAACTTTTTACCTACTTTTCGCGAAGTGACCACACCGCTGACAGTTTCGTACAACACAAAAATTAGCTCGTGTGATACCGTGGAATTAGAGGTATGATTATTCATACAGTATATATAGGAAAAACTAAGCATTGTTGTTAGTAAAAGGCAGCGGAACTGAGCATATATGTTCTTGGCTGACAGATTAACCTGAAACAACAGCTCCAGTGTCCTCATTGGTCACAACACGTAGAGGAATAGAAATGCCGACGCTACAACACCACCAGTCCACCACCACCACACACACACAACAAAAAGGAATATATCACATGTTTGGCTACTTCGTTTGGACTCGCCACGACACCACCGTCACATGCCCGAGTCGGAACATCCTTGTTCTCTCGTGGCTTTTGAGTGCGACCCCGTGCCGGCAGATCAGAACGGTGCCGTGCACGGTAGACTCGGAGCCTCCGACCGTCCGGCGCCCCATCCCGCATGTTTTGGCATCGGCACCTTGGGCGCGAACAGGCCGGCTCGACGGCAGTCAAGCCGTACTTCTCCGGGGAGCACCTGCGTGCGCGCGCATTATTCTGGCCGCTTCCTTCCACTGCAAGCCGGTGGCCATGTTCGATTTTCAACGGGCCATGAGAAAGTTGTGTTTAGTTCTCAAATTTGGAGTGCCAAAATTTATTATAGTGACACTGTAGTATTTCGTTTGTATTTGATAATAATTGTCCAACCGTTGACTAATTAGGGTCAAAACGTTCGTCTCGCAAAGTACAACCAAACTATACAATTAGTTTTTGATTTTATCTATATTTAGTATTTCATATATGTATCGCAAGTTTGATGTGATAGAGAATCTTTTTTTTTTGCATAGTGCACTTTTCAATGGAACTGAACACAGCGTTAAATATGTCCCTGATGGCATATGCTTCCATCTCCAATGCTAGAGACATGCGGTCAAATACTGCATGGTGCGCGTATCCGAGCGTTACGTGTCAGGAGCATAGCGGGCCCACACGTCAGGGGCACACGTCGTGCATCAAGCACGTCATGCTCGCCAAATACTAGTGCCAAGCCCGGCGGCGGCCGCTCGCGTCGCCGGTGGTCGATCTCGACTCACCGCAGACCGCAGGCCGGAACAAAACCGATCATCTCTCGCCGCGCCGACCTCCAAGCCTCCAACCGATCATCTCTCTGCCGGCGTGCCAAGGGCTCTGACGATCCAATCCATCCGGCTTCTTTGTTCACTCATCTCATGGCGTTGAAGGTGCTTGTACATCGCAAGCGCCCGGCACCTAGCCGTGGCAAGGCCGGCAAGAAGCTGAGACGACGCCACTACTACAAGATGTCATCGGAGGAGTACTACTACGAGTTCAGGTTTGACGACGACATGGTCGAGGTGAACTACGAGTTTGACTTCGACAGCATCGACCGCCACGAGATGCTGGAGGAGTTTGGGCCGTCCGACGATCCCGCCGTCGCCGAGGCGCGGGACCAGTCCACGGGTGAGACGGTCGCCGTCAAGCGGGTGCGTCCCTGCGAGGGCGACAGCGGCGTGGCGAGCCTCTGCGCGGTCGTGCGCGAGGCCAGGTGCCTGGACACCTGCCGTGTCCACCCCTCCATCCTGCAGCTAAGGGGTCGCATGGCCACAGATGACAAGACCGACGACCTGTTCATCGTCATCGAGCAGCTCCAAGGCAGCAGTGGCGGCGGCGCCAGCACGCTCCGTAGCTGGCTGAGGCGGCCCTTTTCGGAGGCCGGTCCAGACAGAGACATGGGGCATATGCTCCCATCCCCAATGTTGTTGGTTACACATTGGGATGGGCGGAGTGCAGTCAAATACTGCGTGACGCACGTATCAAGCATCACGTGACAATATGAATATAAAATTTATCAATTTGTGGCCTATAGTTCACTGGACTAATTGCTAATCAAAGCATCATTTTGGACGCTTAAATTAAATGTCGCCCATTAAAAACAAATTGAGTGAGTATATATAATGTTTTTGTTTAACCTTTTCTACTAATGATTACGTATATCACTGTTTGTGACAAATAAATAATATATCCATTGTGAAGAAGATATATACGAGCTATATCTATAGAAATAGATTTTTTTTTTGTTAACACCAAATCAATAGCACAATAATTAAATGAAAGCTTCGACTATGGCCCTGTTCTGCAGGTCATGTTTCGGCTTGTTTCAGCTTGTTTCAGCTTATTCTCTCTCACAGAACACTATTGAATCAGCCGAAACCAGCCGGCTTTTCCACCAGCCGGACCAGCCTTATAGATATAAAGTTTATAACCAAAATACGACAAATATATCTTTGAGTTTGCTCAGCTTGCATAGAATGATTTGTCATGTCTTAGTCTTAGGAATCTTGTAACAGAAACCACTATGCTTTTACAAAACCTCGTATATAAAACCAAGGGAACAACAATTGTGGAAGATAAATAACTCTGTTCTAGATATTTTATAACCGGCTACGATTGCCAAACAATAGCTTAACTGAATTAAGCTTCATCAATAAATACAAAATTTACAAGAAGAAGACGACAGTTGTATTTGTACCATTGCTTGGCTTCTAGACAGTTACATGTGCATTTTTAAATGAGTAGAGGCTACTCTCATTTATTATGAGTCGTTGTCGAGGATTTTTACAACAGAACCAGTGAACCACCTTGCAAAAACCTTGCAGGCTCAAACCAAAAGAACAGCACTTCAAAAGCAGAACAACTCAGGTAGACCTTTTTATGATCCCTGCAAGGTCCTAAAAAATCTTGATTCGAGTAAAAGAAAGGTATAAAGCGTGACCCACGGTAAAGAAAGGCATAGAGCTTTCTGTTCGGTGCTTTCCGGTAGCTTGTTGTCGACTGTCTTCCGATCCTGGCTTTCATTTCAGCGTCTCCTTATCAGCTTATCCATGATGCTCTTTTATTAAAATAGAGCTAGCCGTAAAGGCATAGAGCTAGCGTTTCT
Source organism: Saccharum hybrid cultivar R570 (assembly GCA_038087645.1). NCBI lineage: Eukaryota > Viridiplantae > Streptophyta > Magnoliopsida > Poales > Poaceae > Saccharum > Saccharum hybrid cultivar. The sequence goes on from JAQSUU010000564.1 coordinate 16,564,438, forward strand.
CTCTTTTATTAAAATATGAGAAAAAAGCTTAGCGTATATGCCAATTGTCGGCGCCGCCGTGATGCTCCGGGTCAGGGGACGACACCACGCTTCGTCAAAGGATTCGAACCACTTATTCCTTGTTTGCTGCATGCTTTGATCGATGATTCTAGCACGAACAGTACTCCTCGTACGCGTGCTTTGTCAAAGCTGCAGGCTGCACGCAGTCATGGATCACGGGAGGAGGAGGACAAGCATCGCAGCAATGACCACATAACACGAAAACGCTTTGAACTCGAAGATGCTTGCCTGGGTCTGGATCATAGGTTAAAGTTTAATCGTGTACGAGGACTAAACAAAAGCTAATTATAAAACTAATTGCACAGGAGTAGATTAATTAGTGAGACGAATCTATTATGCCATGTGCGTGTGTTCGTGTGCTAATTATAAATCAAACTCTGAAAACGTAGCAGCCATTTGCGTGTGTTCGTGTGCATGATTTGAATTCAACTAGCACCGGGGGCACGCTGCGCTGCGTCGGCTTAAAGATGAGTTAAAAAAAGAGTAAAAACAAGAAGAAGTGAACAGTATATGCGAGACCCCATGTGAACAGTGACTGAGGCCCACATGAACAGTGAAAGTCCCTAGTTTGGTTTTGGCTAATTGATGAAACCTAGGACTAACCTTTGTATCTAAGTGGATGATTTAGATAAAGGTGGCCATTGCATATGAGACATGACATTGACTCATGTGACCAAGATGATGAAGACCAAGATGAGGCTTGGCTCGATGGACCGGTTGTGAAGGTGAAGGGCAAGTCGAGGCTTCGAAGCGAAGGACCATGCGATGGTGAAGCTTGAGCAAGACTTAGCGCCGATGGACCGATGCAACGGTGAAGGGCAAGTGAAGTCAAGGTCGATGGATCGAGACGGTCATGTGATGATATGAAGTGGATCATATCATTTGGAGAAACAAAATGGGCTCAAGGCAAAGGTATAACCATAGGGCCATTTTGTTTTACACTCAAGACACCATAGAGGGTGTGAGTGGTTTAGGATCGATAGCCGAACTATTAAGAGGGGAAGTCTTATCGGTTATTCGATGCACGGGTGCCACTAGGTGAATTCATGAAGTGCATTGCATGTAGGGCCTAGTGAGCTAATTGGAAAACCTTTGAAAATGATTGAGAAAAAGCTAACACACAAGCACATGGAGATGTACACTTGATGGTGTTGGCACATTTGCAAAGGTGGCGTTGGTCGCGCTGTGGTTTGCGGGTAGAGAGGGGTTTGGGTTCCTCCCTCCCTCCCACCGAGCGTGTGAGCGCGGGATTCAGGCGATTTCGGGGAAATGAAATACCTATTTTCCACTACGCCAAAAGTCGGAAAAGAAACGGAGGCGAACGGGGTCACAGAGGTGACCGGACGCTGCACCGGACGCGGTCACGGTGTGACCGGACGCGTCCGGTCAGTACAGCGCGGTATCAGGCGCGCGGGTGCTAGGGTTTGCAACCGGCGCGTCCGGTCACTCGCGGGACCGGCGCGTCCGGTCAAGTGCCCAGAAGGAACTGCGGTTCGCAAGGACGATCGGACGCGGGGCGCGTCCGGTCACACGCGATCGGACGCGTCCGGTCGTCGATGGAGCTTACTGGACTCCGACCGGACGCTGGCACTGTCGCGTCCGGTCGTTGCGAGGAGCGCGTCCGGTCGTTGTTTCGCGGGCGCGGGTGCTGTGCGGATCGACGCGTCCGGTCAGTTACGGGACCGGTGCGTCCGGTCATGACCGGCGCATCCGGTCGTTGCGACCAGCGCGTCCGGTCGTTGCTTCGCGCGTGCGTGCTGAGCGACCGACGCGTCCGGTCGGTTGAGCGGCGCGTCCGGTCATAGCGTTTGACCGTTGGCGCGCAGTGACCGTTGGAGGATCTAACGGTCGGTTTTGAAATTTGGAGGACACGTGGACGTCGCAGGGCGACCGGACGCGGTTGAGCGCGTCCGGTCAGTTTCGACCGGCGCGTCCGGTCGTCCCGAAAAAACGGTCAGTGGAGTTGCAACGGCTCTATTTGGATGGGATGCTTATAAATACTCGTTGGCCGGCCCTTGGGGAGGTAGCCAGTGATTTCTAACATTCTTGTACATCCTTTGAGCTAGAACATCTCCTCCCACTCATCTCTCTTTAGTGATTGCAAATCATAAGTGAGATTGAGTGATCCCAAAGTGCATTGCATAGCTTGAGGGCATCTAGTGGCACTTGTGGGTGGTATAGCCGGTGGATTTCTTGTTACTCTTGGAGAGTACCGCTCCTAGCCGGCTTGGAGATTGTTGGAGGCGTTGGTAAGAGAAGGTGATTGTTCTTGGCCACCTCCGGTTGTTTGTGAGAGGTTCTTGTGCTTTCCTCGGCGGGACGCCAAAATCAACTCTATTACATTGCGCGTGTCATTGAGTTACCTCACTTGAGAGTGGTGTCTTGCGGTGCCTTGCGGGGCATGCCTTGAGGGGCAAGTGACTTGAGGGTCGCACCAAGGAACCATCTAAGTGTTGGTCGACACAACCGGTGACGTAGCTTGTCGGTGCACAAGTGAACACCGGGTGAACAAAAATATTGTGTCTCTTGTCTCCCGGTGATTGGTCTCCATATTGTGTTGTTGTCAATATTGATTGATTGTATATCATCTTGGTGATTGGCAACATCTTCACTCCACCGTTGGTGTAAGATACACAATCCTATCTCTTGCACTTACTTTTACTAGATTATCTTGTGTAGCTCTAGTAGTAGCCTTTACTAGTAGTTGTTAGCTTGCTCACTAGTGTTTAAATAGTGACATAGCTCTTGTGTGAACTAGAGATCATAATCTACTAGACTTGTGGATAGGAGGCTTGCATCACAACCCTTGGCTAAGCAAAACTCGCTCTACGCTGTTTGTTATTCTAACAAGTTTGCTTAGTGGCTTGTGTAGAATTTTTAATAGGCTATTCACCCCCCATCTAGCCATCTAGGACCTTACAAGTGGTATCGGAGCCGTGGTCACCGTTTTAATCAAGGCTTAACATCCTTCGGTGTGAAAAATGGCTCAAATTGTGTTCAATCATGTTGGGGGCAAGCCACCGTTCTTTGATGGTGTTAGTTCTTTTGCTCATTGGAAGAGAAAGATGACAATGTATCTTGGTTCTATTCATGAGAGAGTTTTGCAAGTCACCGAAAATGACTTTGCTATCATTGATCCCAATCATCTCACCGATGAAGATAGAGCAAATAGAACATGCAATAGAATGGCTCTCAATACACTTTACCATGGTATTGACACAAAAGTATTTGAGGGTATCAAGGACTTAGAATTGGCATATGAAGTATGGACAAGGTTGAGTGAAACATATGAGGGCACTAAGGTTGTGAAGAGTGCCAAGCTATATGGGCTCAAGAGTGAGTTTGAGAACTTCAAGAAAAAGGATAATGAAACAATCATTGAAATGTTTCATAGATTGCAAGTGATAGTCAATGATCTCAAGAGCTTAGGGCACAAGACTCAAGATCAAGATTTTTGTCACAAGTTCTTATTGAGCTTACCTAGAAGATTCAAGATGTTGATCATGATGTTGCAAAGAGATGGGCTTGAAGCAATGAAGCCTAATGATTTGCTTGGTGAAGTATTGACCTATGACAAATATGATCAAGATGTTGATGACAAGGAGAAGGTGGAAGATGAAAAGAAGAAGAAGACCATGGCGTTCAAGGCCATCTCCTCCAAGGGCAAAGCTACCATCATTGAAGAAGAAGACAATAGTGAAGATGAAGATTATGAAATTGATGATGAGGCATTTGCTTTTGTAGTCAAGAAAATGGGTCACATGTTTATTAAGAGAAGAGGCTTCAAAAAGAGAAATGACAACTTCAAGAGCAATGAGCAATAAAGGAGGTGCTTCAATTGTGATAGCACCGAATATCTTCAAGCCGAATGTCCCTATGATAAGAAGAAGAACAACAAGAGGGGCAAGTTTGAGAAGAAAAAGAAAGAAGTCAAGATAACATTCAAGAAAGGCAAGAATGGAGTCTATGTGGCCACTTGGGAAAGTGATGATGATGAAGAAGAAGAATCATCCAACAAGGCTTTTGCTTCCATTGCTATCAACAAGAAGCCTTTACTATTTGATTCATCCTCTTCATGCTTCATGGCCAAAGAAGCTAAGGTATTATATGATGAAAGTGATGATGAAAGTGAAATGGAATATGTTCATGATAGTGATAATGATAAATATGATAATGAAAATGATGATGATGATGAACCAACTAAAGAACAACTATATGACTTGTTGCAACAAACTAGAGACATAGCTATTGCCAAGAACAAGGAGTGCAAGAAGTTTTCAATAAAAGTAGCAATACTTGAGAAAGTTCTTGGTGAGCTTAAGACCACTCATGAGAGTCTAGTGGAAGACCATGAGGATCTTGGTAAGGCTCATTCCAAGCTTGAAAAGGCTCACTCATTGCTACTTGAGCAACAAGAAAAGAAGGAGGTTGTTGTATCATGTGATATAGGTGTTACATGTGATATAATTGATGAATCCTTTAATGAACCTATCATCATGTCAAACACTAACCCTTCTTGTAGCTCTTCATCCACCACCACCAACTCTACCTCTACTACTAGTGATGGTTTCACTTGTGATGCCTCACTAATGGTTGAGAATGAGACTCTCAAGAGAGAGGTGGATGAGCTCACTCACGCCCTAGGCAAGGCCTATGGTGGTGAGGCCCGCTTGCTTAAGTGCTTGGGTAGCCAAAGGTTCTCTCTTAACAAAGAGGGATTGGGCTACACCCCCAAGAAAGGCAAGTCGGCCTTTGCAACTCCAAAACCTAGTTTTGTGAAGAGCAATGGTCGGTTTTGCAATAGATGCAAGCAAGTTGGGCACTTAGAGCATAATTGTAATAAAAAGAACCAAAGCAAGAAATTTGTTAATGCTATACCTTTTGATTCTTGCTATGTGCTTACCAAAGGTGTGAAGGGTGTGCAAGCTAAGTTTATTGGTACACCCATTGTTGGCCCAAAGAAGAAGGCAATTTGGGTACCAAAGAGCTTAGTTACTAACCTACAAGGACCCAAGCAAAAATAGGTACCTAAGCTTCATTGATTTGCTTGTAGGTCAATTACAAAGCCGGAGGAAGGCATTGGATTATTGATAGTGGGTGCACTCAACACATGACCGGTACATCAAGAATGTTTGACTCAATCAATGACAATAATAGTGGTGTTGATTCTATCACATTTGGCAATAACAAGAAAGGCAAGGTTATTGGCTTGGGCAAGATTGCAATATCAAATGACATGAGTATCTCAAATGTGTTGCTAGTTGAAAGTTTGGATTTCAATCTTCTATCCGTGGCACAAATATGTGATCTAGGCTACAAATGCATCTTTGGGATTGATGATGTGAAAGTTATTAGTGTGGATGGTTCAAATGTGGCATTCAAGGGCTTTAGATATGAGAATCTCTACCTAGTTGACTTCAATGCTAGAGAAACTTCTTTGACAACTTGCTTAGTCTCCAAATCAAGTATGGGTTGGCTTTGGCATAGAAGGCTTGGTCATGTTGGCATGAAACAATTGAAGAAGCTTACAACTCACAATCTTGTCAATGGTTTGAAAGATGTTGAATTTGAGAAGAATAAGCTTTGTAGTGCATGTCAAGCCGGGAAGCAAGTTGGAAGCTCACATCCAAAGAAGAGTACAATGAGCACATGCAAAGCATTTGAATTGATGCACATGGATCTATTTGGACCAACAACATATACAAGCATAGGCGGCAACAAGTATGGCTTTGTCATAGTGGATGACTTCACAAGATTCACATGGGTATTCTTTCTTAGTGACAAAAGTGAAGTGTTTAACACCTTCAAGACATTTCTCACTAGTGTTCACCATGAGTTTGAGATTAGAATAAAGAAAGTGAGAAGTGACAATGGAAGTGAGTTCAAGAATACAAGAATTGAGGAACTTTGTGATCATTATGGTATTGGACATCAATTCTCGGCCAAGTACACTCCACAATCAAATGGCCTAGTTGAGAGGAAGAATAGAACATTGCTTGATATGGCTAGATCAATGCTTCATGAGTACAATGTGAGTCAATCATTTTGGGATGAAGCAATCAATACCGCTTGCTACTACATCAATAGACTATATTGTCATCCATTGCTAGAGAAGACCCCATATGAGTTACTTCATGGAAGAAAGCCCAATATTTCTTACTTTAGGGTGTTTGGTTGCAAATGCTATATCTTGAAGAAGGGCACTAGATTGGGGAAGTTTGACAAGAGATGTGATGAGGGGTTCCTACTTGGTTATTCAACTACAAGCAAGGCTTATAGAGTTTGGAACAACTCAAGTGGCATTCTAGAAGAAGTCCATGATGTGCAATTTGATAAAACCAATGGGTCACAAGATAAAGAAGAGAATCTAGATGATGTTAGTGGAACTCTATTGGTGGAAGCAATGAAGAACATGGACATTGGGGACATTAGAGCAAAGCAAGTTATTGATATTCAAGATGATAATAAAGACCAAGTGCTCAATTCTCCATTCAAGCTAGCTAGTGACTCTCAAGTGCAAGATCAAGGTGCTAGTTCATCTCATCGAGATACATCAAGTGATCAACCAAACTCAAGCAATCAAGTGCAAGTACTCCAACCACAACATGTTGCAAGAAATCACCCCATTGATAGTGTTATTGGTGATATTAGAAGTGGTGTGCAAACAAGATCAAGATTGACTATGTTTTGTGAGCATGCATCATTTGTGTCAACCATAGAACCAAAGAAGATAAAAGAAGCTTTGAGGGATGCCGATTGGATCATGGCTATGCAAGAAGAGCTTAACAATTTCACAAGAAATGATGTTTGGGAGTTGGTAGAAAGGCCAAATGACTACAATGTGATTGGAACCAAGTGGGTGTTCAAAAACAAGCAAGATCAAGATGGCATTGTAGTGAGAAACAAAGCAAGACTAGTTGCTCAAGGTTACACTCAAGTTGAAGGTCTTGACTATGATGAGACATATGCTCCCGTGGCAAGATTGGAGGCAATAAGGATTCTATTGGCTTTTGCTTGTGCACACAACATCAAACTATATCAAATGGATGTCAAAAGTGTATTTCTCAATGGGATTATCAATGAGTTAGTCTTCGTTGAGCAACCGCCCGGATTTGAAGATGACAAGAAACCCAACCATGTGTACAAGTTGAAGAAGGCTTTATATGGCTTAAAGCAAGCACCTAGAGCATGGTATGAGAGGCTAAGGGATTTTCTTCTCTCTAAGGGATTCAAGATGGGCAAGGTTGATACAACTCTATTCACCAAGAAGATTGGAAATTATCTATTCATAGTGTAAATATATGTTGATGACATCATCTTTGGATCAACCAATCAAGCTTATTGTGAAGAATTTGGTGCTATGATGGCCAAAGAGTTTGAAATGTCTATGATTGGTGAACTTAGCTACTTCCTTGGTCTCCAAGTCAAGCAATTGAAGAATGGAACATTTGTGAGTCAAGGGAAATACATAAGGGACATGTTGAAGAAGTTTGGAATGCAAGATGCAAAGCCAATTTCAACTCCAATGGGCACAAATGGCAATTTGGATAGTGATCTTGATGGCAAAATGGTGAATCAAAAGGAATATCGGTCCTTGATTGGAAGTCTACTCTATGTCACCGCATCAAGGCCGGATGTCATGTTTAGTGTTTGCATGTGTGCTAGATATCAAGCCTCACCTAGAGAAAGTCATCTCACGGCCACAAAGAGAATATTGAGGTACTTGAAGCAAACAAGAGATGTTGGACTATGGTATCCCAAGGGGTCAAAGTTTGAATTGATTGGATATTCGGACTCCGACTATGGGGGTTGCAAGATCAATAGAAAGAGCACAAGTGGCACATGTCAATTACTTGGAAGATCACTTGTGTCATGGTCCTCAAAGAAACAAAATAGTGTGGCAATCTCTACCGCCGAAGCCGAATATGTGAGTGCGGGGAGTTGTTGTGCACAATTGCTATGGATGACATCAACTTTGAAGGATTATGGCCTCAATTTCAAGAATGTGCCGTTGCTATGTGATAATGAGAGTGCAATCAAGATGATACAAAACCCGGTTCAACATGGAAGAACAAAGCATATTGACATAAGACACCATTTCATTAGAGATCATCAACAAAAGGGAGATATTGCCATTGAAAGTGTTGGCACCGATGATCAACTTGCCGATATTCTCACTAAGCCACTTGATGAAAAGAGGTTTTGCAAGCTAAGGAATGAATTGAACATTCTTGATTTCTCAAACATGAGTTGAATGCACCCCACCCACTTGTTGACATGCCTCTCCTTCGACATTGCAAGGTAAAATTGATTGACATGTCTTTCATCCTATGCTAAGGACTTGATAGAGCATGTAGACATAATAAGTGGTATGCATAAGCATTCATGATAAATCAAATGAATTTGATGGATATATGTTACCACTATTGCTTCTATGCTTATTTTGATCTAGTGGTGGCATATGACATGTTTGTGAGCTTGTAAACCTAGTGTTGAATCTAGAAGATTTGCTATAAATGTTTAATTCAACATAGGCAAGATAACCCTTATTTTGAGGAGTGAAGAAGCTTGTCTTTGGTTCAAATCGAATTAAATATCTTTGGCAAGTATTCTAGGTTAAACCAAATTTGATAAAATTTTTTAACCTTACATGTGGTATCGAATTAATTTCAATCTACTCCATCAAACACTTTTCCTTCTCTCCACAATTTGATCCCTTTTTGGGTAAGTTGTTGACAAAGGGAGAGAGAAAAAGATGATTCAACTTGATAAAGGGGTAAATAAAATTTATGATGAGAAAAAGATGATTCGACTTGATAAAGGGGTAAATAAAATTTGTTGATGCACACAAGTAGGAGGAGCAAGCTCATAAACAAAGTTGTTGCATTTGTTTGTGCATTCTCATATGACTTGCTCATTGCACATGTATTTAAATTCAATATACATGCTTGTGTGGTGCAATGCTAGTATAGAAATTAGATGATGAAATGATCTACTAGCATGCATAGGAATAGTTTACATGTGGTATCTAGACTTGCCTAAAGCTTTACAAGTGGTTAGCTTTACAAGTGGTCCAAGAACCTTTACATATAATGTTGATCTCACGGGGTTCTTGAGTTTTGATGGATGTCTAGTTACTTCATGATGCTAAGGATGGTGTAAAAGGCAACTCCGATTGGTATCATGCTTCAAAGGTCCATTTCTTACACCATAGCATCATTTTGGTTGAATTACTCTCCCAACATTTCTATCCATGCATATGTGCAAAGCTTTCAATCCAAACTCTATGCACATATGTAGGGGGAGCTAATGCTACCAAAACCGAGCTTGTGATAATTGTCCAAACTTTACTTATGAGCAAAATGATTGGACAAGTATGACAAGTTCAAAACTTTTATTATCAAAATCATCTTTGTGAGGGTTGTCATCAATTACCAAAAAGGGGGAGATTGAAAGTCCCTAGTTTGGTTTTGGCTAATTGATGAAACCTAGGACTAACCTTTGTATCTAAGTGGATGATTTAGATAAAGGTGGTCATTGCATATGAGACATGACATTGACTCATGTGACCAAGATGATGAAGACCAAGATGAGGCTTGGCTCGATGGACCGGTTGTGAAGGTGAAGGGCAAGTCGAGGCTTCGAAGCGAAGGACCATGCGATGGTGAAGCTTGAGCAAGACTTAGCGCCGATGGACCGATGCAACGGTGAAGGGCAAGTGAAGTCAAGGTCGATGGATCGAGACGGTCATGTGATGATATGAAGTGGATCATATCATTTGGAGAAACAAAATGGGCTCAAGGCAAAGGTATAACCATAGGGCCATTTTGTTTTACACTCAAGACACCATAGAGGGTGTGAGTGGTTTAGGATCGATAGCCGAACTATTAAGAGGGGAAGTCTTATCGGTTATTCGATGCACGGGTGCCACTAGGTGAATTCATGAAGTGCATTGCATGTAGGGCCTAGTGAGCTAATTGGAAAACCTTTGAAAATGATTGAGAAAAAGCTAACACACAAGCACATGGAGATGTACACTTGATGGTGTTGGCACATTTGCAAAGGTGGCGTTGGTCGCGCTGTGGTTTGCGGGTAGAGAGGGGTTTGGGTTCCTCTCTCCCTCCCGCCGAGCGTGTGAGCGCGGGATTCAGGCGATTTAGGGGAAATGAAATGCCTATTTTCCACTACGCCAAAAGTCGGAAAAGAAACGGAGGCAAACGGGGTCACAGAGGTGACCGGACGCTGCACCGGACGCGGTCACGGTGTGACCGGACGCGTCCGGTCAGTACAGCGCGGTATCAGGCGCGCGGGTGCTAGGGTTTGCAACCGGCGCGTCCGGTCACTCGCGGGACCGGCGCGTCCGGTCAAGTGCCTAGAAGGAACTGCGGTTCGCAAGGACGATCGGACGCGGGGCGCGTCCGGTCACACGCGATCGGACGCGTCCGGTCGTCGATGGAGCTTACTGGACTCCGACCGGACGCTGGCACTGTCGCGTCCGGTCGTTGCGAGGAGCGCGTCCGGTCGTTGTTTCGCGGGCGCGGGTGCTGTGCGGATCGACGCGTCCGGTCAGTTACGGGACCGGTGCGTCCGGTCATGACCGGCGCGTCCGGTCGTTGCGACCAGCGCTTCCGGTCGTTGCTTCGCGCGTGCGTGCTGAGCGACCGGCGTGTCCGGTCGGTTGAGCGGCGCGTCCGGTCATAGCGTTTGACCGTTGGCGCGCAGTGACCGTTGGAGGATCTAACGGTCGGTTTTGAAATTTGGAGGACACGTGGACGTCGCAGGGCGACCGGACGCGGTTGAGCGCGTCCGGTCAGTTTCGACCGGCGCGTCCGGTCGTCCCGAAAAAACGGTCAGTGGAGTTGCAACGGCTCTATTTGGATGGGATGCTTATAAATACTCGTTGGCCGGCCCTTGGGGAGGTAGCCAGTGATTTCTAACATTCTTGTACATCCTTTGAGCTAGAACATCTCCTCTCACTCATCTCTCTTGAGTGATTGCAAATCATAAGTGAGATTGAGTGATCCCAAAGTGCATTGCATAGCTTGAGGGCATCTAGTGGCACTTGTGGGTGGTATAGCCGGTGGATTTCTTGTTACTCTTGGAGAGTACCGCTCCTAGCCGGCTTGGAGATTGTTGGAGGCGTTGGCAAGAGAAGGTGATTGTTCTTGGCCACCTCCGGTTGTTTGTGAGAGGTTCTTGTGCTTTCCTCGGCGGGACGCCAAAAGCAACTCTATTACATTGCGCGTGTCATTGAGTTACCTCACTTGAGAGTGGTGTCTTGCGGTGCCTTGCGGGGCGTGCCTTGAGGGGCAAGTGACTTGAGGGTCGCACCAAGGAACCATCTAAGTGTTGGTCGACACAACCGGTGACGTAGCTTGTCGGTGCACAAGTGAACACCGGGTGAACAAAAATATTGTGTCTCTTGTCTCCCGGTGATTGGTCTCCATATTGTGTTGTTGTCAATATTGATTGATTGTATATCATCTTGGTGATTGGCAACATCTTCACTCCACCGTTGGTGTAAGATACACAATCCTATCTCTTGCACTTACTTTTACTAGATTATCTTGTGTAGCTCTAGTAGTAGCCTTTACTAGTAGTTGTTAGCTTGCTCACTAGTGTTTAAATAGTGACATAACTCTTGTATGAACTAGAGATCATAATCTACTAGACTTGTGGATAGGAGGCTTACATCACAACCCTTGGCTAAGCAAAACTCGCTCTACGCCGTTTGTTATTCTAACAAGTTTGCTTAGTGGCTTGTGTAGAATTTTTAATAGGCTATTCACTCCCCCTCTAGCCATCTAGGACCTTACAAACAGTGTATATATGGGACCCATGCAAACAGTGCTAGGCCCGCATGAACCGCGCAGGCTACCATGCCCGAGTGGCTGGGAGAGCATGGATTTATTTCTCGATAAAGAGATCTATTATTCCTGAATCAACTGTCTCTCATCAAGAAGAAAAAAAATGGAATTATAATCATTGGCATCTTCGGTGTTCGGCCGGGTGTCATCGGCCAATGGCGTCCAACGGAACGTCCCCGACGCATCGTGCGTCGTTGTCACGCGACAGGGACGACAAGCATGCGTGATAGCGTCGGGACTGGCTTGGCGTCACGTCTGACGTCAGCTGGAGCAGCAGCCATAGTGAACTTTACATGGGAGTACGTCTAGGGTCTCGTTTAGTTCCGTGAATTGGGGACAAAAACACTGTATCAGAATTCCTGTAGCATTTCGTTTGTATTTGGTAAAAATTATCCAAATTTTGACTAACTAGGCTTAAAATGTTCGTCTCGCAAAGTACAACAAAATTGTGCAATTAGTTTTTAATTTCATCAATATTTAGTACTCCATGCATTTGCCGACATTTTGATGTGACGGGGAATCTTCTTTTTGCCTAGTGGAATTTGGGGAGAATTGGGAGAACTAAACAAGGGCTAGTACAATATAAGATTGTTTTAGGGGTGTTTGGTTTGAGGAGTTAAAGTTTAACAAATACTGTAACACTTTCGTCTTATTTGACAAAAAAGTTTCAAATCTTGGACTAATTAGGGTTAATAGATTCGTCTCGTAAATTACTCCTAATCTGTGTCGACATGCATGCAATTAGTCTATATTTAGTACTCCATGTATTTGAGGAAACATTGATGTGATGGGAGTTAAACTTTAACGTATTGAAATCAAACAGCCCTTAGCCTTGGCAAAAAGTTGAACACCACGTAGGTATCTAGGCTTAGGACAGGTCTGAGACTACCACACTATCCAACGGCGGACAGCCCTTGTCTAGTTCCTAACGTGTGTTTAGTTCCGCGAAAAGGTGTAAAAAAAGTACTATAGCACGTTCTGGTTTTATTTGGTAAATAGTGTCCAACCGTTGACTAATTAGGTTTAAAACGTTCGTCTCACAAAGTACAACCAAGCTGTACAATTAGTTTTTGATTTCATCTACATTTAGTACTCCATGCATGTATCGCAAGTTTGATGTGACAGGGAATCTTTTGTTTGCACAGTACTTTTTTTTTTGAGGAAGTAAACACAGCCTAAAAAGTTTCCCAAAAAGTACTATAGTAGCTGTCACACAAATCTTTAGATACATACATAAAATATTAAATGTAGATAAAAAAATAACTAATTGTATAGTTTGTCTATAAATATCAAGACGAATCTTTTGAACCTAGTTAGTTCCTGGTTTGACAAATTTTACCAAATAACAACGAAAGTGTTATAGCAATTTTTCCAATTTTTTTTTTACAATCTAAACACGGGCTTATTTGTGGGGTCCGGGATTCTCTCACATACATTGCTTTCAACCTGCTCCACTTCCTATCCCATGTCTCTGCTTTTTCTCCGAAGCCAACGGCGCCTCTGCAGGAGACTATGACACACTGCGAGGCTGCTATCTCTCTTGTTCTCTCCTCCATCTGGCATCCAAATCTACGTGGATTGCTGGGGCTAATATACACGGTTGAGCGTTGGGCAAGCCCTTATCTAGCTTTACCTGGTTGACGTTTCTTTCAATCTTGTACAATTGACCGGTGGAACGGGGCGGTGGAATTCTCCATTCACTTCAGCAATACCCTATAGGCCAATATGCATATGACAACTTTTTCTTTGGTTCATGGCGGTTTTTTTGCTCCGACTTTTTGGGTGGTGCTCCGTGCTTGTTGGGTTGAGCTTTCTTGACCACTGCATTGCATGTGAGCTGAATCAAAGCATCATTCTAGACGCTCAAATTAAATGTCGCCCATTAAAAACAAATTGAGCGAGTATATATAATGTTTTTGTTTACCCTTTTCTACCAATGAGTTCTCTCTCTGTCCCTGGAAGAATCAATTTTTAACCCAAAAAATTGTCTAAAAAAGAATCAATTACTAATAAGTTCTCTCTCCGTCTCTGTCTGTCCCTCTCTTCCTCTCTTCGCTCTTTCTCACCCTGTCTCTTTCTTCCTCTCTCTCCCTCAGATACGAGACTCTTCTCTCTCGGTCCCTCTCTTCCTCTCTCTCTTCGTCTATCTCTCGGTTTGTCTCTCTCTTTCTCTCTATCTCCCTCTCTCCCTCATGTCCGACACTCTGTATGTCTCTCCCTCTCCTCTCTCACTCCCTCTCTCTCCCTCAGATGAAAATACTGGCCTTGAAGATGTAGTTGGTAAACCGAATCATTCTTCTGTGACACTAATCTTTCCCGGTTTCGCCCGTACCTTTTGATTTTGCACATGATTTGCACCTCTTGATTTTGAATGACCATTATAAAAAAACTGAATGACCATTATCAAAAAAAAAAACTGAATGACTAGCTGGGAAGTACATAGTGACCTCATCAGAACGACGTGTCATATATGCAATCTCTGCAATCAGACAACAAGGCTGAAGAGATGAAGGATGAGTATTGAAAACCACTGAGTAATACTAGTATACTACGGAGTACATCTCTGTTGGTTGTTGTGGCGCACGCAAGGCCTTGTTTAGATCCTAAATTTTCCCTCAAATTCCACTATACAAAAAGGAGATTCCCCATCACATCAAAATGCCGGCAAATGCATGGAGTACTAAATGTAGATGAAATCAAAAACTAATTGCACAGTTTTGTTGTACTTTGCGAGACAAACATTTTGAGTCTAATTAATCAATTTTTAAACACTTTTTTGCACTAAAAAAACAAAAGTTGCTACAATGTTCCGACACGGGCCCGAATCGGTGCCCCGAATTTGGGAAGTGAACACGGCCCAAATTGACTGCATCTCTCTGCATTTATTAAACTGCCGCCTTGTAGTCTCCGACCGTCGTCTCCTGCAAGCTGATGATGGCCATGTTCTGTTTTGAGCGGGTGCGTGTCGGTCTCGGTCCAGAGACGTGCAGTCGAGTGGTGCACCTGCACGGGCACGGCGCGCGTATCCATCCGAGCCCGAGCATCGGCACACCGGAGGTCGATGGGTCCGGTCCGATCCCGACGCAGTAGGTGTGTACGGTCTCGCGGACTCCATTTGCAGGTCGCCATGGGCGTCGCATGCCAACGGAACGGCCGAACGGGCCGGGTGAGACCAGCCAACCAATCATGAACAAAGAAAATGATGCGTGTGTAGTGGGACCACATGGGAATGGCGGGCCCAGGCGTCAGGGGAACACGTCGTTACTTCAAGCGCATCAGCATCATCACGCACGCAAAATAATCACCGTCCCGCTCCCGTCTCGTGTGATCAACTAACTGGTCGTGCGCAGCGTCTCACTCGCAGGAAGCGCCGCAGCGGGCTGCGGCCGGTGGGCGTAGCGAGTTACAGTACTAGCGCCTATCGTAGTAAGCACCGTATAGCCACTAGCCGGCCAGTGATTTTAAACATGGGGTAGGGACCTTCTTCGTTGGCCGTCTTTCTCCCTCTCTACCGCATTCACCGACCTTCGCGCGGCTTCGGTTCATTGAGCCTGCCCGCCCGCTTCCGTCCCTCTCTCACAGTACCACGAGTCAGGAGCGACGACTAATCAGCCTCTTTCTCTCCATTAAGCTTGGCCCGCATCCTCCCTGTGCGACAGCATCCAGCGATGCGGACGAGATCGGGCAGGAGCAGCGCCGCCGACATCTGCTGACATTGGTGGTGCCATCGCATGCCTCATGTGGGTCCCCACCGAGCCAAGGGCACTCACGAAGCGCGGCCCGTGCTGGTGGTGCTCGCGCGCTGCTGCTCGGTGCTGGCTCCCACTCCGAGGCTAGAATCAACCGACCGTCCAGCCCTGGCCTCTCTCTCCCCATATATTACAAATGTATTTTTCAACTGTTTCAGATATTATCAGAGGTATGTTGCAAGTGTTTCATATGGATGCTGCAAAAGTAGATCGGGATGTTGCATATGTTGCATGTGTTTCAGAGGCATGTTGCAAGTGTTTCATAGGCATGTTGCAAACGTTTGTTCAAATGTTTCATTGGTTTTAGACGTATGTTGCAAGCATTTTTATCTAGATGTTGTACATGTTTCACACATATATTGCAAGAGTATGTTTGAAATGTTTCAGTTGTTTCAGTCTTATGTTACAATAAGTGTTGTCATGTTGCAAGTTGTAAATGTTTTATATGAATGTTGCATATGTTTCACACATATGTTGCAACTATATGTTCAAAATATTTCATCTGCTTCAGACTTACGTTGCATTCAAGTATTTCATGTTGCAAGTATTTCGTACTGATTGCCGATTAAAATTTCCTTCCACACATGCGCCATGGCGTCACTTAGAGCATCTCCGAGAGCCTTTCTAAATCTCACTCTCTAAATTATTATTTGGAAAGTCATTTGCATAAAAATAACTTTCTATATCTTTCGACTCTCCAACAGTTCTTCTATATCTCGTGCGTACTCTGGACAACCATTTTCGTCTTCTATTTTTGGCTAGCAAAAAAATCGAAATGGAAGATGGCTATATTTGGATAACTATTTAGAAAACTACTAGAGGATAGTTTTTTTTACTAAAATCTTAATTCGTAATATTTAGAAAGAATACAGAGAATCTCTTGTACTTGCTCTTAAGCGCGTAGGTGCCGGGCCTGCAGGTCGGCGTCGTCGATCGCCGCATTTGGAGGACGAAACGAAGTGACCGACTCGTGGACTTGGGAGGTGGCGTGCACACGCGTCTGCATTCGAACCCGCACCCGCACGGACGCATTCTGTATACTGTACTGTATGGCTGTATCCTCTCAAGGTCAGTCAGAAAAGTGGAATATTTCACTGCAGCGCAGCGTATATTCTTGCTGACAGATCAACCTGAAACGTGCAATTGCCTCTTCTCTTATTACGTTGTGGTCTTGTGGACTTTGTGGGTGCGTGTCAGCCGTGCGTGCATTGCTGCAAGCACCCGCATCCGCGCACAGGCATTTGGCGACCATGTTGCTGATTCGGCCTCGTCTCCTTCCTCCTGCCTAAGGATGAAAACGGAACGGAAATATTCCGAACCGACCGTTTTCGTTTTCTATATTATGATTTCGTTTTCAAACATAAAAAAATTATCAGTTTTAATTGGTTTCACAACCATTTTTAACCATTTTTTATATTCTCTAATTGCTAGAATGTAGAAATGTACCAAACTAACTGTTTTCGTTTTCTATTTCGTAAGTCCGTTTTCGACCGTTTTCATCCTTGCTCCCACCGCACTCGCGGCCATGTATCTGGGCGCCATCAGATCCGTAGACGTAGCCCAGTCTTCTCTCAATAGAGTAGCTATTTGCACGGTGATCACATCATCTCTGTTGGTTGCTGTGGCGCAGGCAAATTGACTGGTGGGGGCACATGAGCGTGGCAGCCCCAGGCGTCATAGGCACACGTCGTGCATCAAGCGCGTCACGCTCGCCAAGTAAAATAGTCCCTGTCCCGCTCTCGTGTGGTCCGACTGGTTGTGTGGGTGGGGCCTGCTTGAACAGGAGGCGCAGCGAGGAGTGGGGCCACAGCCCGCTCGCGGGGTGCCTAGAGGAGGTCCCTGTCGTCGACGGCTAAGCCGAGCAGCGCAGCCACCGCTGAGACGACAGGCGAGGAGGAATTAAAAGCGAGGGAGGGGGCGGGCTCGGTGAGGAGATGGCATGGATGTCCTCCGGCAGCAGCGCAGCCATCACGGATACCAGGGAGGGGGCAGAGGAGAGAGCACAGAGGAGGGGGAGGTGGTCGGGGTGGGCGGCGGGGATGCTGCTACTGCTGCCGCGGCGGAGGAGGAAGCGGGAGAGGAGGGACCGCATTGTGGCGTTCAGTGGCGTGGAAAGGGCGCGCTAGAGGCAGCGTCGGGAACGTGGAGTCAGTGGTGGGCGGTAGGAGTGGACGGCGCTGCTAGCGGCCACCGGGGCAGACCGTGACGTGCGCTTAGGAAAGGGAGATGATGAAGAAGACGAAGACTGGCGATTGGAGCCCCACCCGTAAGTGGGGCAAAAGGGACATTTCTAGCTTCTGTTAGTGGTCGTCAGTGGCGGAGCTCGTCAATTCAAACGCCTAGGGCCACTATCAAAGCTCTTATACCATCCTCGTCAGATCAAAATACTGCTTACATCGGGTCTAATACTGATATTAAATAAAAACTAGCTCATAAATACATAGTTTTAGATGATATCAAAATTTCATACTTAAATCCACAACATAATAAATGAAAACACGATGGTCTGATTCGCCTTCTCATCCAAATTATATCACTCAGTAAGATATTTTATAATTTTATTTTTTTTCTAGGCAAATTTTTGTCGGGGATCTTCCCATATCCTTTGTCTTAAAGGATGTTGTATTGTTCTAGCCTTTCAGGTGCTCCATGAGATGGTATAAAAATTATCTCAAGTAAATGAAAATAGTTGCAGACTAACTACTCACCTACGTTTCCTCAGACGCATTATGCTCAAAACTCAAAACACCACGTGGCCTCCTGCTTCCGTGCCTATTGCTTGCCTCTGGCCGATTCTGGCGCTCTGCCGAGTGCGGACTGTGGCTCTGGGCCTCTAGCTAGCGGCTGCCCCTGCCCACACGGTCGCACCGCTCGGCTAGTGCAGGCGTGCAGTTGGCTGGCCGCTGCGCCCTGCTTCCAGACCCAGGCGGCCAGGCGGGCGCCGAGAGGCAGTAGCGCATCCGCGCGTGGGCGTGGCGTATTGGTGAGCAAGGACCAGCGAGGCGGAGGACGGCGCTCGGTGCGCAACGCTCCGGCGGCTAGGGTTAGCACCATCGCTCGTCGGTGAGTCGGGGGTGCCGCGCGATCTTCACTCAGCGACTCTACACCTCTCCTCTCTCTTTGTTGGGCCAGGAGTTGACAAGATTTGGTCCAAAACAACATATACCATACGGGGGGATTTGGGCCACGCCTAGGGCCGTGGCCCTAGGCCCAAATCCGCTTCTAGGCTGTCGTTGCCACGAAAGTTCAGGGCAGTGGCGTATAGGGGTAAAAAAAATCCAAGCAATGGTTGAGAGGGAAGATAAACTTTTTCGGTGGCTAATGAGGAAGTTGTATCTTTTATAATGGCTCATAGGGAATTGTTTTGAAATAGAATGACATATTAGAGATAAGTGTGACCTCGAATCTGTTTATGGCCTGAGAAAGAGAGGAGAACAGGGCCAGTAAACATTTTTCCAAGCTTCTTTTCATGTAACAAAAACCAAATTAACATCCCATTGTTGTACAACTTTATTATTCCGAGTGCAGTTGCATCGTTAGGGTTCAGATTCAGACAAACACACATGCACGGGATGCATCAGCCTAAACCAGATCGTAAAAGAGAAGGGGAGAAAATCACCCGAGGCGGGCCAGGCCTCAATGCCGAGGTCGCTGGAGCGGAAACCTGCCGGTTAGCTGTCGTCCGAGTTGGCCATCGCTGTGGAGCACGGTGGCGGAGACCTCTCGGCGGGCACTGGCCGGATTTGGTTGGGGTGGGCAGCCTAGGCTCATGGGCTGGGTGGGGCCGTGGGGAAGACAAAGGAAATTACTAGGGAAAAAGTCTGCTCCCCAACTCTCATCAAAGTCCGTTTTTCCTTTATCAACTTCAAAACTGGACAAACCGTCTCCCTCAACTTTTAAAACCGTGCATTTTACCTCCCTCGAGCGGTTTTGAAGGCGGTTAACTGTAGCAAAACCGCCTTCAAAACCGCTCGAGGGAGGTAAAATGCACGGTTTGAAAAGTTGAGGGAGGTAGTTTGTCCGGTTTTGAAGTTGAGGGAGAAAAAATGGACTTTAGTGAGAGTTGGGGGAGGAAAAGTAGACTTTTTCCAATTACTAGCGGAGGTCGCCGGCCCAATAGGCCTCTTCTGAAGTGGCATTTCCATATGCCTGGGCATCAAGATGGCAACGGATACGTACCCGACGGTTAGTAGCCATCCGTACCCGCACCCGCACCCGCCAAGTTGTACCCGTCGGGTTACTCGCAACCGCGCACGGGTAGAAAAATGCTTCCATACCCGCACTCGCGCGGGTAAATTCTACCCGACGGGTAATCCGCACCCGACAACGTACCCGAGAATTACATATAAATATCAAACATTCACATGCAAAAATAAATCATTCCAAGCTTCCAACAAGACATAAACTAACATTCATATAATGACATCATTGCAATATATATATTAGAAGGGTTTAGTTGGATTTGAGCCAAATTCATGGGCTGTATAGGCAAAAATGATGAGGCTGGCTTGTTCTTTCTGCGGGTGTTTTTTACCCGCGCGTAGGCGGGTATGGGTAGTATACACCCACACTCGTACCCGCCATACCTGATAGGTATAGAATTTTGCCCAATAACGTACCCACGGGTAGAAAATTTATCCCATACCCACCTCTTTATCGGGTAAAACCCGTCGGGTACTCGGGTTTCGGGTACCCGTTGTCATCTCTACTTGGGCACCTGACTAGGCCTCATCCATCCACCCAACAAAATAGGCCCATGAGGGCAAAGAGCCGGATGATACAGGGGCGCATGTGATTCTGCAAAATTTCGGTTGACGTGTGCTAGCATCATCAGTTTCTTACTGCAAAACTTTTTTTTTCTCTCGAACACGACTTCACGTGTCTTTGCATTAAGAAGAAGAGGCCGAAAGCTTGACGGATACAAAGCGGGATACGGAACCACAAAGAGAGTGGCTAGCACCCCAAACACAACAACAAACAGCAAGAAAGAGAGAGAAAGGGCCCTCCACCACAAGCCTAACAACGCAACCTGCAAGGCAAGTTGCAACACCGCAAGGGACCCAACTTGGGAGATGTAGCCGCGGCGGTAAAAATCCACCGAGAGAGACGACCAAGGCGGCCGCCGAGGCCCACGCGGCAAAGCATCCGCGAGGGGGCATCACACGCTCGGCAGCAACTGCCCGATGTGGAGCCAAGCGCGACGTCGGTGACCAATGACGGTCAAGCAACGACGACGGCGAACAACATCGGCAACACCAACATCCGAGAGGACCAAAGCAAAATCCACGCGGCAAAGCATCCGCGAGGGGGCATCACATGCTCGGCAGCAATTGCCCGAGGTGGAGCCAAGCACGACGTTGGTGGCCGAGGACGGCCAAGCAACAACGACGGCGAACAACTACGGCAACACCATCCACCAAGAGGACCAAAACGAGGGCAGGGTTAGGCACAACGGGCAAGGAGGGTGCGTCAACGTAGCCTTCAGGAAGGAGATGACGCCCGCGGGACGCCAACGACGTTGAGATGGCCACCCGAAGGAACTTTTGTTCCAAAGCTTGCCCCAGGAGCTGTCGACGACGGGATGAGCAGTGACGACGCCTCCAAGAAGTTGATGACACGGATGCGCCACCGTCGTCAGCCAAGGCGCGAAGCCTGGCAGGGTTTTCACCTCAACCCATCGTTAGCAACAGCAGCTGCCGCCAGGGGAGCACCATCACAGGGGAGGGTGGCCGGCACCCAGATCCAGCCCCCAGGGGGTGGATCCGCGCCTGGACGTCGGAGCCGTGAGGGGGGCGGGGAGGACGCTGCCACCGGCATGGGCCGCACGGGCCAGGGCGAGCCGCCACCGCCGTACGGCGTCCTCGGCAAGGGGCCGGCCGAGCCCAAGATGCCGGATTGGCTCCCAAGAGCACCTGCCCCAGCCAGAACCGGCTGGAGCCACCGCCTCCACCAGGAGCAGCCGCCGGAACTGAGGTAGGGGGCAGCCGCCGTCGTCCCGCCGCCCCCAGCTAGAGCGGGGCGGCCTGAGCCGCGGGACAGCGCCCAAGCCGCCAGGAACGCGCATCCCAGCCGGAAGACCCGGATCCGCCGGCAGGAAGAGCGGATCCGCCGGCCGGCCGGCCAACGGCGCCGGAGGAAGTGGGGGTGGAGGGGGGTCGAGGAGGGGAGGGGACGGGACGGGGCAGTGGGAAACGGGGAAGAGAACCTTTTTGAGCCCCTTCCCCTGGCCGCCGCCGTCACCGAGGAGGGCTGCGGCGGCGGCGGCCGAGCCGGCGAGGCTAGCGGCGGCGCTTGGGGCCGGCGGCGCAAACACCCCCGAGTCGCCTACGGTAGACGACGCGAGGGCCTGAGTCTCTGTACTCACACCTTACTGCAAAACTTCGCTTCAAGTTTGTGCCAGATTCAGCGGGAGGCCATGTATTTTACTGTTCCACCTGTCCTTCATTCCAGTTCGTCTTCCCAACCTTTGCCTCTGGGTCCTGAACGCACGCGACTCGTGTTTTCAGTTTCACAAGACTGTCAATTTTTTTTTGGAGGAAAACACAAGACTGTCATATGCTAATAGGCAATAGCACAAACTTGAAATCATAATAACTCAAATAAAGTTACAACTGGGTAAAGAGCGTGATGATGAACAACAGAACAAAGATTACAGGGGGTCACCACGGCAACGTGAAGCGCACGTGCGGTGGCATCATTCTGCAAAACCTCGGTTGACGTGTGCTAGCATCATCAGTTCAGTTCTGAGTTCATGCTTTCAGTTTCATAAAAGACTGGTTCATGCCAATAAGCAATACGTAGCACACAAGTTTGAAACCATAATTCAAAATAAAGTTACAACTGGATATCCTTACAGCCGTGCAACACAGCTGCGTACACTTGTACACATGAGTACTTGTTCAAGCAAAGTCTTATAGTGATTATGAGTTATGACACATGAGTGTTGTCAGATTATCCTTCACCGCCTGTGAAAAACCTGGGGTATGCTTCTCGATAGATTAACCCAACTTGATGGATACATGTTGCATTGAGTCTGTTCGCTTAAACTTATTAGCCTGGCTTACCAGCCATGATACAGTGTTTTTCTCTCACAATAAATCAGTCAATAGTACTTTCAACCATAACTTATCAGCCAAACGAACAAGTAATAGCATAATTCCAGGTTCCAGTAACGCCAGCGTTGAGGAATAGCATACTTCCAGGTTTTGGGGTTCTTCAGTTTAGGCCCTGACAATGGAAAATGGTCTCAGAATGTATCGCTGTGAACAAGTTGCATCCAAGACAAATATATACCAAACTTTTGTAATAGAGTTGTATCTTAAAAGGAGGATTGGAGGGAGAACATTCAAACAAAACAGGGCTCACTCACCCTGCATCCAAAATTGAGAAATAAAGTTGTTACTGGGTGTAGCTAGTTATGGGGGTCAAGCCTATTTTTTTTTACTCCTTGGAGTTTGGTCAAGACCAAGACCACACATTATCACATTTTTCTTGCAAACGTGTGGCAAATTCAGCTCCCCCTGTGGTGCCTTTTTTGTTCTTAGAGGACTCACTATGGTGCCGGATTATCTAATCTCCGTAGTTAAAGACAGATGCACCGAGGGTGCGTTCACTCTAAGATCGAAATGGAGCTGGCAAGGGAGGTGCACAAATCTACTGTCTAATTGGCTTGGAAATAGACAATTTAGAATAATCTCCTAGCTCTATTTTTTTAAAAAAAAATCTCCTAGCTCTATCAACGGGCAAAAGCATTTTCTGAAGTGGTGTGCCTCTCAATAGAGATGCTACAATAGCCCCTCCCAACCACCTACTCTTTCATTATCGTTAGCCAACCCAAAAAAAACGACACACATGAACGTGAGGAAATAAGACCGGCCTAGAACTTTAAATTGTCCGACTGAATTTTAAATGATCAAATGTACCTTAAAACGGGGGAAGGGGTAGAGAAAAGGTAGGCTACATATATTAAAGAACAATGGCTAGGAATTTACCTTCACGGGGATCGCTTGAATGAGCATGTGACAAGTCCCTTTCTTCAAGGTTGTCAAGGCGCTGCCGGTGTTGTTTGTAAAGGGGCTTCGTATCAATGGCCGGGCAATATCTGATGGTAAGTCTCTGCAGAGCTGAATAACTTCCAACAGCACCAGGTACGGAGGTCAAACTTTTACACCTGCTAAGAGTGAGGCTTTGTAACAATGGCAGGTGTCCCAGGGAATCCAGCGACTGCAACTTATTGCAGCCATGAATGTCCAAATGCTCAAGCGCATCCAGCTGCCCTGACACAGAACAAAGCTTCTGACACGAGTAGATATCTAACACCTTGAGGGCCGGTGGTAGATTTGGGAGTGTTACCAGGTTATCCTGTTCACCTATGTTTAGATATTCCAGGCAAGGCAGAGAATGGTTGGTTTGTGCTGGCGGTGCCGATTGCTTTGGCACACTGGTGTATGCACAGTTTTCCATCGACGTACTCGTGCCAAGCTGCTCCACATGTACACTCTTCGATTCTGTATCCTCCCATGTGAACTTCAATTTTTCACAGGACCAAATTTGGAGTATAGCGATAGACGGGGGAAGAACAAAGAGCTCAGTCAGGTTTCGACAATACTCTACGTGTAAAGTGTTTAGGTGTGGCAGGACCCGACTCGTTGTTTGTGCTGGCTCACCTTTTACCTCTGCGGGCCCCACTAGATTATGGCACTGAGAAACGCGCAAACTTTTCAAGGATACCAAGCTTTGGAACACATCCTCAGGCCAGTAGATGAGTGCATCACATCCAGTAATATCCAAATCAACAAGTTTTCCAAACCATCTCCAGATCATAAATGTAGGCTGCCTTGGACTTGGGGGGAAGAAAAAGTCGCATCCATTTAAGCCCAGTTCTAACAGAGGTGACTCCACGTTCTCACCGTCTAGCTCAAGTGTTGCTTCTTTATCACGAACATGCAGTCTTAGTGTTGACAGCAAAGACATGTATCCACATCTAGCTATTAGCAGCGATAGCTGTGCTTTGCCTTCATCAAGAAAAAAAACCTTGAGATTTGGTGTTTCAGGTAGAGTAACCAGCTTTGGACAGTCCATAATAAAAAGATTTTCAAGCTGAGGAAACACCACTTCTCCTCCCTCTCTACCTTCAGCTGCCACCCACCTTTCCATGTTCTTCAGACGACGTAACGTCAGTTTTTTTAATTTCGGAAATGTCGAGGATGCCTCCTTGCTACAAAGGCTTTGTAATTTCTCCAGTCCTTCTAAACAAAGAATTTGAAGAGCTTCAAAATGGCTAAATTGAGGAAATTCTTCACACGCTGTAAAGCCAGCTAGACGGAGCTCCGTCAAATGCTTCTGCAGCAAACTAAGATCTTTCATCCATGTTGGTAAAGAAGTGCTTTTGTAACCGAGTATCCATAGATTCTCCAACCCTTCATGAGGTTTAAGGGCATCTAATACCTTCTTATGACAATCTGATACTGGTTCCTCCTGGCATTCACTACTCCATTCAAGAGATAAATGCCTGAGTTTCTCTTTATTTCCAACAGTAGCAGCTCTTGCTTGCGCCTCTGTTACATTTTCCAGACGGCTTAACATCAGTTTGCCACCAAGGTCGAGGTTTTGCAATTCTCCAACAGTACTGCAGCCAGAGCTAGCACCAGCCACGAAATATGTCAGAATACACAGAGAAGTGAGTTCTCCGAGGTTTGAAGGCATGCACTTCAATGATGTGCATCCGTCAGTATACAGGTGCCGGAGGCTTGCCATATACTTCATATCCCTTGGAAGTTGACAAAGCTTATGGCAGCCTGAAACATTCAGGGTCTGTAAATTATACATTATGCTTATTTCTTCAGGAAGTTGTTTGATCCGCCAATTTTCTGAGAGATCAAGGTACCTTAGGTGCTGCAACTGCCTTGATCTGATTTTGAATTCTGAACTGCTAGGAGGTCTTATTGCTCGTAGAGAATTGTACTTCGGCATATGTGATGTCCAGTCTGCATATGGAGACAACAATAACGTCTGGAGAGTTGGGGCTTGTTTCTCCAGAAAAGGAATCAGATGAGCACCAGTTGCATTATACGATGTAAACAAGTGCCGACAGTGCTTTGACAATAACTTCTTCTGATCGGACCTATTGGTGATAGTTGCACATTCTTCACCTAAAACAGATAAGGCAATGTCATGCATAAGATCATGTATCTTACATGTCTTAATACTACGAAAATGACTCCAGTTTTGATCCTCCAACGCATCCTGAAAGAATGACCTCCAAGCTAGCTCATTGAAAGTCTGTCTTCCAGTTGCTTCAAGAGGCACACCATCTTCAAGTGGTACGTAGTCATTTGCCATCCACAGCTGGATTAAATTGTCCACATTAATCTCATAATCTTTTGGAAACACAGCACAAAATGCAAAGCACTGCTTCATGTGTAATGGTAAGTTGTCATAACTGAGCTTGAGTATGGGTAAAATTCCAGTCTCCTCATTGCAAATGCTGCTTCTCTTTAATACAGCCATCCATTCCTCCTTGCTAGTCTTGGTACTCAGCATGGATCCTATAGCTTTGGCAGCTAAAGGAGAGCCAGCACATCTCTTCACGATAGCATCAACAACTTCCTCTAGATTAGCAAATTCTGGCTTCTGCAAAATGAATGCCCTTCTCACGAGTATTTCCTTTAGAAATACATCCTCTAGATTTGCCAGATTATAGGCTTCACCTTTACCCCCAGACATAATTTGAGCTACTGTTTTATCACGAGTTGTGGTCAGTATGGCACTACCTGTGCCAGCATACTGAAGACAGGTCTTCAACTTTTCCCACTTATTAACATCCTTATTCCATACATCATCCAACACAAGGAGGCATCTCTTTCCGCTTAGTTCTTTCTGAAGGTCTTGCAATGCCTTTTCACTTTCTTTCTCTGTGCTATTGCAGATGCTTCTTGCAATATTACCCACATCAAAATCCTCTGACACACAACACCACTTTCGGAACTGAAAATGCTTCTCTATTTCAGGGTCATTGTAAACTAGCTGCACAAAGGTGGTCTTGCCCAGCCCACCTAATCCAACAATTGGGAGAACAAAGAGGTCAGCCTTGGTAGCATGCTCAGTTAGGAGGAGATCAGCATTGCTAGCATGATCAAGTAATGTCGTCACAATCTTGTTCTTCTCTTCAATTCTGGATCTGCTAACAATATCCTTCTCGGATTCAATCATGACAGGATCTGTCTGTCGGTGTGGCTTTGACGATGGTGCTTGTTGTCTGTGACTGAAACCAAAGGCATTCAATTCTGCGACCAGAACCTCAATGTCTTGCACAATCTTCTGCAGCTTCTTACCCATCCTACGACGAAACACGATGTGGTTATAAGCAGGGAAGAGTCTTACAGCATCCATGCCGAGCATATTGTGGTGCCCCCTCTTCTTGGCTTCTCGCACAAGTGCCTCATACTTGAATTCGTCGAAGACATCATTTGCTTCATAGGATACCTTCCTGAGAGCCTTGAGCCAGGCTCTTACTCCTGCCCGGTACGCACCCTTCTCCTCTGCGTCTTCGATGATATCCAGGATGGCCGGAAGCTTGCGCTCCAAGATCTCGCGCTGCTCCTCCATACCTTCCATCACCTTGTACTCGTCAAGAAGGTAGCTGGACACCTTGTCCTTCACCATGGAGACCAGCGGCCCGATGACCATACTGGTTACCAATTCAGCCATTGCTGCACTCGCACCTCTCAGGAACGTGTTCCTCAGAACAAAGCGCACTGTAGCAGGAGAAGTGGGCAAAGTGGATGTGGATGAACGAATGAGTGGAAGTGGGCAAAGCGGATATGGATGGAGCCTTATTGCCCTTCCTTTCATTGTCATGGTATTAGGTAAGGGTAGCCACCAGGCGCCAATGAAACACGAAAAATAAAGATTACGTTCTAAAAAAAATTAAAGCGATGATGATTGGGGTCCTTTCATTGGACTAGAGCAATGAAATACGAAAAAGTCAAGTGCCAGTAGGTGAGAAGCATCCATCCATCACTAAAGAAAAGAGGAAGGTACGAGGCAAGTGCGTCTAACCGGAGGTCCAGTTCTTTTTTGCTTGCTACAGTACCTTGCTGAGCAGCAGTGGAACTGTGTCCTGAACCGCTGTCACCTGTATCTTTTCTAGTCGTGTCTCGTTACAGTACAAATTGGAGGGATGCAGTCAGATGAAGCGCGCAAGGCAACGAACGACGACGGCCTTGGCGAATGCAGCCAGCAGTGGCGGAGCTAGGAATTTTAACTTGGTATTCCCACAACCGAAAAAAATTCCAATGCATAGCAGCATAGGTTTCAAGTATAGTTCGTAGTATTAACTAAAGTCATAAAAATAGAATAGTATTGGAATAACAAATTGTTCATATCTAAGATAGGGATGAAAGTACGAAACAATGCTTTCCTGCTGCACTACTATTAAGCACTGCTCCAATGCTTCTCCGCTCGGCCTTCGCCAGTCGGCAACCGCTAGCCGGCCACGGCCGGCCTAGCACGTAGCCGTGCAGCCTGCCGATCCGCCACGCCCGGACGCCCTGGCCAGGCCAGCAGGCCCCGCCCTAGCCTCCGCTCGCCCTGCCTGCTGCCGCCGCTAGCCGCATGTGGAGATGAAGAGGTGAGGAGGTGGAGCGCTGCCGCCGGCTGGCTGGCCGCTCGCCATCACCAGGATTCAAGAATAGAAGGAGAAGAGTGAGAAGATTAGGGATTGAGGATTAGGGAACGGCAGACTGCATAGAGTCACGGTCGAGGGCTCGAGCGTCTCCGCGCCGAACAGAGGAGAGACAGGGCTTTCTGGGCCACTGGGCCTTGTGCCCTTGCCCCTTGCATTATATATGAAAGGATCAAGATGTCCAAGAGGGGGTGAATTGGGCTTTTCTAAAAATTAATTGCAAGAATTAAATCCTACAAGCCAAAGTTCACCCCTAGTGCCTACTTGTGTTCCTTGTGATTCTACCGGTAAAAGTTTTGCACCCTAAGTTCCAATCCTAGTCTAGCATGGCAATTTTAGAAAAGTAAACCTAGCAATAAAAATAATATGAGAAAGTAAATGCTTGAAAATAAGGGCAAGGAACACGGCGATATTTTTCTGAGGTATCGGAGAGTCGTCACTCCCCACTAGTCCTCGTTGGAGCACCCGCGCAAGGGTGTAGCTCCCCCTTGATCCGCGCAAGGATCAAGTGCTCTCTACGGGCTGATTCTTCGACACTTCATCACAGTGAATCGCCCAAAACCGCTCACAAGATGAGTTGGGTCATCCACAAGCTCCGCCGGATGATCACCAAACTCCCAATCACCACCAAGCCGTCTAGGTGATGGCGATCACCAAGAGTAACAAGCTAAAACTCTCACTTGACCACAACGAGCCTAATGAGGAGATGGATGCACACTTGCTACTTTCTAGTCACTAGTGAGGGACTCTCAAGCTTTGATTCTCAAATCACTACCCTCATAAGAGCTCTTGCACTACCTTGCACTTCAAAGGTGTTTTTCAGCTGAACAAATGAGCAAGAGACCTCTAAAAGAGGTGGAGGGGATATATTTATACACCCCACAGACAAATCCAACTGTTACCTGCCAACTCAGCAAAACATGCGATGACCGGACGCGTCGGTCGACGTGACCGGACGCGCCGGTCGATCGTAACGGTCGAAAAACTGAAACACTGGCTGAGTGATCGGACGCACCGATCAGGGGTGACCGGACGCGTCCGGTCGTGCAGGGAGCTTACTGTACTTTGACCTGACGCGCGACTGCGTCCGATCAGTGATGACCGGACGCGTCCGATGGTCAGAGTACCTTACTGGAACGTGACCGGACGCGCCGATCACTTCCCAGTCGCGTCCGATTAGGTGAATTCCCTTCGGTGACACATGTTAGCCTGAACACCGCGTCCGGTCCTCGCAAGGACCGCGTTCGGTCAACAGCGCTGAAACACGGTAACTGTTTAGTACTGACCGGACGCATCCGGTCAAGGGAAAACGTCTCTAAAAACTCCGAAACGCGACGCAACTTGAACCGAGTTGCTTCCAACTGAACTTTGAGCTATTCTTGAGCTACCTAGTGCTAAGTTTGACAAGTGTGCACCACACCTAAACAAAAGACTCACCTTGGTCAAGCTACTCGCTCATGCCCCCCTTTATAGTACGACCAAAGGAAAAAGCGAAGATCCTAACGACTATTCTGAATGTAACTCAACACCTTGACATCCGGAACTAACCGTCCTTAATCTTGACGTCAATCCTTTGAAAACTGAAACGATTTCCATCAAGGGGCATGAATACCATAGTGCCCAAAGCAGTTATCAACCCCATGACCTAACTTATCAAAGTTTCTGCAAAACACACGTTAGTCATGGTAATAATGCGTTGTCATCAATTACCGAAACCAACTCTCGGGCCTAGATGCTTTCAATCTCCCCCTTTTTGGTGATTGATGACCACACTTAGATTCAGAAGATAAGAGTTGAGGTTTTCGAACATGCTTGGTTCACATAAGAAAAAGCAATAAGCACAAGGGGTTAGGAATTGCTTATGTGCCCCAAGCCAATAGGGTGTACTCATAAGATAGAACATGAACCGTTAGTACACATAAACCATAGCTCATATAAAATCGGAGTAAGGCACGGAAGCACAACCTTATGAGCTAGAACCAATTAAGTGACATGATATATAATAGAGACAAGATAGACCACATATGACTCAAAGTATCTCACAAGCACACATGTCACAAAATGCAAGTACGGGAATGTAAACATGATGTATGAATGTAGCACACAAAGAAAAACGAAAACCCTCTATCAAAACTCCCCCTGAATCTACTCTCTCTCCCCCTTTGGCATCAACCGCCAAAAACTAATCTAAGGATCTGACGGGGGAACAAAAGCAGTCGTGTCGGGTGCCGAGGAGCGCGGAGTGATCACGAACTGGGAAGTATCCTCCTCGGACTCTGAGCTGTCAGGCTGACCCTCTGAAGAAGCACGGGGCTATGAAGCGGTCTGGGTCTGAACAACAGGAGCAGGTACTGATGAAGATGTAGCAACAATCGGAGCAGTCTCTGTCACCTGAGCCTGAAGCGAGCCAACTGCTGGGGGGTCTGTAGAAGCTACGGACGAGGGCACAGTCTCTGTGGTGCCAGTCCCAGTCACTAGAGGAGCCACTGTCGCTGAAGCTGACAACCCTGAAGAAGTCACAAGAGTGGTGTGCGAGGGCGTCGGCTGACTAGTCAACTCGCTGTAGGAGGCACTCAAGTTAGCAAACGGAGTGTCTGTCAGAAGGTGAGGGCGAGGCTGGTCTGAAGGAGTGAACCCCGTCTGAATAGGCGTGTAGCTCGGAGACTGGAAGGTCTGGGGAACCTGCTGCTGTGGAGAGGTGAACTGGAAGCTCGGCTGTCCCTGACTCTGAGGTCCACTGGACTATAGTGCTGGAGTCAGGCAGATGCAGGAGGAGGAACCCCAACTGTAACCAAGTGACGCAGGAGCTCAAGGTACTGCTGCTGGTTTGCTGCCTGCTGTCGCTGCATCTCAAACTGCTATCGCTGTATCTCAAGCTGCTGCCTCTGGAACTCGTCCTGATGAGCCTGTATCTGAGCAAATACAGCTGCTGTGTCCTGAGCCTGACGCTGCATCTGTATCTCCTACCTCTCCTAGGCCTAGGTCAGCCTCTCAAGTATATCCACCATGGTTGGGTCTGAGCGGGAGGCTGAGCCTGAACCACCGGCCTTATGGTCGTGAGACCGAGGAGAGCGATACCGGGGGATGGGCTGGTAGTCCTCATCAGTGCTATCGGAGGCCTCATCATCAACTGGATTAGCAGGCTGAGCATCTAAATCAGCAAGCTCTGCCTCAGCAAGACCCTGAATGGTCGCATCCTACTCAGCTACTGTCTCGGGCACCTCTGGTCTCTCTCGCTATCCTGGCACGGGTGCCTGCTCTCTGGTAACAGAAGCCCATAGCTGACAAATATCATACTCTGGAAAAGAAGTGGTGGTATCTGATATCTCAGCTCTAATCTCAGGAGGCAGCTCACATGCAGATCTGATGACAAAGCATATCCAATGTGCATAGGGTAGCTGACGGTGACCCTTGAAACCTTCTGCCAAAGTATCCTCCATCTCACATAGCATAAGATCCCATATGTCAAACGTTGTTTGTGAGAGAAGGTGATGCACTACCCATAACTGCATACGGGTCAATCCCTCTCTGTACCTCAGCCTCGGAAGGAGTGTGCGTCTGACAATAGCATCCAAGACCCTAGCGAGGGGTGTCAAGCTAGCTGGTGTATGTCTGGACCCTTCACCAAAAGGCTCACGAAAGCAGGGTTGAATCATATCAGTAGGGGGCACTGTACCACCGTGAGGGCATCTCGGTGGAGCAGTCTGACCAAAACACAGTTGGTGTATCTTCGTATCTGAAGCTGGGAGTCTGAGAATCTCTCGTACCCTGGTGTTGTAGAGTCTGCGGTCACGGCCTCGAAATGCAAAGTGAATGAACTCATATGCCGGGTCAATCCAGAGTGAAGAATAGAATTCCCTGACCCAAGTGCCGCAGTATGCTCCCGTCCATCCAAGAAAATCTGACAAGCCCGGAAGAAAAGACAGGTGCGAACGAAGCTCCTCACCAACCACCTCAACTAGAGCCTCAAGATGACAGACCCTCTGAGGTCTAAAAGCAATCCCACTGTCGACGTACGCTCTGTAGAAGTCCTCGTGTAGAGGTGTGTAGAAGCCCTCTGACGCTCGGGGGTCCCGATGAGGTGGGAACCATCGACTAACCTCAACAAACCTCAGGGCCTGCACCTGGCGTGCTGTAGCTTCCCTCAAGTCAAAGTGCTCGACTGGGGGGTGTCCTTGTGCCCTGGGAGGTGGACGTCCTCCACGACGCTGGCCCTCTGGCCGAGGAGTCACCTGAGCTCGCGTACGTCCAGAGCGACGACGCGGTGGAGTCTGAACTGACTGCTCCTCTGTCTCCTCTGGATCCTCTGTGGGTGGATCAACATACATATCCTCTGTCCCCTCGGTGGCCTCAGTACCGAGCTATCGACCTTCAAGATGAAAGCGACGCTCGCCAATGTGAATCCTACTACTCCTGCCACCCCTCTCTACAAGCTCTGCTGCGTCTACAACTGCCTGAGCAATCTCTGCATCTATAAGTATTTTCTTCTTCTTCCTAGCCATGGTCTTCTTGCGCTTACCACGCGCAACCTCTGTCAGTCTGGGAGGACTCTCGTCCCCGTCACTAGGTGCACCCCCAGCATTCTTGTAGCAAACCATACTGATCAACAGCTGAGAAACCCTGACAGATGGTGAACTGACACTTAAGAGGCTTGGCCTCAATCCGTATCCGTAGGCTTGGCCTCGAATTCAAACACTGACCAACTGTCACCCAACACACCGACAGAACTCGCTGAAAAGATAGAATAGGTGTATCTACTATAAGCAACATATATTATCTAATAGATAAGAGATCCTAAAGGTAGCAAGCATATGAGATAAGACATGAAAAGAAGCGATGGCTACCTCCAATCGGCGAGAACCCGGTGAAGAGATGAGATGACCTTGACTCGCGAGAGTTCCCTAAAAGCGCCGGATGAGCGTTGATTTGTCGAGACAAGCGATAGTGAGTTAGAATTTCAATGAAAAGATTATGGCAAACCCTAAAGAGAAGATCAAGGTAACGCGAAAGAACCTCACGGAGAAGACGTCGCGCGGAGAAACCTCGACGACGAATGGCCGAAACGAAATCACGCGAGACCTAGGGTTAGGGCTAAAACGGAGGTGGTCTTGTTGGCCGTGATGGAGAAGGAGACTCAGCCAAGAGCTTGGCAGTGCGAGGCCTGAGGGAGCAGTGATGGCAGAGCACGGTGGCATGTGGCACGGTGGTGGCGCGCGCGGCACGGCGGTGGCGCGGCGGCAAGGGCATAGGGCGGTGATGCGCGGGAGAGGCGAGGCAGCAGCACGGCAAGCCGCGGGCGAGGCGCGGTGGTGAGAAGCGGTGGACGGCGAGCAGTCGCGCGGAGCACGGCGGTGGCACGGGCGAGGGCGGCAAGGGCGCGGCGAATCAACGAGACCAGCTAGGGCAAGGGAGCGGCGGCGTACGGCGGTTGAAGAAGGAATGGATCGAGAACGAAAGGTTATATGAGGGCTCAGATCTGCTCGCTGCGCACTGACCGGACACGGTGGTCGCATGACCGAACACGGTGGGGCAGCGTCCGGTCAGAGTCCAATATGCTCCTAGAGCGACCGGACGCGTCCGATTAGGGCTGACCGGACACAGACAGAGTCCGGTCGAAGGTCATCCGGAAAACTCATCACGCATGACCGGACGTGGTGGTGGATACCGGGACCAGACTCGGTGGTCAACAGCGACGCGTCCGGTCAAGCGTCCGGTCATAGGTCCAAGAGAAAGTCTTCAGGATGACCGAACGCGCTGGTGGTCGTCGGGACCGGACGCAGTGGTGAAGCAGCACCGCGTCCGGTTCAGCGTCCGGTCCAGCGTCCGGTCACTGTTTAACGTCTTTCTTCAATCCGATCTTTGACACAACTTCTCTCAATCAAGTTCCAATTTAAAGAGACTCAAATAAACACCAATTGGAACCTGATATGAGTGACCTCACTCAAACCCTCAAGTTTTTCAAAATATTTTGCCTTAGGCTAGTATTGTTTTTAGGAAAATAAGCAATAAACACCTAAGGAGCAACGTATGGCCATGCAATAGAGTTTATGAACCCTTAGGAGCGTTAAATGCTCTTTCTATTCATGGACGAACACAGAGGTTGCTCAAAGCCAAAACGAAAAGAAATGACAAAGCAACAACCATGCATATGCAATGCAAAAACAAGTAAGAAAGACTAGGTTGCTCGTCAAGTTTGATCCACGGTTAGGCTTCTTCACTCCTCCAAAGGAGGGTTATCGTAACCGTGTTAGGCAAGTCCTAGAAGCATTGCGGGAAATTAAACATGACATATAATATAATGCAATGCAAGAGATAATACAAGCTCATTTTTTAAAGTTACTAGAGTCAAGCACATTAAGTTCACTTCTCAACCTACAAAAGGTAGCCTCATCCAAA
This sequence comes from Saccharum hybrid cultivar R570, assembly GCA_038087645.1. Taxonomy (NCBI): domain Eukaryota; kingdom Viridiplantae; phylum Streptophyta; class Magnoliopsida; order Poales; family Poaceae; genus Saccharum; species Saccharum hybrid cultivar. The sequence goes on from JAQSUU010000564.1 coordinate 16,599,195, forward strand.
GGTTTAGTGAAGATATCCGCTAATTGATTTTCACTTCTTACACCTTCTAGTGATATATCATTTTTAGCAACATGATCTCTTAGAAAGTGGTGGCGGATATCAATGTGCTTGGTGCGTGAGTGTTGTACCGGATTATTAGCAATTTTAATGGCACTTTCATTGTCACATAAAAGTGGCACCTTTTCAAGAACAATTCCAAAGTCTAGGAGGGTTTGTTTCATGTATAAGATTTGTACACAACAAGCCCCCGCGGCAATGTATTCCGCCTCGGCGGTGGACAAAGCCACACTATTTTGCTTCTTAGATGACCAAGATACTAAAGACCTCCTAAGCAAATGGCACCCTCCGGATGTGCTTTTTCTATCAATTTTACAACCGGCATAATCCGAATCGGAATAGCCAACTAGTTGGAATCTAGCTCCTTTGGGATACCAAAGACCAATGCTTGGGGTGTGCTTAAGATATCTTAAAATTCTTTTATGGCACTTAAGTGAGGTTCTTTAGGGCACGCTTGAAAGCGAGCACACATGCACACACTAAACATGATATCAGGCCTAGATGCGGTAAGGTACAACAAGCTACCAATCATAGAATGGTAGAGAGTTTGATCAACCGATTTACCTCCCTCATCTAGGTCAAGATGTCCATTAGATGGCATTGGGGTCATGATTGGCTTACATTCTTCTATCTTGAATCTCTTGAAAAGATCCTTGGTATACTTTTCTTGAGAGATGAAAATCTCTTCTCTCATTTGCTTGACTTGAAAACCAAGGAAGAATGTGAGCTCACCAATCATAGACATCTCGAACTCCTTCGACATCAACTCACCAAATTCCTTGCAATAATCTTCATTTGTTGATCCGAAGATGATATCATCAATATAGACTTGACAAATGAAGATCTCCCCATTAAGCTTCTTGGTGAATAGTGTGGTGTCGACCTTTCCAATGGTGAAGCCCTTCTCAATGAGGAAGTCCCGGAGATGCTCATACCATGCTCTAGGGGCTTGCTTGAGCCCATATAGCACCTTGGACAACCTATAAACATGATTAGGATATCTAGGGTCTTCAAACCCGGAAGGTTGATCAACATAGACTAGTTCATTTATGAAGCCATTTAAGAATGTACTTTTCACATCCATTTGATATAGTTTCATATCATGATGTGATGCATATGCAAGAAGAATATGAATGGCTTCAAGTCTTACAACGGGTGCAAAGGTCTCTCCAAAATCAAGACCTTCAACTTGAGAGAACCCCTTTGCAACTAGTCTTGCCTTGTTCCTCACTACTATGCCTTGGTCATCTTGCTTGTTGTGGAACACCCACTTGGTTCCAATGACCCTTGCACCTTTTGGATGCTCTTCAAGTGTCCAAACTTGATTGCGGGTGAAGTTGTTCAATTCTTCATGCATAGCATTCACCCAATTCGGATCTTGAAGAGCTTCTTCTACATTCTTAGGTTCAACACAAGAGACAAAAGAGTGATGTTAAACAAAAGAAGCAAGCTTTTGAGATTGAGTCATTACTCCCTTTGTAGGACTCCCTATGATGAGATCTTGTGGATGTGCTTGAAGTAGAGGTGAGTTTCTTCTATCAACCACTTGAGGAGAGGGTTGGGGAGCATCAACATCTTTAGCTTATGCCTCGGCTTGTTCATGAGAGACATGAGTATCTTCATTTTCAACTCTCTCATTCTTGTCATCATCTTGAGGCACGTTTGATGAAGATGGTGGATCAACAATTTGTACATCGTCTTCATCATCTTTTGGCTTGATGTCTCCTACTGACATGTTCTTCATTGCCTCCCTCAATGGTTCATCACCTACATCATCACAATTCTCAATTGCTCCTTGGGAGCCATTAGATTCATCAAATTTCACATCATATGTTTCTTCAACCAAACCGGTGGCATGGTTAAATACTCTATATGCTTTGGACTTTGATGAGTAGCCAACAAGAAAACCAATATCACAACCTCATTGAGAAAACCAATATACCAAATTCCTTGCAATAATCTTCATTTGTTGATCCGAAGATGATATCATCAATATAGACTTGACAAATGAAGATCTCCCCATTAAGCTTCTTGGTGAATAGTGTGGTGTCGACCTTTCCAATGGTGAAGCCCTTCTCAATGAGGAAGTCCCGGAGATGCTCATACCATGCTCTAGGGGCTTGCTTGAGCCCATATAGCACCTTGGACAACCTATAAACATGATTAGGATATCTAGGGTCTTCAAACCCGGAAGGTTGATCAACATAGACTAGTTCATTTATGAAGCCATTTAAGAATGTACTTTTCACATCCATTTGATATAGTTTCATATCATGATGTGATGCATATGCAAGAAGAATATGAATGGCTTCAAGTCTTACAACGGGTGCAAAGGTCTCTCCAAAATCAAGACCTTCAACTTGAGAGAACCCCTTTGCAACTAGTCTTGCCTTGTTCCTCACTACTATGCCTTGGTCATCTTGCTTGTTGTGGAACACCCACTTGGTTCCAATGACCCTTGCACCTTTTGGATGCTCTTCAAGTGTCCAAACTTGATTGCGGGTGAAGTTGTTCAATTCTTCATGCATAGCATTCACCCAATCCGGATCTTGAAGAGCTTCTTCTACATTCTTAGGTTCAACACAAGAGACAAAAGAGTGATGTTAAACAAAAGAAGCAAGCTTTTGAGATTGAGTCATTACTCCCTTTGTAGGACTCCCTATGATGAGATCTTGTGGATGTGCTTGAAGTAGAGGTGAGTTTCTTCTATCAACCACTTGAGGAGAGGGTTGGGGAGCATCAACATCTTTAGCTTATGCCTCGGCTTGTTCATGAGAGACATGAGTATCTTCATTTTCAACTCTCTCATTCTTGTCATCATCTTGAGGCACGTTTGATGAAGATGGTGGATCAACAATTTGTACATCGTCTTCATCATCTTTTGGCTTGATGTCTCCTACTGACATGTTCTTCATTGCCTCCCTCAATGGTTCATCACCTACATCATCACAATTCTCAATTGCTCCTTGGGAGCCATTAGATTCATCAAATTTCACATCATATGTTTCTTCAACCAAACCGGTGGCATGGTTAAATACTCTATATGCTTTGGACTTTGATGAGTAGCCAACAAGAAAACTAATATCACAACGTCTTTGAAACTTCCCTAGGTATTGACGCTTCTTGTAGATGTAGCATTTGCAACCAAACACCTAGAAGAATGAGACGTCCGACTTCTTTCCATTTAGCAACTCATAGGGGGTCTTGCCAAGAAACTTTTGTAGGAAGAGGCGATTTGAAGCATAGCATGCGGTGTTGATTGCCTCGGTCCACAATTTCTCTGGAGTGTTGTACTCATCTAACATTGTTCTTGCAAGGGTGATCAAGATCCGGTTCTTTCTCTCAACTACACCATTTTATTGAGGAGTGTAGGTTGATGAAACGTCATGCTTGATTCCAATCTCATCACAATAAGCTTCAATATTTGTGTTGTCAAACTCTTTCCCATTGTCACTTCTAATCTTCTTTATCTTGACTTCAAATTTATTTTGAGCTCTCTTTGCAAACTTCTTAAAGCAATTGGCTACTTCGGATTTGTCATGAAGGAAGAAAGTCCAAATGTATCTTGAGTAATCATCTACTATCACAAGACAATAGAGATTTCCACCCAAGCTCTTGTAAGTTGTAGGACCAAACAAATCCATGTGTAGAAGTTCTAGCACTCTTGAAGTTGACATGTAAGCTTTGGTTGGATGAGTGTTTGCAACTTATTTACCGACTTGACATGCACTACAAGGTTTGTCCTTTTCAAACTTTACATCCTTCAAGCCTCTCACTAATTCTTTCTTCAATAACTTGTTGAGAGTGTTCATTCCAATATGAGCAAGCCTCCTATGCCAAAGCCATCCAAGTGAGGTCTTGGTGAACAAGCATGTCATCAAGTTTGCATCTTCAGAGGTGAAGTCAATAAGATAAAGATTATTGTATCTAAAGCCTTTGAATATCATTTGCTTGCCATCTATCTTTGAAACTACCACTTCATTTGGTGTGAACAAGCATTGGTAGCCAAGGTCATAAAGTTGCCCAACGGATAGCAAGTTGAAACTCAATGAAGCAACATAGAGCACATTTGAGAGAGAGTGATCATTTGATATTGCAATCTTGCCTATACCCTTGACTTTGCTCTTTGAATTATCTCCAAATGTGATCTTCTCTTGACATACCCCATTCTCTTCAAGTGAGGTGAACATACGAGGATCACCGGTCATATGTTGAGTGCAACCACTATCAATAACCTAATGAGATCCACCGGTCTTGTAGTTCACCTACGCACAAGAGATCAAGCTTTTTGTTTAGGGACCCAAACTTGAGAGGGACCCTTGACTTTCTCTACTAGTGACTTGGCAACCCATATTTTCTTAGGCCTATTCTTGTTTGGGGGACCCAAGAACATGACTTTCATCTTTCCACTTAAATCTTTTCTAAGCATGTAATGAGCATTGAAGGCAAAGGGTCTAGCATGCTTGGGCAAGGTTTGTGGTGGTGTAGTTTTGCACTTATGAGCAAAATGACCTTCTTATCCATACTTAACACATCTTTTTTTCTTGGGCTTTGACTTGCTTTGTTGTTGTTGAGCTTTAGCCTTCTTCTCTTGATTTGCTAAGTAACCAATGTCACTCCTATCCATCTTCATGACAGTGTTTATGAGTAGCTCACTATGCAAATATTAGCCTCTTGTAAACTTGCTTAGGCCAGTCTTGAGATGCTCTTTCTTTTGCTTGAGCTTTTTGTTCTCTTCAATAAGTGACTCATTTGAAGTTTGCTTCTCAAGAGCCATCAACCCTTTTAGCTTCTTGTTCTCATTTGTAAGCATCTCATTCTCACTCTTGATCTTGGCATAATCATCATAGTTGTTGGACTCAACCACACTCTTGCCTTTGCCACTAGAGCCTTGCTCAATGCTTTCAATGATCAAATCATCACATGATGTAGCTATATCAATCTTAACAACTTGGTTAGTAGCATCATGTGTCTCAAGAGAAAGCTCATTAGCAACAACAAGACTATCATAGTCGATTTTCAATGTAGTATATTTGTCTTTTAGAGAGTTGTGCCTAGTGTTGAGCTCATCATGCTTCTTCTCAAGTTTATCATGTTGATCTCTAATCTCTTTGTTAGAAGTTTTGAGCTCCTTGAGAGTAGAAGACATAATTTCATTTTGATCTTTGAGCTCATCACTAGCCTTTTGTGCACTTTCAAGCTTAGATGAGAGTGATTCATTTTCATTTTGGAGCTCATCATTTTCATTTTTAGTTCTTCTTATGACTTTAGAGTATTTGTTCAATAATTTTACAAGTTCATCATAAGAAGCTGCATCATATTCATCATCACTATCACTATCATCATCATCGCTATCATGGTTTTGTACCTTTCGTTCACCCTTGGCCATAAGGCATAGGTGAGTTGTGGACGATGATGGTGAAGGTGGCGGTGAAGGTGGTGATGAGGGTGTCGGTGAAGATGATAGCCCAATCACAAATGCGGCAACCTTCTCTTTCTCATCATCGCTCTCATCACCGGAGGACTCATATGATGATTCAATGTCGGTGAGCCAATCACCAACAATGTAGGCTTTGCCTCCCTTCTTCTTCTTGTAGAACTCTTTTTCTCTTGCCATCCTTCTTCTTGTATGGCTTGTTCTTTTTCTTCTCATCTTCTTCATCACTTGAGTCATTTTTCTTGCCCTTGTTCTTGTTCTTATACTTGTCTTTTGGAGGCCTAGGGCATTGATGAGCTAGGTGGCCAAGTTCTCCACAATTGTAGCAATCCATCTCGGATATTGGTTTCCTTTTGCTACTTGTGAAGAATTTCTTCTTCTTGCCATCAAACTTGATGCCACTCTTGTTGAGCTTCTTTAGCATCTTGGTGGTCTTCCTCACCATGAGTGCAAGTGATGCATCATCAATATCACTTTCACTTGAGTTTTCTTGCACCATCATGGCTTGGTCCTTCTTCTTCTTTTTGTCATGACTAGCTTTGAAGGCCAAGTCCTTCTTCTTGGAAGATGATGAGCCCTCTTCTGGAGTGATGTGCATGTACATCTCATGTGCATTGATCTTCCCCAATACTTGTGTCGGTGTTGCGGTGGAGAGATCAATTTGATGAAGCATGGTGATAATGTGACCATACTTCTCAATGGGAAGAACGCTCAAGATCCTCCTTGCAACATCCAATTAACTCATTTGAGTGAACCAAAGAGCATTGAGATCTTCTACAAGAACATTCAATCGAGTATACATGTCATTAGCACTTTCTTTAGGAAGCATCTCAAAAGAATTAATTTTCTTTAAAGCAATATGATAGTGTTCCTCACGCTCACTCTTAGTTCCCTCATGGAGAGCACAAAGGTTTTTCCACAATTCATGAGCGTTTTTTGCATTACGCACATGATTGAAGATATCATTGTCTAAGCCCTAGTAGAGTGCATTTTTTGCCTTTGCATTCCACCGGTCGTACTTCTCCTCGTCACCAATTGGGTTGGCGGGATCCTTGATAGTGGGAAGCCCTTGGGTGGCGGCTCTAAGACATCCCACATCTATGGCTTCGAGGTACACCTCCATGCAGATTTTCTAATATGGAAAATCATCCCCCTCAAAGGTGGGAGGTGGTCCTTCCCCGTAAGACATCTTGCTCTAGGCGGTGAAGCCTAAATTAGGAGCAACTAGGCTCTGATACCAATTGAAAGGATCAAGATGCCCAAGAGGGGGGTGAATTGGGCTTTTCTAAAAATTAATTGCAAGCCAAAGTTCATCCCTAGTGTCTACTTGTGTTCCTTGTAATTCTACCGGTAAAAGTTTTGCACCCTAAGTTCTAATCCTAGTCTAGCATGGCAATTCTAGGAAAGTAAACCAAGCAATGAAAGTAATATGAGAAAGTAAATGCTTGAAAATAAGGGCAAGAAACACGGCGATGTTTTCCCGAGGTATCGGAGAGTCGCCACTCCCCACTAGTCCTCGTTGGAGCACCCGCGCAAGGGTGTAGCTCCCCCTTGATCCGCGCAAGGATCAAGTGCTCTCTACGGGCTGATTCTTCGACACTCCATCGCAGTGAATCACCCAAAACCGCTCACAAAATGAGTTGGGTCATCCACAAGCTCCGCCGGATGATCACCAAACTCTCAATCACCACCAAACCGTCTAGGTGATGGCGATCACCAAGAGTAACAAGCTAGAACTCTCACTTGACCACAACGAGCCTAATGAGGAGATGGATGCACACTTGCTACTCCCTAGTCACTAGTGAAGGACTCTCAAGCTTTGATTCTCAAATCACTACCCTCACTAGAGCTCTTGCACTTCCTTGCACTCCAAAGGTGTTTCTCAGCTGAACAAATGAGCAAGAGACCTCTAAAAGACGTGGAGGGGATGTATTTATACACCCCATAGACAAATCCAACCGTTACCTACCAACTCAGCAAAACACGCGATGACCGGACGCGCCGGTCGACGTGACCGGACACACCGGTCGATCGTAACGGTCGAAAAACTAAAACACTGGCTGAGTGACCGAACGCACCGATCAGGGGTGACCGGACGCGTCCGGTCGTGCAAGGAGCTTACTGTACTTTGACCTGACGCGCGACTGTGTCCGATCAGTGATGACTGGACGCGTCCGATCGTCAGAGTACCTTACTGGAACGTGACCGGACGCGCCGATTACTTCCCAGTCGCGTCCGATTAGGTGAATTCCCTTCTGTGACACATGTTAGCCTGAACACCGCGTCCGATCCTCGCAAGGACCGCGTCTGGTCAACAATGCTGAAACACGGTAACTGCTTAGTACTGACCGGACGTGTCCGGTCAAGCCAGAGATCGCGTCCGGTCAAGGGAAAACGTCTCTAAAAACTCTGAAACGCGACGCAACTTGAAACAAGTTGCTTTCAACTGAACTTTGAGCTATTCTTGAGCTACCTAGTGCTAAGTTTGACAAGTGTGCATCACACCTAAACAAAAGACTCACCTAGGTCAAGCTACTCGCTCATGCCCCCCTTTATAGTACGGCTAAAGGAAAAAGCGAAGATCCTAACGACTATTCCGAATGTAACTCAACACCACCGTCCTTAATTTTGACGTCAATCCTTTAAAAACCGAAACGATTTCCATCAAGGGACATGAATATCATAGTGCCCAAAGCAGTTATCAACCCCATGATCTAACTTACCAAAGTTTCTGTAAAACACACGTTAGTCATGGTAATAATACGTTGTCATCAATTGCTGAAACCAACTCTCGGAACCTAGATGCTTTCAATATATCTGGCCTGAGAGCTGAAAACGGTAGGAGGCCACGAGAATTGGCTGTGAACTCAGTTTATGCTCGAAAATGATCAAATTAACACCAATATATATTATATATCTGAGTATACATGTATATATACTTATTGTTGTGCAAAAAAGTTAGGTATTCCCAGAAATACCAATGCATCGATGTAGTTCCGCCCATGCAGCCCAGGTATAGTGGATATGCCGGAGAGAAAGACGGCCGCTTACCTTACCTGTCGTCCCTTTCTCACAGCTTGGGCATCGTTGGCTGGGAGGTAAAGCCAGCCGAGGACGGCACGGCGCCCAACGGAGAACTTCGAATCGGCCTTCACCGGCGGCGAATCGGCCGGATCTGAGGTCGGAGAGAAAGTCCAGAGGAGGAGAATGCAAAGGAAGTGGACTCGCGGAGGACGACGTCTAGCCGTCGAGGGCCGCCTACGTGGACACCCGCGCACGAGCCGGGCCTCGCTTATCTACACTAGCCCAATGGGCCTCTTTTCCACTGAAGCTGCTCGCTTGTCCGTATGTGTGCTAATGTCGCTTCCCAAATTAATGGGCCAATTCAAGCTGAGATATCAGAGGAGCTTGAATCCTCATCGTCACTTCATTAAGTGGCCACGTCTAGACTGAAGATGATATATTGGAGAAAAACGAGCTGATTCAGTGGCCAGGCTTGTGGCCTTGAATTGTATCCATCACGCAGAGGCGGGAAGTTCTCTTCTCTCTTCCATTTTCTAAAAAAAAAAAGCAAGCTTCTATTGCTCCAACTCTCAGTGCCTCAACTAGCAAGATGGTGAGCAGGCGAAAGTAAAGTGAAACTGCCGAGTTGTGAAGTTGTTGGTTTCAGCTGGAGGCAAACGTGTTAGTGTGGAGATGAAGATTCTCAATCGCACCTGCCCTTCGTTCCAATTGCCTGCATCGCCATCTCGCCTCCTGAACGCACGCACCTTTCGCTTTCAGTTTCGGAAGACTGCTTCATGCGATCATGCCAATAGAACAAGGTCGAAATCCTAACTCAAGACAAAGGCCATTATTATTACTGTATATTTCAATGGACGCACTAACACCCAATCGTCCGGTGCGAGCACGCATCCGGACGCCCCTCGGGAACCATCCGATTGAGATAACAGGAGTCGTCCAAATCTCATCGAATAAAACAACGGAAATAAAGCAGACCTATCCGATACAATAGAACGAGCGTGACCCGCGTGCGGCCCGTCCCTCGCCATGCCGCGTGCCTCGTCGCGTCGCCATCCGCCGCCGTGCCACATCACATCGCCATCCCCCCGCCTTGCCGCCATCCCCTGCACGCCCTGTTGCCCTCCGCGCTCATCCCCACCGTGCTCCATCACCCGAATGTCCAATGAGAAATTTTCCATCAAAAGATTTGTTGCAACACGGAGCAATGCGAGATGCAACATCAGAAGTATTACTTATTACAATATCAGACAAGTCTACTGCAACATTAGAAAAAAAAAGAACAACATCAGAACAAGGCTTCTATAATAACAGAACAAAGCTACTGCAATGCGAGATGAAAGATCAGAAAAAAGAGACTAATGCAACAAAGAAATATTACTTGTTGCAACATCAGAACAAGACTACAGCAATAAACAGAACAAAGCTACTGCAATATGAGAAGCAACATCAGAAAAAAAGAGACTAATGCAACAAAGAAATATTATTTGTTGCAACATCAGAATAAGACTACTGTAATGAGAGATGCAACATAAGAAAAAAAAGAGACTAATGCAATAAAAAAATATTACTTGTTGCAATAGCAGAACAAGGCTACTGCAACATCAAATTCTTCAGCTGCAACATGAAAAGCGGTTGCCTTCATAAAAAGTCAACCGGCGAGGAAAAATGGGCCGGCGAGGAAAAAGAAGGGGGCCGACGGATGAGCGGCCACATGGCCACACGTGCAGCCCGGCTCGGTGACGAGCGCCAGGCGTAGGCGGAGGCGCGGGGCAACGGTCGGCGTGGTGGCCACGTGAACCCGGCTCAGTGACGAGTGCTAGGCCTAGGTGAGGGCTGCCCCGCGGGGGTAGGTGGGGGCACGTGGGGCAGCGACCGGCGAGGTTCCTCTCGGGGTTTCGGGGCACAGGGCGGCAGCAGAATCTCACGGCCTCGGCGATCACGGCATGAGCGGATAAGGGAGTAAGGGCTCACGGGATGGGATAAGGGAGTGAGTGCGGTCACGGGATGGGATAATGGAGGGGGGAGAGAGGGGGGAGGGGGGAGGGGGTTTGGCGGGTCATGTATCGGTGGCCACGTGCGGATAAATGTTGCCGACGGACGTCCTGTTAGAATAATTATCGTATTTCAATTGCAAAGGCCACAACAGGGCAGCCATCAAGACATTAGGCATATGCCTCGTTCCTTCAAGAAAAAAGTCCTCTCCTCTACCTCACTACCGATGGCCGGTGGCCACCATGGGCCATGACTGCCTTACTAGCTCAGCGCCAAGTAAAAGATTCTATTTATACACGATCGATGACAGATGCATCACAAGGTCGAAATCCCATGTCGATAACTCGATCATGGCAGCGCATGCAGCACGCACGCTATCTGGAATGGAGACAGACTGGGAGACGGTTGACGCCCCTCCGCTCGCCGCTGGCCGCCGCCCGGCATGAGAGCCAGCTACCAGCGAGAGCGGGCATGTCAATCAAATAGGAGGAAGATTTGATACTCATTATCAACAATGATACGTGGATCAATCTGAGTCATTGACACGAGTCAGGGTAGAAAGACTCACGAGTTTTCGAAATTTCTTTCAGAAAAAACAGAGACAACTAGTGTAATGGTCGATTGGGCTCTCTATATATCTCGGGCCGTTTGGTTGGGCCTTTGGCCTGTCTGTTTTCTCTTCCTCCCTCAATATTTCACCAAGATGATGGGGGGATCAGCAATCTGACGCATTTTGGTACAATGGTTTTTAAAAATCAACCCGTGAATGTATGAACCTACAGACACTACAGTGTTTAAAAAATGAACCTGCAATATTTGAGATTCTTTTTTTTACTGTTATTGATGTCCATGTATCAAGCAATTCTGACGAATTTAATTAAGGTATGACAGGGAAATTGACAAACTGAAACTAAACCATTAAGTTATAATAACATTTACTGTTGTTGACGTCCATGTATCAAGCAATTCTGATGAATTTAATTAAGGTATGACAGGGAAATTGACAAACTGAAACCAAACCATTAGGTTATAATAACATGGAAATTGACACTGAAACCGAACCATAAGGTATGGCAGGGAAATTGACGAACTGAAGGATCGAAACGGGCGACCAGAGGGGGGGTGAATGGTCGTGGAAGCCAAAAATAATTTCTAACCCTTCCCCTAAACACAAAACCTGATTAAATCACGTTTTCCAAATCTGGCTAGAACTCTATGTACCTAGTAAACCTGATGTGGACGAAAATCCGTAACTCCGATCAACCTAAAAATTTGTCAGATTAAACTAGATGAAATTACGAAACTAACCCAACTGGAATCACGTCAATCGGACTTACGGATCTTGAGATAAAAATAAAACAAGCAGACTATGTCAGATGCTGACGAGAATTGTAAAGAACCAATCGAGATGCACAAGATCAATCATTATAGATGAAAGATTAAATTGAGTAATGGAACTTACAAAAGTGCATCTAGCCTCCGCCCGAACATCCTCCCTCTCTTAATCGGAGAGATCAACAAAAACCTCTCACTAGAATTCAAACCCTAGGCTAGACCGGAGAGAGGAAAAACTGAACCGTGGAACCCGGGGCACGAGTACTGTTCACGGTACTGTTCACGCGTGAATAGCAACTCGCCGAGAGTCCAAAACGTTCCGCACCCTTCTCAACCCTAGGTGCCACATATTTATATCTGCAAAGGGTGGCACGACCTATTTTCACATAACCCCTACGCTAAATAAATCCAACGTAGGGGCGTAAATTCCAATTACGTCCTCCATGGCAAATTCCGCGATGTCCGCGATCCCTCCATCTCCGCGATGTGATCCTCGCGATGTCGCCGCACGACCATCCGAAATCGTATCGCGGTCGCCAGAATTTCCATCTTCAGCCAACGCACGCCGCACGAGCGTCCTGGTACGATGCATGGCTTTGTGGCTCAACCAGCGAACCCCGGATTTTGTGGCATAATCTGGAAACCTCCCTCGACGTCCTCCCACCGTGTAGCCAGGTACAGTAGACGTACACCACACGATCGCCTGTCCCTCGAACGCAAGCCTCGATCCACCCTTCTCCGCCCCCACGGTTCTTCGGAACGGCATCCTATCCTCGTTCTTCACTCGTCGCCGCATGTACCTTGTCTCCACCTGTCACCTACAACCACAACCTGCCGAGAGATACGTCACACGCACACCGTGTTGTCAATCGCTCATCACCAAGGTGCTAGCACACCGGCATCTCAATCTCCCCCTTGATGAGTGCATTGACAACACCACACCGCACAAATTTATTGGAACTAAAAAAATAAAAAGAAAGAAAAATAAACAATCTTGATCCCCAAAGACATGGGCTAGCGAAAAAGCTAGGCTCGACACAATCAAGACAAAAAAAAAAATCACTCTCCCTAAAATGAATTAAAAACCATATCAATTTCCCAAAAGCAATCTCAGCAGCAAAACTCAACAATTTCAGCAACACTCCCCCTCAACCCCTCAAAACAAGCATGCCAAGTCTCAGCAAAAACGAAATCAAACTCCCCCTGCAAAAATGAATTTGTGACTCACTCTCCCCCTCGTTGACAAAGCACTCCATCAAGATAAAATGCAAGGAACCAATTTAGAGAAAAGCATGTGAGAAAGCACAAGTCGAAGCTTCTGAGACATATACAAAATACTTATAAAAGCTAACCAGCAACACGAGCTACTCAGAGAAGGAGCAACACAATGCCATGACCAATAGAATTTTAGAACTGAAATCTCTTTGAAAAACCAATTAGCCAGGCAAAAACATACATATTCCAAAATTAGTGCCAAACTGAAGACAAAACATATAGCAAGCTGACACGATGGATACACAGCTTCAGTCAAAGTTCACTGCAACGCCCACAAATGCATGCATTTGTCATATTTAATTCTGGCTTTTGTGAGCTTGACAAGCAGGGATATGGGAAGCAAGAGTTGTGCCCAGCCAGTTTGTTTAATTTTGATTATGAGCGAGAACCAGCAGGGACATGGGAAAAATCAGAGTTGTGCCCATATTTAAATTCTCAGTAAGGCAAGCAGATCATGAGCTAAATAGCAGAGATATGGGAATTCAGAGTTTTTGCTCACAACCATACTATGCACTCCCGAGTTAAAACTTGTATTGTGAGTTACATTTGCAGTGAAAACCCATTAAAAAAAAGCTGACTACCGAACCATGAGCAAGATATATGTCAAGTATTCAACAAGTCACTAGATCCAGAAAAGCAAGCATAGCCTAACATAATTTTTTAAGTATATATCTGTGCTGTTTTCAAAATAAAAATTGGTCAAGCAAAGCATTCAAACCTCTCCAAAAGCATCGATCGCAAACTAGCCAAAACAAGTATAAGGCATATGTAACTGAAGCAACTTACAATGATACTAGAATGGGTAACACACTCCGAACTCACCACGCAAACGTGCAAACGTGGTTTGATCGAGTGGTTTAGTCAGAATATCAGCAAGTTGCTGACTAGTATCAATGTATTTAAGCTTAATATCACCCTTCTCAGCATGATCCCTCAGAAAATGATGACGAACCTCAATGTGTTTCGTCTTAGAGTGAAGCACAGGATTCTTTGCAACACTTATAGCGCTAGTGCTGTCACACAAGAGAGGAACGCGAGAAAACGACAAACCAAAATCACGAAGGGTAGCTATCATCCATAAAAGCTGAGAACAACAACTAGCAGCAGCAACATACTCAGCCTCTGTAGTAGATTGAGCAACATTAGATTGTTTTCTAGAGGACCAAGAAACAAGCGAAGAACCCAAAAATTGGCAAGTACCCGATGTAGACTTTCTATCCAAACGACACCCAGCAAAATCAGCATCCGAATAACCACACAAACTGAGAGTTGAAGCAGCAGAGTACCAAAGGCCAAATGCAGGAGTAAATCGAAGATACCTCATTATGCGCTTCACCGCCTGACGGTGAGAAGTTCTGGGGGACGCCTGAAAACGAGCACACATACACACAGCAAAGTGTATATCTGGCCTCGTAGCAGTCAAGTACAGCAGCGACCCAATCATGCTTCGATATTCCTTCTGATCCACGGGCTCTCCGTCCTCATCAGCATCCAAAGCAGCGCTAGTCGGCATGGGCGTAGAAATTGGCTTCGCATCATCCATCGCAAACTTCTTCAGGACATCCTTCGTGTACTTTCCCTGATGCACAAATGTACCTTCCGAAGTTTGTTTTATTTGTAAGCCAAGAAAGAAATTCAGCTCGCCCATCATAGACATCTCAAATTCTTTACTCATCACATCTGCAAACTTTCTCACAAGAGCATGAGAGGAACCACCGAAAATGATATCATCCACATAAATCTGAACTATTAAAGTGTCATTTCCTTGCCTGAGGAGAAAAAGAGTTTTATCAACTGAACCCATTTTGAACCCGTTTTTAAGCAGAAAAGTTTTCAATCTAGCATACCAAGCACGAGGTGCTTGCTTCAAACCATATAAAGCCTTTTGCAACTTAAAAACACGATCAGGAAAATTGGGATGTTCAAAACCAGGCGGTTGTTTAACATAAACTTCTTCTTCTATAAAACCATTCAGAAAAGCACTTTTCACATCCATTTGATAAAGCTTATATCCACGTGAAGCAGCAAATGCAAGCAAAATACGAATGGCTTCTAAACGAGCAACAGGAGCAAAAGTTTCACCATAATCAATACCCTCTTTTTGAGAAAAGCCCTGAGCAACCAGCCTAGCTTTATTTCTAACAACATGACCATCTTCCCCTTGTTTGTTCTTAAAGACCCATTTAGTTCCAATTGGTTTACAAGAAGGAGGAGGATCAACCAAAACCCAAACCTGATTCCGTGCAAAATTTTCTAACTCCTCATGCATGACATTGACCCAGTTAGAATCAGATAAAGCATGTCCAACATCTCGGGGTTCAAAAGAGGCAACAAAGGCAGTATGCGCAAAGACACAATAATTTTTATTTTTCATACCTCTGTTCCTTGTCGTGCGTTCATCCAAATTACCTATTATGTTCTTGGCAGGATGACGATTTTGAATGTGTCGTGGTGCTGTACGTTCTGAAATCGCCTCCCCCTCAACTACAGCCGGTACATGATCAACAGTCGATGAAGCTGCAGGCTTTGCTGTAGATGTACGTGTCGGTGATGGTCCATCCTCCAAAGTGGTGGAGGGTGCCTGCTCAGGCTAGGCGCCAGGCTCCCCCTGCATCGCAGGCTGGGCATCATCGTCATCGTCGTCGTCACATCCATCTTCCTCTTTCTCATCCTCAAAAATATCCTGCCCGATCTCGTCATCACCTGCACACTCAAAAGCAGAAGAAAAACAAGGCATTGTCTCGTCGAAGGTGACCTCACATGTCTCATCGATGCGGTTAGTATCAAGATTAAGCACACGGTACGCTCGCCCTTGCAAGGCATACCCCAAAAATAACCCATCGGAAGAACGCGATTCAAATTTATCCAAATTTCCCTTTTTCAATATAAAACACTTGCAGCCAAAAACTCGAAAGTGGAAAACTTTGGGAGGTCGACCAAATCTCAACTCATAAGATGTTTTTCCCAGAAAAGCTCTCAGAAAAATGCGATTAGCAACATAGCAAGCGGTGTTGATAGCCTCAGCCCAAAAACGTCTAGGAGTTTTATGTTCATCAAGCATTGTCCTAGCCATCTCAACAAGCGTACGATTTTTACGCTCAACAACACCGTTCTGGGGAGGAACGTAAGGTGAGGAAAACTGATGATCTAAACCTTGTTCTGAACAAAAAGCCTTCATACGAGAATTCTTAAATTCCGTACCGTTGTCACTGCGAATTGCTCTAACGGCATTATTTGACAACTCATTTTTCAGCTTCAGAACAAGATCATGAACATATGAGAAAGCCTCATCCTTAGATTCCAAAAAGAACACCCATGAATATCGAGAAAAATCGTCCACAACGACGAGCACATACCACTTCCCACCAGCAGACCGAACACGGGCTGGACCAACAGTGTCCATATGTAACAGTTCACCCGGTCGTCTCGTCATCACCTGAGTCACAGGTGCATGAGAAGCAGCAACCATTTTTCCATGTTTGCAGGGAGCACAAATCAAATCCTTTTCAAACTTGAGTTTCGGTAAACCATCAATTAAATCCAATGAACTCAAACGACAAAGCAAATCAAAGCTCAAGTGGCCCAACCGACGATGCCACTTCCAAATCAGGGGGGAACCATGAGCAACTAAACAGCGAGTTTCACCAAAAGATTTAGAAAAATCAGCTTTAAAAATCCGTCTAAAAGGAGAAATCTTGCAAACAAGGTTACCAGCAGAATCAAGAACACGCGAATTTCCTTTCTTAAAACGAACCTCAAAATCATCCTCAAGAAGTTGCGAAACAGACAGCAAATTATAATGCAAATTCTTTACCAATGCGACGTCCTTTAACATGTATTTATCTGTTACCTTGATGCAGCCATGCGCCATTACCTTACCTTGACTTTTATCCCCAAAAGTGATGTTTTCCTTTACGCTCGTGGGGGTGAGGCTGGAGAACCATTTATCATCTCCGGTCATGTGGCGCGAACAGCCGGAGTCCATTATCCATATATCCTCCTCGCCTCCAACCTACAATCAACAACGAGAGCGAGGGTGAGCTAATGACTCAACACTGGGGTTAGGATAATGTAATGAAAACCAGTGCTGAGCCACTTGCTCAAAAGAAGCGTTAGCAAAATCAAAGTTCTCAAAAAAACGATGAGAACCACGAGGGGGAAAACGTGGTCTGTCATCCCGATGTTGTGCAAGAGCACGAGTACGTGAGCGAAAACCAGAAGAGCGAACAAATGGCTCACGTCTCAAAACAAGATGATCATGAGTACCACGTACAGGGTACTGCTCACATCTAAAAACACGACGATCATGAGTACCACGTGTGGGGTACTGCTCACGTCGTTCAGCACGCATCCTCCGATAACAGAACTCATAAAGATGACCATCATGACTGCAAAAATCACAATGATAAAGCTTGCGTGCAGGAGCGAAAGAAGCCTCAGCATTAGAACTAGAAGCAACAAAAACAGGCTTAGCAAAATGATCACAAGAAGAACCATTTGGCTTAGTATTTTGTACACCCTTGAAGTGTTTTGGCTTAGGCACCCAAACCTGCTTTTTAGGAGTAGATCTAGATGTCTCAACCAGCAACCCATCAGAGGTGACACCTGAACCCTTCCTAGGAGGTGGTCCAGTATATTTAGCCAAAGGTGGATTCTTCTCATCAACAGGCGGTCCACTTTTTTCACCAAAAACATGTTTCAAGTCATAACCGGGACCAAAACGCTCACCCCGTTTAATTTGAGCAATAGCCATACCAATTTGAGGCTCACGAATAGAACACCAACCAAGAATAGTTCTCAAATGTTTATTTTCTTCTTCCAAATCAGCAAGTTTGGTCCTTAAATCATTATTTTCAACAACAAAATTAGGACAAGTTAGGCATAAAGGAAGAACCGGACAAGTGTGTTTTTCCAACTCAACAATATGTGATTTAGCAACATTTAATTCAGATCGTAAAGTTGGACAAATCAAACAAACCGGCAAATCAGGACAAGTGTGTTCTTCAAAAATTTTTACCCGACATAAAGCATTATCCAAGTCAACTTTCAGAAGCGGGCAAGAAACACAAGTATCAAGCAAATTCGACCGAGAACGAAGTTCATTTAGTTCAGCATAAAGTTTATCTCGATCATCAACAATGGAAGAATACTTGGTTTGCAATTTAGAAAGCGAAATCATATGAATTGAACATTCTTCACATTCATCAGGTTCAGCAGGATTAGATGCAGCATTTTTTAGAGTAGCTAGTTCAGCACAAGTTTTATCATAATCAGTTTTAAGTTTAGCCAACACTTTATTTTGCTTATGAACAATTTTAGTTAAATTAGCTATTCTTTGTTCTGCAGAAGTATCTACCTCATCATCAGAAGTTTCATCGTTACTGTCGGTTGATGCATCACCCTCCAAGGCCATAGTACATATCCCACCATTGATGCCGACGTCAGTGATGAAGCAAAGTCCGTCTGTCTTCTTCTTGGGTGTCTCATCCTCGGAATCTGAATCGCTGGAGTCTGACGAGCCACCTGAAACATACTGTCCAAGAGAAGATAACAAAACATTTGCAGCCTTAGCGACTTGCTTGTCAGAGTATTTTTGTCCGCCTTTCTTCCATTGCTTATCCTTCTTCTTCTTCCTCTCCCTGAACTTCTCCTGGCGCCTGGAGGAATTATTGCCCTGCTCAAAAGATCTCTGCTTGTTTGGGCAATCAGCAGCAAAGTGTCCTCGCTCACCACAGTTGAAGCAGCCATCTGAACGTCTTCTATTACGCCTGTTGTCATACACACGCTTAAACTTGTTGGAGAGCAGTACAAGCTGATCATCATCTAGCACCTCCAACTCCTCATCTGCAACATGACACAAAGAAGACAAAGCAAAACTGGAAACATTTGGATTAGCATTAGTGTTAGTCTTATTTCCAGAAACCAAAGCCATTGGAACGTCAGAAGAAGAAGCAGCTGTGGGATTTTTTAATTTACGCTTAGAAACAATTTCGATCTCTTTTGATTTGAGCTTACTGTAAAGCTCATCAGTGGTGAGAGTCTCATAACCTACAGATTCAACGATCGCCTCAACTTTCATATCCCATTCATCATTAAGTGAATGTAATAATCTGAGAGCCCTAGCATGATCATCATAAGGCATATTGCTATTCATGGCCTTCATCTTATTAACAATCACTTGAAAACGTGCAAACATGTCATCAATAGACTCACTAGGCAATTGGCAAAAAGCATCAAACTCTTTTCGGTGAATCTCAAATTTTCGGTTTTTCACAGTGTTTGAACCTTCATGATATTTTCTAAGTTTCTCCCAGATCTGATAAGCGAGATCTTCACTAGAAACCCGATCATATTCAGTTTTACAAATAGAAGCCTGTAAAATAGCAACAGCGCGATGATTTGTTTCAAGAAGCCCGATCTCAGCGGCGTCAGTTGGTTCCTCAGCTGGAATCACATATGTGGCATTTTGTGTGATTTTCCATAGCTTCAGCGACTTGCCTTTGAGATAGTTGGTCATACGTGCCTTCCAGTAATCATAATCAGTCCCATCAAAAAACGGAGCGCGAACATCAAACTTTTCATTGGTCGTCATAGCTTTCAGCACCGATTAAGGTATAGAAAACCTAAACCGGCTCTGGTACCAATTGAAGGATCGAAACGGGCGACCAGAGGGGGGGTGAATGGTCGTGGAAGCCAAAAATAATTTCTAACCCTTCCCCTAAACACAAAACCTGATTAAATCACGTTTTCCAAATCTGGCTAGAACTCTATGTACCTAGTAAACCTGATGTGGACGAAAATCCGTAACTCCGATCAACCTAAAAATTTGTCAGATTAAACTAGATGAAATTACGAAACTAACCCAACTGGAATCACGTCAATCGGACTTACGGATCTTGAGATAAAAATAAAACAAGCAGACTATGTCAGATGCTGACGAGAATTGTAAAGAACCAATCGAGATGCACAAGATCAATCATTATAGATGAAAGATTAAATTGAGTAATGGAACTTACAAAAGTGCATCTAGCCTCCGCCCGAACATCCTCCCTCTCTTAATCGGAGAGATCAACAAAAACCTCTCACTAGAATTCAAACCCTAGGCTAGACCGGAGAGAGGAAAAACTGAACCGTGGAACCCGGGGCACGAGTACTGTTCACGGTACTGTTCACGCGTGAATAGCAACTCGCCGAGAGTCCAAAACGTTCCGCACCCTTCTCAACCCTAGGTGCCACATATTTATATCTCCAAAGGGTGGCACGACCTATTTTCACATAACCCCTACGCTAAATAAATCCAACGTAGGGGCGTAAATTCCAATTACGTCCTCCATGGCAAATTCTGCGATGTCCGCGATCCCTCCATCTCCGCGATGTGATCCTCGCGATGTCGCCGCACGACCATCCGAAATCGTATCGCGGTCGCCAGAATTTCCATCTTCAGCCAACGCACGCCGCACGAGCGTCCTGGTACGATGCATGGCTTTGTGGCTCAACCAGCGAACCCCGGATTTTGTGGCGTAATCTGGAAACCTCCCTCGACGTCCTCCCACCGTGTAGCCAGGTATAGTAGACGTACACCACACGATCGCCTGTCCCTCGAACGCAAGCCTCGATCCGCCCTTCTCCGCCCCCACGGTTCTTCGGAACGGCATCCTATCCTCGTTCTTCACTCGTCGCCGCATGTACCTTGTCTCCACCTGTCACCTACAACCACAACCTGCCGAGAGATACGTCACACGCACACCGTGTTGTCAATCGCTCATCACCAAGGTGCTAGCACACCGGCATCTCACGAACTGAAACCGAACGACGAGCAAGCTTCTATGCTAAGTGTCAGCGCTAAAATCGATTCTAGAATGGAGCATTTCGGCGAATTGTATGTCAGGAAAATTAACGAACTGAGAAACCGAACCATATACAAGCTTCTATGTTTGACACTACTTGTATGTGTAATTCCCTAAGTGTCTGTGCTAAAATCGATTCTAGAATGGAGCCGATATTAGAGGAATGAACACCATCGTCATCACTCCTTCCTACACCCATGGATGTGGTTTCAGTTCTCTCTAATAATCCACAACTCAAATGCCACATACCATGATGCAAACACAGATGCTCCCTCCTATAGCCTGTTGGAACCGAGGATCGACGAACGATCATAGTAACATAAACAATAGAGAAGGAAATTCCGGCGATGAACGCCACGGCAACAAACGCATATATCTTGGCTATTATTAATGATAATACAACTCGGGACACACTTGGAACACGAGAGGAGACTCGCCGGACGACCCACGCCTGCCAGGGCGACGAACGCCGCAGCGGCGACACAACACCGGCGCTCTCTCTGTTTCTCTCGGCTCACTCTAAAACAAGCAGGATACACGCCTAAAATAGCCCGCCCACATGCATACGAGAGCAACTATTGTCCGGGTCTCATGATCCGCATGCTCGCACGTATCCGCAGCTTCCGAGCCACAAACTCATATGCTGCAAATACGCCGCATGAAACGGTCCTCTGACCTGACCAAGCCACGCCTCCAAACGTGCCCAGCTAACATGCAGCCGCTAACACTACTATGCCGTATACCTCAACACATGCAACTCTTAGAAGCTAGTTAACAACCTGCTGAAGACGGACTCCAGTATCATGTGCAACACACGCACATTCTAACTTGCTAACTAGCCTAATCTACATGCAAATTGACTCAATCCTCCACGAGAACACATCTCGTTTTGAATACGTGCACACTCAGTACATGACACACATGTACATGACCCAAATGCAAGAACTCGTCGACTAAGTCATGATTATCCTAACATAGCCAATCCGCTCATATGTCGTAGCTAGACTACAGCTTGTAGTGCGCATAGACATCAAGCGCTGTGTCTGAAGGTGAGACATTGGAGAAAAACAAGCCGGTTCACTTCACTGACCATGAGTGTTTGGCCATGCTTGTCCACCAGTTTGTATTTCTCCAACTCTCACTTTCAGTGCCTGATCTGAGAGCCTCATGAAAACCAACAAAGATGAGTGCAAAGGAGGCTAGTAACTATCCACGGTTGGGAGAGAAGCTGTTGCTTTCAGCAGGAGTGCGGCGGCAAATTTATAGCCATGCTTGGTGCGGAACTGAAGATGCCCAATCATGGAGCAGGCAGGCCGGCCGGCAGCAGATGTTCTGTTACACATGCCCTTCATGCCAATTGCACCTCTCTTGCCTTTGGCGTCCTGAACAGATGCACCTCTGACTCTGTCGCTTTCAATTTCAGAGGATTACCCTAGTTGTGTGTGTACCAGTAAATTTGGTACAATGGTCCACATCTTTTTTTTTCTTTTGGGAAGAACTGAAATTCAGGATTGGACGATAGTACAACCTTAACCTGAAGACTTTAAGCCCGGCTTCATAAATGCATATAAATGCATTAGTTTTGAAGGGTGTTTTAGAATTTAGATAGAAGTGTAGAAATGTTGCGAAATTCCTTTGTTCGGAATAGCTGGCTTTCTCTTTTATTCCATACTCATTTGGAAAACTTTTATTCCATACTCATTTGGAAAATGACAGTTCCATATGCTTATGCTCCGTCTCATCCAAATATTGGAAATATGGGACCTGTCAGCAATAGCACAAAGTTGAAATCTTAACTGAACTAGTGGTGACTGGATTACACATGTGGGCACTGAAGGGTGGAAGGAAAAAAAAATGTCATAGGGGAAAATCATATGAATAGTGTATATCGTTAATTCTATCTCTTTCCAACAAATGGGTTAGAGCTGGTGATACATGGATGCACTTTAAAATTGAAATTTGGATTTACTTTGCAGTTATTTTCACAATGATTGGGATAGGTTTGGGAGTTATTTTGCAATATCTTTAATGATAGCAGAGGTGGGTAATTTAAATTAAATATACATTTAGGGGGTTACTTTAAACTATCTTTCACAATGGTGGAGAGATGGGTAATTTAGATACAAATTTAGGTGTTACTTTTTGTATTTTCATAATGACAAGTGTGAGCTTTTTTTTTTAGAAAATAGAATATGTTGAAAGTTTGTCCTTGGTGATGATGATCGAAAAGTCAACCAAATTAAAGATCAAGTGTTTTTTTATTATTCTAAGTATTTCCAGGATTTATCTTTTTTTATGTGGCTAACATGGAGATTTTGTTGGAGGTTTATAATTGGAAAGGCCAGTTATGTGACAAAAGCAACTTGATACAAGAAAAAAAATAAAGAAGATTGATTGAGGTGACTAGAGGGTAGCGTTATCACCAACATATGGTACACCGTACAATGCTTAAGAAAATTCACATCCTACTTTCCAGAGGAGGCAGAGTCTGGGTTATGCCAAAATCCCAATCATGCCAAACAAATACTCCCTCCGTCCCTGTATCATCTGGAAAGCGTGTTTATAAGGAAAACACGGTTTCCTAAAGACAAATATTTAGGGACAGAGAGTACTGCTCAGTCCAATGCATTGCAGTAGTCCAAAGCATATATACGGGTACACGTGTGCTTTCATCACCGATACGTGGCGCGCAGCTCACATGCACCCTGTGCGTGGGTGACTGGGTGTGGCTGTGGCCGTGTGGGCGCCGAATACTTGGGAATCGTACTGTGGGTTACCACCATAGTATATATGGGCGTGTGTCTTCCAAGGTCAAAAACCACATGACGTTTTGTTAGGCCACACACCAAACTGGCAAAACTGTCCAAGGGGAGGAGGGAAAGATGAAGAAGATGTTAGGCCTGACAAGCACCCTGATTTGCGGTGGCATGCACACTCCTCGCCGGACTAAGGACCTTGTTGACCATACACAGCCAGGACGAGCAATAACTGTATTTTTTATTCTTCTTCGTCTTCCGTATACGAGGACGTGCAGTACAGTCACACGCATCTGAAATACGCTGTAGGTACATAGGAGTACTCACTCTATACATCCATGCAGTCACACTCACGCGCTCGTGCAGTGCGAAACCAACAACTGGTTGACTGCTCTCGCCTCCGCCTCGCCGGAGTGGGTCGCCGTCGAGCCAGGCTGTCGGAAAGCGAGGCCCCGCAAGTGGGGCGCCGCGGTGCGCTCCAGCTGGCTCTCATGCATTCCGCTGCCGTTATCCCTCGATCATCCCACGCGACACGACACTCCACACACACACAGCATCCATCAACAACAGCTTGCGTTGCGTGCTCTGCCCGCCCGGCGCGGCGCGGGTAGGCCCGCCTAATCCTCTTTCTTTAGCTCAAAACCGGCGACTATTTCGCGCCAGCCCTGGCCCTGCCCGGGGGTATAAGTAGTCGCCGCGGTCGCCGCCGCCGTCCAATCGTCGCCTTCCTCCGCTCCGCACCTCCCCGCTCCCCTTTCCCTTGTTACGTTCTCACACCTCAGCATCGATCGGCCGATTCCTCCTCCTCCTTCTCCTCCTCTGCCCGGCCGGCCTCTTCTTCCACCTCCCGACCGGCTCAATTACTCCGTCGTCGGTTCGGCCTCTGGCCTTCTCACCATGAACTCTTGCTTCCAGGGCCTCTGGAGAGCCATGGCTGGGGCTCTGCCGCCGCCGCTGTCGTGCTGCCTCGGAGCTGCCGCGTGTAGGTCGCTCGCTAGGCAGCAGCTATAGCAGCTGCGTGAGTGCATCGATCGGTCCATCGAGTCCACCTCGGCCTCCCTTGGGCGTCGTCTTCTTGAGCGCGGGACGAGAGGCAGCTATAGCAACAAAGAAGGCAGTTTTCGGCCGGAGAACTTAATACGAAAGGTAAAATTCAGTCCAATTCAGTTATGTTCTGTTTAAAGTTCCTTTCCGTTGCTCCTCAACAGAGCTCTTTACTTTGGCACAATACATGCCTACTACTTTCAGACATAGATACATACATATGTATGTATGCTAGTACCAGTTCCTTGTGTTATGCATACATACATATACTCTTTTGATCATTAGTACTTTTTTCACTGTAACTTGGGAGTGGTTGAGTGAACGAGTTAGGAGATTCTTGGGATCTGGGGAGACGCGGCTTGCTTCATTTTCTTATAAGGACTGTAACTACATATGCATGGAGTATTAAATATAGACTAAAAAATAATTAATTACACAGATTGTGTGTAATTTACGAGACGAATCTTTTAAGCCTAATTAGTCAATGATTTGACAATAAAGTGCTATAGTAACACATATGCTAATGATGGATTAATTAGGCTTAATAAATTCGTCTCGCGGTTTACTGACGGATTTTGTAATTTGTCTTTTTATTAGTATCCGAATACCTCATATGACACTCTCATGTAACATCCGATGTAACGTCCTAAAACTTTACACCCGAAACTAAACGAGGTCTAAATAAAAAAGCAAAGCAAGAGATAGAAAGGGGGAACATGCAGACTAGTGACTGAGACCGCGTTGTTGCCAGCGCAACACATTTCTTCTTCCCCGTCTGACTCCCTCACGCACGCTTTGCTTTGGTTCTGCGGTCCTCCTTTCCATGGTGGTGCTGATGCTGATCTCTTTTTTATCTCCTCCCCTGCCTTTTGTCCTTTGATTATAAAAAGGACTGCGATTCCAACAAATCTTCCAACCAATCAACAAAGTTTTGGATGAAAAAAATATATAAGCTGTAACGAACTCACACCAACTCTGTTTGATTCTTTCCACTGACTCACTGAGCCATGGCTCCGCTGGTTCTTCTTATCTAGAATTAATTTACAAATGGATATAGGATAGAAGAGCTAGCGGTAAAGAATTCATCTTTTTTCTTGCCAACCTATGCTATACATGAGACATGAGGGTGAATTAATAACTGAGAACGAACCCAACAAAGAAACCGACGAAGCCATTCGCTGTTCTTGAATCTTGATCCGTCACGCTCGGCCATGGAATTTAGTTTAGAAGACTAACTATTAGATATTATAGAGGGCATGGCGGTCAGGTTAGAAGAACAAGAACTTGGACTTGGAGCATCTGAAGGGAAGCGCCGTGCCGTTGGGCCAGAAGAAGCGCATTTGGCACGCGAGCCGTGTCCACTCGTTGATAGCGACGAGCCCGCCGACCTTCCAGCTTGTCCTGGCCTCCCCCTCCACCCCGAACGGCACGACGCCGTCGCGGAGCGCGGCCTCCATGGCGGCGCTGCCAGCGGCGCCCAACGGGGCGCCCTGCGCGCGCGCCACGTACGCCAACGGGAGGACGCCCCTGGCAGGCACGCGGAACGTGTCGGCGCGGAGCACCGCGAGCGTCGCGCCGGCGAACGCGAGCCGGCACTCGAGACGCGAGAAGGTCGCCGCGGAGTGCGCGTTGTCGTTGCGGGCCTCCACGCGGAGCGAGAGCTGCACGTCATCCAGCGCCCCGAGCTGGTCGTACACCAGCCTGTCCAGGCTCGCCGCCCGCACCGCCACATACGGCGCGCGGGGCTGCAGCAGTAGCACCACCACAAGGATGGACACGGCGCCCACCAGCACCACCACTGCCAGCACCGTGAACAGCACCGCCGCCGCCCACTCCAGCGCGCCCGACCGGTGCCTCCTCCTGAAGTTGTACGGCCGCCGAGGCTCGTGCTCGTGCTCGTGGGCGCGCCCCGTCCGCGTTCGCGATTCCTCCGTCTGGCGAGCGTCGACGTCGAGGTGGCTCTCCATCTCTTGGACGGGCGGGCCATGGGCATGGCTGCTGCCGCCGCCATGGGGCTGGCCTCCTCGGGTGGGCGACGACGACATGGGAGGCTACAGCGACGACAGCGATGGCCAGCAGCATGCCAGCGTCAAGGAGAGAGACGAGCTCTGGGGCGGGGCGCGGGGGTAATATAGCTAGCTTGCGCTCGACGTGGTGCCGTGCGGCGTGGCGGCCGCCTTACGTGGGCGCTCGGCGAGTGGCGGCGACGTGGCCGTTGCCGGTGCAGGAGGGGTTCGTTTGCGCCGTAGCGGGCAAAGGTTTGGTATCTCCCCTCCGCCACGCTCATTTGTACGACGCAGGAAGCATCGTGTGAGGATAGAAACTTTGGGGAAGGGGAAGTAGCGTTCGGATCGGAGGAATGATTCGAATTAGTAATAGATTTTGGATATAATTTTGTTTATGCCTCTTCCTCTCTATGGTATCCCTCTATTGATGCTGCTCATGGGAAGATGCCTTTGGCAGCCTGGGCTTTTAACAAATCGGAATGCAGCTTCGCATTGTGCCGCGATCGAGCTGGAATGCTAATGACATTTCCACTGCTGCCATCATTGCAAAAGCACCCGATGCCTTTTTGCTTTCTGTTGCGCTGTTTGTTTAATCAACTTGGTCTTGCTCTTGGTGGTGGAAACAGTGCCTTTTGTAGTGCTTTTGAAACAGTGACTGTCAAAGTGGGAATATACTGGGATTAGCATTCGTCTTTGTGGTATAAAATATTGTGAAGGTTCGCTAAGGTTAGTATCTAGTACTACTAGATAGCCTCGGAAAAATATGTTGCTTTGCCCTGATCCTAGATAATTTTTTTTTCCGATGATCGTAGCTAAACCTTGTTGGACTAGCTAGAGTTGGATTGCAAATCTGTGAAACAGATACTTTGCTTTGCTCCAATGCACCCATACTTTGCTTCTTTGCAGAGAACCAAGAGTGATCTGCGTATAGAGATTTTTTATTTTGGAAAACTGAATAGTCACATTATGTGATTGCTCAACCCTTTCTTTTTTTTCCTGCAATTTATTCATTGATATAAAATCTGACAGCATGGACGTTCCAAATTTTCAACAGCAGCAACGGCAATGGAGGGAACTGGTTTGCAGTGACACGCGCGCGCCATGGATCCCGAGCCATTTGTGCGGCTCTCAGTCGGGCAGCTCGGTCTGAAGCTCCCCGGCGGGAACGCCAGCAAGGCGGCCGGCCGGCTCTGCGACTGCGAGATCCGGCTGGGCGGGTTCCCGGTGCAGACCGCTCCGGTGCCGCTGATCCACTCCCCGGCGTTCAACCTCGACCCGTTCACCAACGCGGCGGTCTTCTCCCTCGACGAGTCCGACCTCAGGGCGCTAGCGGCGCCGGGGTGCTTCCGGGCCCCGCGGACGTCGTGTCTCGAGGTCGCGGTGTACTACCTGGCCCGCTTCGGCGCTTCTTCTCGCTGCGGCGTCGTCGCCGCCTGCAGGAGGAAGCGGCTGGTCGGCGTGTTCAGGGTGGAGCTCCCGTCGTCGGAGTGGCGGGACGGCAAGCCCGTGCTGCTGCACCATGGGTGGGCGGGCATCGGCAAGGGGGAGGCCAGGCCGGAGCTCCACCTCAGGGTGAAGCTGGAGGCCGACCCCCGCTACATCTTCCAGTTTGACGACGACATCGCGCTGAACCCGCAGGTGGTCCAGCTCCATGGCAGCATCCGGCAGCCCGTGTTCAGCTGCAAGTTCATCCGCGACAGGCGGTAAGAAGTGTCTCGATCGTTCGCGATCAGTGACATTACATGCCTACATGCCTGCATCAAGTTCGTCTGCATGCATGCAGGCCGTCTCAGAGTGACCCGTTGGGCGGCGGGCAGTACTGGTCGAGCTCCAGCAGCGAGGAGAAGGACATGGAGATGGTGAGGCGGGAGAGGAAGGGCTGGAAGGTGGTGATCCACGACCTGTCCGGCTCGGCCGTCGCCGCGGCCTTCATGGCCACCCCGTTCGTGGCGGCGCCGGGCGGGGACACGGTGGCGCGGTCCAACCCGGGTGCCTGGCTCATCGTGCGCGCCGACACCACGGGGTCCTCGGACAGCTGGCAGCCGTGGGGACGGCTGGAGGCTTGGCGCGACGCGGCGGCGTCGGGGGCGAGCAGCGGCAAGGACACGGTGCGCCTGCGGCTGCACCTGCTGCCGGACCGCCACGACGACTGCGTGCTCTTGTCGGAGACGCCCCTGAGCAGCGACAAGGGCGGGGAGTTCTTCATCGACATGGACAGGCAGGCGCCCTCCGCCACGGCCGCGGAGCACTGCGCGGCGAGCCTGGGCGCCGCGTGCGCCGGCGGAGGGTTCGTCATGAGCTGCAGGGTGGAAGGGGAGGCGAGGAGCAGCAGGCCGTTCGTGCAGCTCGCCATGCGCCACGTCACGTGCATGGAGGACGCCGCCATGTTCGTCGCGCTCGCCGCGGCCGTCGACCTCAGCGTCAAGGCGTGCCGCCCGTTCCGGAGGAAGCCGAACAAGAAGTCTGGCTCGCCGTCGCCCGACCTTCTCGAGCTCGACACGTAGGAACACAGCACAGGAGACGCCCGCCGACTAGCATCCATGGCCGGCCATGGATCCATCTAACTCGATCTGTAAATTCACTTAATTTCAAGAGCTGGACCAGACCTTTTGCACTTTGCAGCAATCCAAAACTCTGTTGTTTGATTGATTCTTGCACAACGGTTCGTGGTTTGTGCGTTATATCGCCGATAATGATACATAACACACGTCCGGAAGGATGCCTCTGTCCTCTCATTTTTTGCACCCACTCATTTCTCTTGCGCCCCTTACCCCATCGTGGCATCTCCGCACCCACGCAGCAATGCTCCTCTGCTGAGCCACGCCCCGTCCCTACCCCACGCGCATCGCACGAGCCGCGCCCCTCGCTGCCTCCCTCTCCCTCCAACTGCTCTGGCGCGGCGGTGTCCCCGGCACGAGCACGAGCTCTGATCTAGGCGACCATCCCTAGCGACCCCCTTCCTCTTCTCCGGCAGGCCACCCCCGCCCTCAACTCCGGTGCGGGAACGGGCACGACCCTGGTTGGGCTCCGGCACCGGGAGCCCAATGTCCATAGATCCGGCGGCCATGGCGCTCCTCGCGTCTGGCTCTTCCCCCTATTGCAATTGTATGTTTCAATTGTTTTAGACGTTTCAAAGATATATTGCAGTTAAATCATATGGATGTTGCAAAAGTTAATCGGGGATGTTGCACATATTGCATATGTTGCAATTGTTTTCAGAGGCATGTTGCAATAGTATATTCTGAGTATTTTAGATGTTTCAGAGGTATGTTTCATCTATGTTTTCCAGACGCATGTTACAATTGTGTTTATCTGAATGTTGCATATGTTTCACACATGTGTTGCATGTGTTTTATTCGGACGTTGCGTATGGGTTGTAATGGTTTTCAAGTGCTTCATAAGCATGTTTCAAGTGTTTCAATTGTCTTCAGACATATGTTGCAACAACTGTATTTGGATATTTCAAAAGTACATTTAGTGTTGCATCTCTCCTCCTCCCACCTTCTGCTGCAACGTCTCTCTCAGAGACGATAGGGCATCCATACGAATGAGGGAAATGGACGATGGGCGTGGGGCGAGGGAGCTGCGTGCGTCGAGTGAAGAGAGGGAGCTCCGTACAGACGGACGCTGCCTTTGGAGCGGGATGGGCGCTGCACGGAGGGGGCTTTGTACTTCACATGTTGGGAGCAGGGGCGTGGGTACGTGGTGACATGGCGCAGCGGGCGGACGCTCTCCTGTTGCGCTGGTGCAACCTATATAAGAGGGCGCGGAGGTTACGTCGAACGAGAGCCGTGTTCAGATGCACGCGTAGGCCCGGACGTGCGGGCGCTAGGCTTGCTGTTCTATCGCCGGCGTACCCGTGGAGTCTGGACGCCGGCACTGGCATCTTTGACTCACACTCGCAGGCTCTGACAAAACTTTGACCATCGTTTGCCCCAGCCGTCAGTCACTGGCCTTATGCTTACGGCTTCTTGAAATGCTTCACCAATCACCGTTCAGCACCGCGCCCAAACGTTACCGTCTTAACGAACTCTTTTGCTGTGTGTTCTCGGCTGGGCTCTCGTCTTCCTCCCCCAAGAAACCAAGAAGCCGAGGAGGAGCCAATCCGCGTCTGCCTCTACCTCTCCGAAGCCATCGGCGGCCATGGAAGTGTTCGAGGGCGCGGAGTTCGTGCGGCTACGGAGCGTGGAGCACGGCACGTACCTTCACGCCGCGGAGGACTTGCTCCTCCGCGGCGTCTACGGCCGCTACCTCGGCGCCCCCGCCCCTAGCGGGCCGCTCACCCCCT
Organism: Saccharum hybrid cultivar R570; assembly: GCA_038087645.1. Classification (NCBI taxonomy): domain Eukaryota; kingdom Viridiplantae; phylum Streptophyta; class Magnoliopsida; order Poales; family Poaceae; genus Saccharum; species Saccharum hybrid cultivar. The sequence continues at coordinate 16,630,256 of JAQSUU010000564.1, forward strand.
GCCGCTGCCGCCGCCGCGCGGCCGCCCAGCGCGACCGGGACGAGCGCGAGGCCCAGGCCATCATGTGGCGCGCCGTGGCGACGGGAGGAGGCCCCGGCGTCCTGCTGCACGACGAGCACGGGCGCTTCCTCCGCGCCAACTGGAGGCATCTCCCCTGTCGCGCGGGTGTCGCCGTCGGCGACGACAGCTACCTTGGCCCGACGATGAAGTGGGCGGTCGAGGTCATCCCCTGGAAGCATGGGTAGCCGGAGTTTCCTCTCGCACGCGACGTAAGCTCCTCATCCCTTCCTCCCGTCTTGAATTCTTGAATTTCGATTTGTCATCGAGTTCTTGAATTGCGTCCAATATTCTGCGTTCCAAGAACTTCGGATTTACGGCTGCGTTACGATCACAAAGTAATCTGGTGATCCTGTGCAGTCGGAGTGGGTCAGGCTCTTCGACCGAGTGTGCTCGCTGCTGGCCGACCTTCGCCGATGGGTGTGGGGAGCTTCCCAGCAGCGGGAGATCCGGTGGGTGCTGGTGGACGGTTCCGGCAAATTCAGGGAGGAGGATTGGGCCTCCTTCCAGTACTCCGGGAGGTCCGCGATTCTGCTACGAAGCAGACTATCGCACCTCACGCTGGAGTTCTGCCGCCTCACGATGTTCATCCGCGCCGGCCGCCACGGGTTGCTGACCCCTCTCGTCACGGACCTGCCGCGCGGCAGGGAGCGCCTCGACATTGTAGTCCTCGGGGCTGATACCAGAGGTCAGTGCTGGCTAATTGAACTTCTGGCCAGTTTATTCTGAGTTTCTGCTTCTGAATCATAGAGGTTCTTGATGGTGTTAATCGGCATGTAGTTCTGAACTTGATCTGAGTTTTTTCTGTAAACTTCCTGCTAGCTCATTCTGAATTTCTGTGGTTCTGAATTTACTTTGAACTAGAATACATGGGGCTCGGCGTTGCCGCGCCATCTTGAGCCAGCCGTGTTGATTCTGTGGGATTCACTATGTTTAGAATTTGATTTGTCCGTTGCCTGATTACTTCGATCAATTGAAAACAAATAGAGTCAAGTTTTGTATCAATTAGGACAAGGAAATATTTTATTCTAAAAAAATATATACTTTGTAACATTGGGAACCGAGTGTCCATAAACCTTACTTTACAACTAAAAATAAAAATAACAAAGGCTCAATTTATCTTGCAAATATATCATATCCCTTGGCCATCTCCGCCATCTCACTTTGGCAATCTTCTTTCTAACATATCCTATTGAGATGCAGTTTGAGGCTAGGTTCACTTCCACGAAGGATCCATAATTAATCTACTTCCTTCAGGTTGTTCTATCTGGGTTGTTTGCTAATTTGATTTGAATGCAAGTTTTGCAGCCTGCATCAAGGGAATCAGCTTCTAAAATTAACAACCAAATCAAGGATGTAAAGAAGAATGGTGAATATAAACAGCACTTACCTTATGCTTATGGTTTGCAGGCATGATCCTCCTTGCTGACTACATGTGGACAACTACCATGCCGGTGACTAACAAGCTGAGAAGATGGGAGGCAGCACATGGATACCACCCCCACATCATCTATGTGTGACAGCTGATGGGCATCGAAGATCTAAGTATTATGCGGTAGAGAAGATGGAGCTCATTGAGGGAGTGAAAGCATCAGAATATTGCCCTTTTTGAGAGAGATGGCAACTCTAATTAGATTTTGTGTTAGCGATGGATGAACATATGTGCTATATTAGGTTAGCAATGGCTTAATATATGTGCTGATTTTTTAAAATTAAAAATATTGAGCAGTGGAACCGTGCACATATTTAGTAATAGATGAAGCTATACTCCCAGAAAAGAACAGGCCATAATTCTCCATTTGCTTCTATGTTCTTTTAGTTCGAACAGAATTGGCCACAAAAAGCAGAAGTGTGTTTAGTTTAGTTTCAGTCTGAAGGCAATGAATAAATGCAATACTTATAGCAAAATAGTTTTGAACAATGATTAAGCCTTTGAACAAATATTGTATTTGCAATCTTGAAATTTTGAGAAGATGTATACCTAATATGAAATCTGAATATTGTTGAACGAAAACATCTTGTATATGAATATCCATAGTTGCTGATCCTTGTATTTGCTAATAGAAATTGGCTTCAGAAACTAACGGATTGAACTTAGGAATAATGGGATTCATTTATATTATATCATGATGATATGGCCATTTTATCGAACACATGACATACAAACTCTTAGGGAGTCGGGAGACTATCAGGGCAAGGCGGGAGGGCAAAGATCAAATTGGAACCACTTGACGCCAACCTCCTCTTCATCACAGCCACAGAACAAGCGCGGAGATTTGCTATCTTCTCCAAGATGTTATATGGGCATACTGAGCACGTACGGAGGCAGAGCCAATGGAATGGAGATGGGGTAGAGAAAGCCGACACACTTACAGCCTCATCTCTGTCGCCGTTGCCGGTAGGCCTTGTGCCAGCGTTAGTGGTTCAACGAGGCCGCGTCCATGCCGGTGGCACGTAGTCGTGGCGATGTGCATCTCGTCGGGGAGCTACATCTGTGCTGTGGCGTGCTCAGCTCATCACGTCACCTCGCTGCTGGGCCAACGAGGAGTAGCGAGCCCCTATGCTCAAATCCAATCATCCCCAGGAAGATTTAGAGAGGGTGGAGGGGGCTGCATTGAGCAGGAGAGGGGAAGAGGGTGGAGCTGGCGGCGGCCGGGTGCAGTGGATGGAGGGAGGCACCAGCGTGCGGCAAGCGGATACCGAGGGGCAGCAGCACAGCAGGTGGAGAAGGGAGGGGACGACGCCTGAGAGGCCGACAAGTCTCTCGACGTCTCCGGGTCCACGACCAGCAGAGACTCGACCCGAACCGCAATCGAACGGACCAGACTTTGTGTTCGCCTGATCCAACGGCTATCGGGCTAACGGGTGACGTGGCCCTATCCGTTAGCCCGTTTTTGGGTGCAGGATTCCTAGGTAGAGATGGGATGCATAGCACAAATCAGTACAAATTCTTGTTGATGAGTGTATAGTTTTGTATTTTCATTTGTTAGCTCTCTTGGGTTTGTTTCATCTGCTGTAAAATGCATTGTTTGCAGTTAAGACTAGTTGAAATGGCAGTGGGAGATGAATTCAGTTTGCCGTGAGAATGGTTGTTTTGTCCTTCTTCAGTGAGAAAATGCAGCAATGCATAGTAGCTCTACTTGCATAACTACTGTTTTAGGCTTTTAGCATTTCCTACCTTCATGAACACGCTAATTCTTGCTTGTCTAACTGCCTGCAGCGGCTGATCAGTTGAAACTCCCCGATGTTGATAAGGAGACTGCAGAGCCAGCAGAAGATTGATGTCCGGGTGCCCTTGATGTCCTCCTCGCAACTTGTCGCTTCGAAATCACGATGCAAGCGGGCGGCTCTGCAGACGGCCTGCACGGCGTCGCTCTGTCGGCTACGTTTATTTGCGGGCTTGGCGGCTCCATGTTACTGCTAGTGCCGCTGACCGCGTCGTCCTGCAGGCCTTGCAGGAATGTGCTAGCAGGCAGGCAGGAGCCCGCACTGACGCATACAATTAGCACCGCACAACCTCATATGTCCCTCGGCAAGGCGCCGCGCACGGGAGCTGCCCGACACGGATACCAGGAAGGGCGGGGATCTGCTCGGCGGCGACCGGGGCTGCTCGGTTGCTCGGCAGCGGCCCGACGCCTGAACGCGGAGGAGAGGTGAGGGAGGAGAGAAAGAGAGATAGGAGTTGGAGCCCTGCTTGGCGGCGGCCAGGGGGCTGTTCCACTGCTCAGCAGCCGCTCGGCGACTGCGCGTGCTCGGCCGGGAGTTGCTCGACAACTGGAACTTGCTCGACGGCGGCCCGATAGCTGCGTGGCTGCTCGGCGGGGAGCTGCTCGACCTCTCGGTGCGGAGCTCGACTGCTTGGCGGACCACGCTAGGAGGCGAATTCTCCGACGAGATGGCTCCAGCATCGCCGGCGAGCTAGGTGAAGGACGCGTCAAGAAGGTAATTGATCCATCCTTGCAGGAAGCAGCTGAAGCGGGCGATTGGGTTTCACGTAGCGGATGCGGCGGCGGCGGCTGAGCCGCACACACGGAAGGCACGGAGCGGATGACGGATGAGTCTCGCAGGAGTTGGCAGCACCTTGCAGGCTATCTGCATTTGCCCGTGTACGGTAGCAGACTGGCCTGCCTTAGCCCACAACTAAAAAGCAAGCAGGTTGCGGGTGTCTAATGGGCCTGTTTTGCGGGGCGGGCTTAGCAGGCTTGCGGACAGGCCCGCGCCGCTTGCATGGTTACTTCGAAAGCATCTCAGTTTGTGTTTGTCCCAGAGTTGATGGCATGAGGATTGGCTGATTTTTTTTTGGTCAGATATAGGTTCAAGAACTAGACCTCAATTTGAGAGTTTGTAGTGTCAGGGAGAAGCAGTTTTTCGTTTGGTCTTTCAGCTTCAGAAATTTCAGAAGATACCAAATCGGTAGATCATAATGGCTGAACGGTTTGGTTTTCAGGTTTTAGCTGTAGAATGCATGGTTGCAATACGTCTTATCTGACTGGTAATCAGATTGTTACTGACGATCCATATCTGAGATCTGACGGGAACACCTGAATTGTTTCAATCCCCATCATTGTGTCCATTTCAGTCGCCCTGATTTCTGAAATTTGACAGCGCACCTGACAACGCCATGTTTCAAAAATTTATTGCCTCCCACCCATTTGAAGTCATTTTAAGCATATTTCTTACGGAAATGGGTTTAACTCTTCATGTTTTGAAGTGAGTTTAAGCATATTTTTTAATATGAAGGGTAACTCTCTTGCCCAAGGTTGAATACCAAACTGACACGAGCCATGGGCATGAGGCCTGATTGACTTCAGTTACGGGCCCAATCCCATTCGGACAGGGCGAGCGAGAACGAGTCCTTTTCTAGCCCACTTTTGCTAAACGCATGTTTCTGTAACCCATTTGTAAGTGTTTGTTTTCTTTTTAAAAACTTTTCTCAAGAGAAGTTCTGCTCCACCCCCACTGTCCACCCAAAAGCAAAAACTCCAAGTATGTCTGTAGAAAAGGGCAAAGCCCTATTTTCTTCTAAAAGAGAAACCCGTAAGGGGCCGTTAGGATCCCTTCATTTTGGAGGAATTAAAATATACTTAATGGATTAGACTATTTGGCTTAAAATTTGACATTCCATAACTTTTTCAAGCTCACAAATAAGTCTATCTTAAATTCATAGGATGAGAGATAGAAATGAATTCTATAGATCACTGTGCTATAATTCTACTCTCCAACTTATAGCACACTCTTCAACTCGCTTCTCTACAATAGAAATGCAATATATAAGCATGTCCCTTGTATGTCTAACAATAAATATACAAATATATTCTATATATAACTATATTAGCTTAATTAATTTATGTCTAAATTGTAATTATTAGAATGAATTCAATTTCAGGATCAAAAGGGCCCTTAGGAAATCGTTATCAACGACAAGTGGAATTGAAATTGGAATCGTATTCTTTGAAAGTCTATAGAAATAGTGACTGGACTAGTGCCTGCACGTGCACCGAGATAACTTGCTGGCCTGCGCTATTGTTGGTCTAGGGTAAGAGCATCTCCGAGAGATATGCTATTCTTGTTTTGTATGGTATATTTAGCTTTTTACAGGAAAAATTGAACTGCAACAGATATCCTATTTGGTTTTGTATATTAGCATGTATGCTATCCCTGAAATCTCGTTGGGCATAGATAGCAAGCGAACCTGGCTCGCCATCTTCCGAAATATCTGGCCACGGTGGATGCCCCGCGCGTGCGATCCTTCCCGCACGCCAGAAACTAGCTTCCCACCCACGCACTGAACTCTTGAAGTTAATTCAGTGGGCACACATGACGCTTGAAGTTTTTGTTGGATGAGAATGTGAGGTGATATCAAAGTGGTAGTAGTGACTGGTGGCTGATGATAATTACACGCCTCTGTTAGTGTCTTATAGTTGGCAGGGAGTTCATCATCAGCTTCATATGATTGGTGATATGCATAATAGTGCTTTGTCGCCTAAATATTCCTTTGTGGCCTACCTTTGAAAATTACAGTGAGCTGACTTCACAATGTTCAGTCATGGGCACTCAATTTTCTTCACTTCGTTGTAATAGATCTTGACAAATGGATGTAGAAAAGGCACTAACTGGGAGATACTGATAATGGATGCCATCTTCATATTCATACCGGAGTCAGAAAACTTACACGGCCGGTAGCAGCAGCCCGTCGCCGGCAAGATGAACGTCTCCTGGCGGTGGATTGGAAGCCGGAACCTCGGCAGGACGTAGGTGACGTCGCCGCCAGGATGCATAGGGATCGTTGGATCGGAGTCTTTGTATTGACGTGAAGTCGTACGCCACCGCGGGATGACCTATTCACGCGCGAGGAAGAGGTCCGACGCTTTGAGCCGATGGGAATCGTTCGGTAGTTATGTGACATGGCATCTTTTTAATATAGCATATGAGAAATAGCTAGCCTCTTGTGAAACTCTTTTTTTTACAACTCTTGTATTTTACAAAATTGCTAAATTACAAGATTTAGCTACTAATTTTAGCATATCTCTTGGAGATGCTCTAATGAACTTAGGGCAGCTTAGGCTCCGTCTTCTTGCAGTTTTTGCTATGGAGGCGTGTCAAACATCTAATAAATGTCTCCTTGTAAGTAGTCGTGGGGAGCCGGAGCCACTTCTATACTGAGAAGTCATAAACCACAAAAACGTGTTTTCTCCCCCACATGCTTGATATAAATTATTACAAAACTTTGACTGGGGCTGTTTTTTAAAACATTTTTCAGAACTATTTCAGTTCCATCAGAGAAGCTGACTAGCCCTTAGCACTTGACCTGAAAGCTCCTCAGTAGAGACGTACAATGAATTGAGTATAGCGGCGGGGCAAACATGTGAAGGTGCAACAGCATGAGCTAGACGATAAAAGAAACGCTACGCTTCATATGTTGATTGTTGAATGACTAACGGAGGAAAAGTTAATTACTTTCTCATTTGCTTTTATATGTTTTCATAACTGGAAAAATTAAAGGTAAAGACATAGGATGGCACGGAAATTTAAGCACGTATAGTAGCAACGCACGGGCGCGAAGTAGTAGCAAGCAGTATGGCGGCCACGCGGAGAACACCTCGCCTCCACGACACGTGCAGTGCGTGTCGTTTAATCGGTATGGCCGGCCCTGTCCTCCTTTCTGCTCCGGCACTCGAAGTAGTAAGCGGTGATGGCGACCACGGAGAACACCTCCACGACAAAGTGCAGCACGTACTCGATGCTAGCGTCTACCATGGACACCACGAACTTATCCATGCCATGCGGCAGCCTGCTCACGGCGAGATTGCTCACCGAACGGACAGCCACACCCAGAGACAGCGTCAGCACGGCGTAGAGGAACGCGCGCCCGCTCGTGCCCGCCATTGCCCCCCACGCGCGCGCCACCGCGGCCAGGGCGCCGCGCCGCCGCCCGGGCTCCGCTGCCACAGACGCGACGACGGCCATCGTGCACACGACGTCCAGGTAGAAGTAGAACTGGAACGCGAGCACCGCGAACAGCGCGTCGAGCAGGAACAGCTGCCGCGAGTAGCCCCAGAAGACAAGCGCCGGCAGCGCGAGGATGGAGGCGGCGATGGCGGTGGCGCAGGCCGTCCGGAGGATAAGGCCAAACACGACGGTCGCGGAGCCTCCCAGGAGGTTGCCCCTCACTTTGCGGAGGAAGGAGCCGAACGTGTGGCGCTCGCCGGAGTATGCCGTGACGGCGGCGGAGGCCGTGGCGACCTTCCTCACCAGCCCGACGGCCAGGTACAGGACGAGGTACGCGATGGGAGGGAGGCACACCCTGGAGAAGCTGAACTCGGCGTCGTCGACGGTCGAGGCAGCGACGGCGTCGTCTTCTATTCTGGCGCTGTAGCCTCCGGACTCCATAAGGGGCGCGACGAGGATCTTGAAGAGGAAGAGCGCCGTGGAGAGCGCCACGTTCAGGGCGAATACCCTCAGGAAGAGCCCGCATCTGCGCGCCGAGATCACGACGCCATGCTTAAGGAAGGAAAACATGCCAGGCGCCGGTTGGGCCGTGGCCGCCGCGACGGCCATCATGGCTGTCAAGATTCGAGGTCAACTCTCATCAGGAGATGCGAAGAGGACGTTCTTGTGCGTTCCACCTCCTGACGCATCGATTTTATATATGCGCGCTCTCGTGCGATCGAACGCGTTCTTGACCGACGTGGATTTGGATATCCCAGTCGGACGATGATCGAATTTGTGTGTCCGTGTTGACCTCTACTAATAACCCGGTACGGTCGCTTCTAAGGTGTTAGGGAACCGGCTCAAGCTCATACTTCCAGACATTATAGCCCCTAATCAGAGCGCTTTCATCCTAGGGAGGCTCGTTACAGACAATGTTTTGATTGCATATGAGATGTCACACTGTATGGAAAACAAAAGATGTGGGGCAACCAGGGTATGCGACGCTGAAATTGGATATGAGTAAGGCATATGACCGTGTTGAATGGACTTTTCTCGAGAAAATGATGACAAGGCTGGGAGTCCATCCGAGGTGGACTGAGCTGATGATGAAGTGCATCACCACAGCGTCATACCAAATTAAAGTTAACGGGAAGCTTACGGAGGAAATTATCCCAATTCGAGGGCTGCGACAAGGGGATCCACTGTCCCTATATTTATTTTTGATATATGTGCTGAAGGTTTCTCAACTTTGTTAAGTGGTTGTTTGGATCTAGAAAATATAAATAGGTTTTAGCTAAACGAGTTTTGAGCAGGTCTTTAGATAAACCAGTTTTCAGATGGATAGTTAGTTACCGTGAGTTTTATTAAAACCATGTTTGGGTGGCTTGGATCTGGAAACACACGTAAGCAATACTCTCTCTGTCCTTAAAAAAGTAATTCTTGCTTCCCAAAAGTCAACAACTTTTAACTTTGATCAAATATATTTAACAAAATATTAATATTTATGGTACATAATTAGGATCATTAGGTAGATCGTTGAATATACTTTCATAATAAATTTATTTGGAGATATAAATGTTGTACGTATTTTTTACAAACCTAGTCAAAGTTGAGAAAGTTTGATTAGCACAATTCTCATAGCGACTCTTTTTTAAGGATGGAGGGAGTATTATGTTTGGCAGAAACATATTTTATTCTCTGGTCTTCCCTCACTTTCTCCATTTCTATTCCTTCCGCTCCCTCTCCGGCTATCACCGGTGACCAAAATTGAGTGATTCATGTCCCCTGTCTCCACGGAACTGACCTTGCTTCTTCACGGCCGCGCCATGCGTGCTCTCCTCGCCACCGCTCTCACCATCGTCTTCTGCGCTATGAGTTCTTTGCCGCTGATGCAGGCGGCCGCCGTGGCGTATGGCTGCTGCCTCTGCCCTTCCTGCTCGCATTGACCACAAGGACGGCGAGGAGGCGACGAGTGGGTGCGTGGGGCGTGCACGCTGACTCACCCTTGTGATCCATTGCCTCCCATTTCCAGGCTCAGGTCTGCTTCTCTTCGTGGATTTGGGTGCGAAGGGAACATTCAATTAAGAGCATCTCCAAGAGTACTAAATATTCTCCTCTAGAAACATAGAGTTTTACGACTCCTAAAAAAGTATTGGAAGAAATAAAGAAGGTCATCTCCAAGAGTTTCTAATAATCTACTTCTAAAATATAGAAGACAATTTTACATCAAGAATCTTATACTATTTCTAAATTATCCTAACCAATTTTATATATTCTCTCTCTTGTACATTTGCATCAGGAACTCTTTCCCACTTTTTATTTTTTTCACGCCCTTCTACCTTTAGATTGGCCGACAAACACGCGTGAGGAAAAATGTTAGGAGAATAGATTAGGAGTTGTTGGAGAGATGCTTTTTCTCATCTTGCTAAAAACCAAAGATTAGGAAGGGATTTACGGAACTTTTAGAGATGCTCTAAGCTAGCTATTCTATTTGTTTTGTTCTCGATCCTTTAATTCAGGATGTTGAAAGTCTTATGTTTGGTGTTGGCAATTAGTGACAATGCCTAAGTACTAACCACATATGCATAAGAATGTGTGTAGCCATGATGTGGTTGCTGCAATGACATGGTGAAGCAAGGATCAAGCAATGGTGATATGATCAAGTGCTTGCCATGGTGGAGTTGGAACAAGGTGCAACAAGTGATGATCAAGGCAAAGGTATCATGTAGGGATTTTCATTTTGCATCCAAGACACCATAGAGGGTGTGGATAGCTTAGGATCGATAGCTGTACTATAAAGAGGGGAATTTCTGGGGCTATTGATCACTTAAGTGCCACTAGATGAAGATTCATTTGCATATGCATTTAGATCTAGTAGAGAGCTAACTTAACGCCTCAAAAATGATTTATGAAAATGCTAACACACATGCATATGATGATATACACTTGGTGATGTTAGCACATTTATGAAGGCGGTGGAGTTTGGGCGGTAGAGAGGGGTTTGGGTTCCTCTCTCCCTCCCGCCGAGCTTGCGAGGCGGGATTCAACGCTTTTCGGGAAATGAAACGCCTATTTTCCACTACGCCGGACGCGAAGAAACGGAGGCGAATGGAGGTCACAGAGGTGACCGGACGCGTCCGGTCAGTATCAGCGAGCAGCGCGAGGGGCAGCTAGGGTTTCTAACCGGAGCATCCGACGCCTCACAGGACCGGCGCGTCCGGTCAACATGGCGTGGAGCAACATCAGCATAGAGCTAACTAGACGCGGTGGCGAGTCTGGTCACAATCGACCGGACACGTCCGGTCGTGGTGGGTGCTTACTAGACTCAAACCGGACGCTGGCACTGTGGCGTCCAGTTCGTCTAGCGTGCGCGTCCGGTCACTGACTCGTTGGAACGCTGCTCGGCTTGACCAGCGCGTCCGGTCTGTCACGGGACCTGCGCGTCCGGTCATGCTTCGCGCGAGGGTGGTGTGCGACCTACGCGTCCGGTCTGTACGACCAGCGCGTCCGGTCAGCGCGACTGCAGCAGAATCAAGTGCCTAACGGCTATATTCGAAGGGGTACGTCTATAAATACTTGTTGGCCGGCTCTTTGGAGGCTCTCTTGGACATTTTGACTCTCTAACATTCTTTTGAGCTGAGCACATCCCCTCCCACTCATCTGCCTTGCTTGTTTGCCTAATCAAAGCGAGATTGAGTGATCTCAAGTGCATTTGCTTATGAGTTTGCATCTAGTTGGCACTTGAGTGTTCATTTGCTGTGGGATTCTTGTTTCTCTTGGTGGTTGCCGCCACCTAGACGACTTGGAGCAGCGGTGGAGGTCCGGCACGTGTTGGTGATTGTTCGTGGCCGGCTCCGGTGAGCTTGTTGTGAGGGGTTGTTGTGGTTCCCCGGTGGAGCGTCGAATTCCAACTCTAGTGGATTGCTCGTGTCGGAACTTCTCACCATTTGGTAGGTTCTTGTGGCGCCTTTTGAGAGGCTCGGTGTGTGATACCGATTAGCCACCGAACCACGTGGTGTAGGGGGACACAACGGGGACTAACGTGCCGACAAGCACGTGAACCTCGGGATAAATCATTGTGTCTTCACTTCATTGATTGTGATTGATTTGTCTCGGTGGATTGGTTATCTTGAATATCATCACTTGAAATTATTGATTGATTGGCTCAATTCATCGCCCCTCGGTGAAATATTTCTTACCCTACTCTTGTATTACATTTCAAGTACTTATTTGTTTTCTCTAGTGCTTAGTACCTTGAGTAGAGTAGCCTTCTAGTTTTCCTCTTGCGGTTTGACTTGTGCGGTTGAGTGAAATATATTAGAATTATCTTTTGGATAGGTGGCTTGCAACACTCCATAGGCTAGGCAAAACTCGCTTCTTGCTATTTGTTATTGCTAATTAAATTGTCTAGCACTTTTTGTAGAAAGTTTTATTAGGCTATTCACCCCCTCTAGCCATCAAGACCTTTCAAGTGGTATCAGAGCTATGGTCACTGTTTGTAAGGCTTAACAACCTCGGTGTAAGATGGCCCAAGTTGTGTTCAACCATGTCGGGGGCAAGCCTCCATTCTTTGATGGTGTCTCATCTTTTGATCATTGGAAAAGAAAGATGAAGCAATATCTTGGCTCTATTAATGAGAAGGTTTGGGAGGTGACACATCATGATTATGCTATCATTGATCCCGACAACCTCACCAACAATGACCGCATCAGCAACCAATGTAACACTATGGCTCTCAACACTGTCTACAATGGGATTGATGCAAAGGTTTTTGAGCAAATCAAGGATCTTGAGATGGCAAGTGAAGTGTGGACAAGATTAGAGGAAACATATGAGGACACTTCAACGGTAAAGAGTGCCAAGCTCTATATGCTCAAGGAAAAGTTTGCAAGCTTCAAAATGAAGGATGATGAGTCCATGCCAGAGATGTTCTATAGGCTCCAAGTCATAGTCAACGATCTCAAGAGCCTAGGAGAGGATGTCAAGGACAAGGACTTCTCATACAAGTTCTTGATGAATTTACCTAAGAAGTTTGCTATCTTGAGGAAGATGATCCAAAGAGAGGGTTTGGACAAGGTGACTCCAAACCAAGTGCTTGGGGATGTCATGACCGATGCTCAATATGATGATGATGAAGATGAAGATGAGAAGAAGGAGATCAAGGTCAAGCAAGAGAAGACCACCACATTCAAGGCTTCTTCTTCCAAGGGCAAGAGCAAGGTTCTTGATGATGATGATCTATTTGATGATGAGACTATGGCCCTTCTAGTGCAAAAGATGGGTCACTTCATGTAGAAGAGAGGCTATGGTACAAGGAAGAGAAGAGATCACATAAAATCTAGAGACATGCTATGCTATAATTGCAAGAGCCCCGATCATGTGGTAGCCGATTGACCCTATGAAGACAAGAGGTTTCATGATGGGGAGTTGAAGATAAAGAAGAACAAGAAAGACAAGAAAGAGAATAAAGAAAAGAAGAGCTTCACTATCAACAAGAAGAAGAAAGGTGATGGTTATGTGGTCACTTGGGATAGTGATAACTCCAATGATGATGATAAAGAGAGCTCAAGTGATGATGAGAAACCCATTCGAAGAGCTATTGCAAGCATCGCCCTCTCCAACAAGCCTTCACTCTTCGACACTACATCGACATGCCTTATGACCAAGCCTACCAAGGTAAAATATGATGATAGTGATAATGATTCTTGTGCTAGTGATGGTTGTAGGAGTGATAATGAGGAGGATAAGGACTACTCCAAGGATGATCTATTAGGCATAATAGATCAAATGAGCAAGGGCTACAAGAGGACAACCAAGAAGTGCAAAATCTTAGAGCAAGAGCTCATTGCCAAGAGCAATGAAAATGATGCCTTAATGGAGGAGCTTGTCACTCTCAAAAAGAGTAAGGAGTGCAAAGGAATTGAACAAGAGCTCAAAGCTCTTAGGAAATCCTTTGATGAGCTAGAGGCCTCTCGTGAGTGTCTAAAGGAAGACCACGAGGACCTTGAAGTTGCTCACACTAGGCTTAAGGAAGCCCACTCCACTCTACTTGAGCTCATCAAGGAAAAGAACCTTAAGTTGGAGAAATTCATGAAGGAAGCTAAGGAGGAGCAAGTGATTGTCACTTGTGATATTGGACTAACATGTGTTATTATTGATGATTCTTTATTTTTTGGTCCTACTAATGCTTCATGTAGCTCATCATCATCTACCACAACCAACTCTACCTCTACTACTAGTGATTCATCACTTGTGGTTGAGAATGAGACTCTCAAGAGAGAGGTGGATGATCTCACCCGTGCATTAGACAATGCCTATGGTGGGGATGCCCGCTTGCTAAAATGCTTAGGTAGCCAAAGGTTCTCTCTTAACAAAGAGGGTTTGGGCTATACTCCTAAGAAGGGCAAGGCGGCCTTTGCTACTCCAAAGTCTCGCTTTATGAAGAGCAATGGTTGTTATTGCAATAGATGCAAGCAAGTTGGGCATCTAGAGATTAATTGTAATAAAATGAATAAGAACAATAACAAGTTTTATGCTAAAATGGATTGCACTTCTTTTGATTCTTGTTATGTGCTTACCAAGGGTGAGAAAGGTGTGCATGCTAGGTTTGTTGGTACACCAATTATGGGTCCAAAGAAGAAGGCTATTTGGGTACCAAAGAGCTTAGTGACTAACCTTCAAGGACCCAAACAAGTATGGGTACCTAAGAAACATTAATTTATTTTGTAGGTCAATTACAAAGCCGGAGGAAGGCATTGGGTGCTTGATAGTGGGTGTACTCAACATATGACCGGTGATTCAAGAATGTTCAACTCAATCAAACCCAATGATAGTGGCATTGAAAGTATCACATTCGGTGACAATAGTAAGGGTGATGTAAAAGGGCTTGGAAGGATTGCAATCTCAAATGATCATAGCATTTTCAATGTGCTCTTAGTTGAAAAGTTGAACTTCAATCTTCTCTCGATTGCTCAATTATGTGATCTTGGTTTTAAGTGCATATTTGGTGTTGATGATGTGGAGATAGTTAGTGTTGATGGCTTCAATTTGATCTTCAAGGGCTTTAGATATGAGAATCTATACTTGGTTGATTTCAATGCTAGTGACACTCAACTTTCAACATGCTTGCTCACCAAATCAAGTATGGGTTGGTTATGGCATAGAAGACTTGGTCATGTTGGCATGAAGCAATTGAATAAGTTAGTGAAGCATGACTTAATTAGAGGCCTGAAGAATGTCACATTTGAGAAAGATAAGCTATGTAGTGCATGTCAAGACAGAAAGCAAGTGGGCAACACTCATCCATTGAAGAGCATTAGGAGTACTTCCAAGGCATTTGAGTTGTTGCACATGGATCTATTTGGGCCAACCACATACACAATAATTGGTGGCAACAAGTATGGTTTTATGATTGTGGATGATTTTATTAGATATACATGGGTATTCTTTCTTGGGGACAAGAGTGATGTATTTGACATATTCAAGAAGTTCATCAAGAGAGTGCAAAATGAGTTTGAGACCACAATCAAGAAAGTGAGAAGTGACAATGGAAGTGAGTTTAGAAACACAAGAGTTGATGAGCTATGTGAGGAGCTTGGAATCAAGCATCAATTCTCAGCCAAGTATACACCTCAATCCAATGGCCTAGTTGAGAGGAAGAATAGAACCTTAATTGATATGGCAAGATCAATGTTGAATAAGTATAATGTGAGTCATTCATTTTGGGCCGAAGCAATCAACACGGCTTGCTTCTATAGCAACCGCCTCTATTGCCACAAGTTCCTAGAGAAGACACCATAAGATCTTTGTCACACCCGGTTTTCTAAAGAACAAAACCAGGCTAATCATATGTGTGCCCAGGAAGTCCACACATATGTTAGAATGAAAAAGTATCAGAAACAATGTTATTATATAACATATACATAGCTATATTAACACTTACAACTATCAGAGTATCGCAGAACGGTCACTAATTTTTTCTTCAGGCTCCAACATCACAGGGACGGCTGACTGGGGACTCTATATGCCAAGCACTTCTTATAGACTTCTGGAAACTCCACTACACCTTTATTCTTCTTCTAAGCAGCACCTTACTACACACTGGAGTATAGTGGAAATAGCAAGAGTGAGTCCATGTCGAACTCAATAAATATAATATGAGGTTCATGAGGCTCAAAAAGATAGACACTGGTTTGACTGCATTTAGCTTTTAATTGTCATAATTTTATTACATGAGTAGCATCAAGTTTGCATTAATCCCACAATAAAATATGATCAATGTAAATATGAATAACGAATAGCAAAACACATATTAAACCAATAAATGTTCATCTATTCTGTGAAGGTCCAAGGCCGCTCGTATCCGTGAGCACGGCTAGTATATCAGTTTATTAAACTCTGCGCAGAGGTGTACACTTTCACTGTGAGTCGTGATTACCCATATGCCCGGGATCACGACTCCTAGAACACTTCCAAGGTGAGCAGGCAGGGAAACACTATGAAGCCTTTCAAAGGTTCGTCTAACAAGTTAGGGCCGCTAGGTTTCCAAAGTCAGTCTGTGTGATACAACCACGCAGGGATCCACAGTCTGCTTTTCCCTATTTGCGCCACAAGGGTAACCTCTAACAAGCTAGAAAAGGTCCTCATACTGAGCTAAAGCCAGAGCCATATAGCCCTCACAGTTGTACTGTAAATCCTGGATGTTCGTCCACCGATGAGTCCTTGTGGAGAGAAACTAGAGCACCAAGAAAAATAGCATCATGCTCTAGCCCTCTTTAAACAGTAATCAAAATGTCATCTTTTAGTGTTGTTGCATATTCCATTAATCATATTACAAGATTATAGTTTATGCTCAGCGCTAGCAAAAGCTACCCAATGCAAAATCCCATAGGTAACAAGGTATAGATAAAAAACTAGGAAAATCCTTAATGACATTCAAGATAGACACATGCAATATGATTTTATGAGGTTAAAGTGAATAGGACAACAAGGAAATCTCATGTTATACTTGTCTTTCTCCCAGAGTTAGTTACTCAGAAGTCTTCAACCTCTATCTCTGATCTTCAGCTTCTACGGTACTTGTCGGTCCTCACCTCCTAGTCTTCAGCGCTCGCGAATCACACTTTTACTCATAGCAACCAAGCACAGCAAACAGACAATAAACACACCTAAGAACAAACATCATACAAAAGAGACACTTTAAAAGAGAACACACTAAACAATACGGTACGTTGCTACGATCGCGAAAACGCAATAACGACAGATAATGGAGCTACCATCAAAGAGGACACGCGACTATCGAGGAGTTTACAACAAATCGGAGAAGACAAACTATACGTTTGATTTATTTTGGTTAATAAATTAAGGTGATCGATATTTTAGAGAATTATTCTAAAGTTGAATTAATCAAATTATAAAACCAAAGTTATATCTTAGTTATATGTTATTAATATATATTTTATAGTATTTAAGTCACTTAAACATTTATAATTTAGAAAACACCGATCATGAGACAGCAACTAATTGATTATCATGTTTTGTGATTAAATTAAGCAAGTTATAATTAGCAACGAAACATTTAAGTTGTTATTTATCACGTTAGCTTTTTATTTACAAAAGGTCGTGATATAAATCTAAGTCTCTTTTAATTCAAAAAAAACATTAAATAAGCATTAATCTAATCAACCATATATTTTACATTTACTAAAATAATTATAACTAACAAAGACATGTTAAGGTTGGTGTTATTCAAGTTAACATTTGCTCTATGAAAAAGCAATGATTAAGACCTAAGCTGCTTTTAGTTAAAAAGATATTCCATAAACATTAATCAAATTAATATGATTAAATTCAAAACACAAGACAGGGTGAACATCACCACTAACGTGAAGATTACGTCGGCACGATCGCAACTTAACAAAAACAGAATTATAAGATTATATTGCTTTTAATTAGAAATCTTTTAAATAAATATTAATCAAATTACATTTATATTATATAAAAGAAACAACTACACGCTTGATTATTTTAATTAAATAAAATTAATAAAGGTTATTAACTTAGATTAGTTAAACTATGCTTAGTCCAAATCTGAGTTAAACTAATCATGTTTTATTTCTAAATATGTATCATAATTGTTTAAGTCATTCAGTTTTTAACTTGCAAAACAAATTTCTCTAACACTTAAATTACGTCAACACAAAACTAACGCAACCAGACTAAATGGAGCTAGGATGATAAATCGGTGGTAGATTTAAGATGCAAAATCTGAAATTGAAGTATTTACGCTGGCGGGTTTGCTAATTACATCCAACGTGACACAGAAGGCCCTGTGTGTAAGTGATGTATATATTGGTAAAGGAAATTACTCTAGCCGTTAAAATGAAAGCCAAAATATATTGCACATGTATGACGAAGGGAGGACATCAGCAGAGTATTAGATGGAAAAGAGAAATACCTTCTTGTCAAACCACGTCTACGCCGACAGCATGTAGCTTCAGTTGATATGATCGCAAAATCATAAGAACGAGTTATTACACTAGGTTGCTTTTAATTAAAAATACATTAAATAAATATTGCACGTAAATCAATAAATTCATAATTAGGTGACACGATATACATCAGCACTACTACGTAGAGCGCAACTATACGAAACTAACGTAACTAAAACGGAGCAAAACGGAATTAAAACGAATAAACTATTATTATTTAACGACCGGTGGCGAACTCGTAAATACCTCATCTTCAACCTTGCATCGTCATCACCAATAGAACGTATAAAACAGCGATGGCCATAGGAGGCTGCTGTTGCTCGTGGAGGGGGGAGTCGAGGACGACCTTGGCCGCAGGGCCTGTTGGCCGACCGGCGGCGGCGCAGCGCCGGGCTGGGCAGCGCGGCGGCGACGGCGACGACGAGAGAAAGAGGAGAAAAATATAATTTACTACACCAGAGATTTTTCAAACTAGGAGCTCCTCTACGGTAGTTTTGGTGTGCTTTTACCCAAGGGGTAGGCACGTATATATAGAGAGGAAAACTCCCTACCCCCACGTCAACTAGCGATACGGTACTAATTAATGTTGCACCCTCCATCTTTACTAATAGGCCTAATTAATTATTAAAGTCCATTAGTAAATAAATGTATGGGCCTTTGAGATTTATTGGGATTATTGCACATGGGCTTTGAGCGTTGGGGAAAATAAGAGATTTATTATTTTCGGAATTAATTATTTTCATTGATAAAATAATTCCAGAAAAGTCCAGAATTATTATTTAAGCCGCGAAAAATATTCCGAAAGCTCCGAAAATTTGGAGAAATTTTTCAAAGACATTATGGAACATGAGGAACCGAAATAAAGTATTTGGAGCTCATGATAAGATATTTTGGAGCATCTAAAAATTAGACTACGCTCGTAGAAAAGCGTGAACTAGCTCCAGAAAAAGTCAGAACAATTCTCGAAGAGTTCACTGAGATTGATTGACACATGAGAAACTAAAAGGAATAATTTACGTTATAAAGAAAAGATTTTAGAAAACTCCCAATAAGAACTTAAGATGAGAAACAAGGAATATTGACTGCAGAAAAAGATAAAGACGCGCTGAAGAAGAAAGATCGATCCACTAAACACTTTTTGAAAGACTTTGTTCGCTCTTAACACACAAGAGTTAACAAGTAAACATCACATCAAACAATAGCCCGTCAAATTAGTTTAGAAAATTTTAAAGATTCTTATTTTTTTTATTTTTTTATAACTAATTGATGCTATCATAAACTAAACTTAAAAAGTTTTATTCAAATATTAAAATATTTATTTTATTTGTATTTTCTATGCACAACCCAAAATTAGAAATTTTGGGGTGTGACAATCTTATATGGAAGAAAGCCCAACATTGCATACTTTCTTGTATTGGGTTGCAAATGCTACATCTTGAAGAAGGACACTAGATTGAGCAAGTTTGAGAAGAAATGTGATGAATGATTCTTACTTGGTTACTCTACTACTAGCAAAACTTATAGAGTTTGGAATTTGGTTAGTGGATTACTTGAGGAAGTTCATGATGTTGAGTTTGATGAAACAAATGGCTCTCAAGATGAGAAAGATAACTTGGATGATGTGAGAGAAACTTAATTGACTAATGCTATGAAAGAAATGGATATTGATGATATTAGGCCAAAACAAGTGATTGATGTGGATGACTACAAAGATCAAGTGCTCCAAAGTCCAATTACACAAGCTAGTGGTTCTCTAATGCAAAATCAAGCTAGTACATCATCTCAAGTGCAACAAGATCAACAAGTGGCTAGTTCATCATCTCCAACTCATGATCAACATCAACATCCAAGCAATCAAGTCCAAGTGCTTCAACCAACTAATATTGCAAGAGACCATCCATTAGATTCCATCATTGGTGATATACAAAAGAGAGTTCAAACTAGATCAAGATTGGTATCATTTTGTGCTCACTCTTCTTTTGTATCAATGGAAGAACCAAAGGACATTGATAAAGCATTAAGAGATCTAGATTGGGTAAATGCAATGCATGAAGAGCTTAACAACTTCAAGAGAAATGAAGTATGGGAATTAGTTGAGAAACCTAGTGATCACAATATTATTGGAACAAAATGGGTCTTTCGCAACAAGCAATATCAAGATGGGATAGTAGTAATGAACAAAGCAAGATTAGTGGCTCAAGGTTACACACAAATAGAGGGTCTTGACTTTGTGAAACATATGCCCCGGTTGCAAGATTGGAAGCAATTAGGATCTTACTTGCCTATGCTTGTGCTCACAATATCAAGCTATATCAAATAGATGTGAAGAGTGCAGTTCTCAATGGGTATATTAAAGAAGAGGTGTATGTGGAGCAACCTCCCAGTTTTGAAGATAACAAGAAACCCAATCATGTCTACAAATTGAGAAAAGCTTTGTATGGATTGAAGCAAGCACCTAGAGCATGGTATGAAAGATTGAGGGATTTCTTGCTATCCAAAGGATTTGTCATGGGCAAAGTGGATACTACTCTCTTCACCAAGAAGATTGGGAAAGACTTATTTGTGTTGCAAATCTATATTGATGATATCATCTTTGGTTCAACCAACAAAGATTTTTGTGATGAGTTTGGAAAGATGATGAAAAAAGAGTTTGAAATGTCAATGATTGTTGAACTTAGTTTCTTTCTTGGACTTTAAATCAAAAAAATAAAGGAAGGAATATTTGTGAGCCAAACCAAATACATAAAGGATATGCTAAAGAAGTTTGGCATGGAAGATGCAAAAGGAATCACTACTCCAATGAGCACGAATAGAAGCTTAGATAGTGACAAGAGTGGCAACATGGTAGATCAAAAGCTATATAGATCAATGATTGGTAGCCTACTCTATGTGACGGCATCAAGGCCC
Source organism: Saccharum hybrid cultivar R570 (assembly GCA_038087645.1). NCBI lineage: Eukaryota > Viridiplantae > Streptophyta > Magnoliopsida > Poales > Poaceae > Saccharum > Saccharum hybrid cultivar. Next base: position 16,651,141 of record JAQSUU010000564.1, read on the forward strand.
GATGTAATGTTTAGTGTATGCATGTGTGTAAGATTTCAAGCCTCACCGAGAGAAAGTCATTTAAAGGCAACAAAGAGAATATTGAGATACTTAAAGCATACACAAGATGTTGGATTATGGTATCCTAAGGGTGCAAGCTTTGAGCTAGTTGGATATTCGGATTCCGACTATGCCGGTGACAAAGTTGAGAGAAAGAGCACCTCCGGGACTTGTCAATTGTTGGGAAGATCACTTGTCTTATGGTCATCCAAGAAGCAAAATAGTATTATACTATCTACCGCTGAAGCTGAATACATCACCGCGGGTAGTTGTTGTGCACAAATCTTGTGGATGAAGGCAACATTGAAGGATTTTGGAATAAATTTCAAGAATGTGCCATTGCTATGTGATAATAAAAGTACCGTGAAGCTAACTAATAATCCGGTTCAACATCAAAGAACAAAGCATATTGATATTCGCCATCACTTTATTAGAGATCATCAACAAAAAGGTGACATTGCTATTGAGAATGTAGGCACCGAAGATCAATTAGCCGATCTATTCACCAAGCCACTTGATGAGAAGAGATTTCACAAGCTCAAGAATGAGTTGAACATACTTGACTTCTCCAACATGAGTTGATGCACCCCATATATGACATGCCTCTCCTCCAAGACAAAGCAAGATACATTTGGTTGACATGTCATACATTCTATGCTAAGGACTTGTTTATTGCATCTAGTCATGACATACATGTTCTAGGCTCATTCATGAAAATCAAATGATTTTGAAGTTTATATGGTGCCACTATTGCTTCTTTGTCTTGTATGATCTAGTGGTAGCATATAACTTGTTTGAAAGCTTGTGATCCTAAGTGTTTGATCTATATAACTTGTTTAAGTATTTGCTTCAACATGGTACATGATAACCCTTCTAGTGAGGTGTGAAGAAGCTTGCCCTTAGATCAAACCGAAGCATTTTACTTATGCAAGCAATCTAGGTTGAACCACAAACTTGACCCTCACCCCATAATTCAACATGATAATCTATCTAAAATTTTCTCCTTATGGTCATTGGTGCCAAAAGGGGGAGAAATGTTGTTCACAAAGATAGAACTCAAAGGGGGGAGAAGCACAAAGGAGGAGAAATAATAAAAGAGAGGGATCAACTAAAATTTTGAGCACATAAGTAGGGGGAGCAAGCTCTTAAGCATGATTGTTGCATTCTCGTGTGCACATCATATGTTTGTTGCATTGTAATGCATTCTTTTCTCTAATACCTTGCTTGTGTGGTGATTTGCTAGTGTACAAATTGAATGATGTATTGAAGTACTAGCATGTGTATGTGTTAGCTAGATATGTACTTATTCTTGTTTCTCTAGCTTCACTAGAACTCTTTTCCTATATTGTTGATCTCACCGGGTTTCTAGTGTTTGCAAGTTCTTATTCTCTAGTGCTTTTCCAAGTGGTATCTAGCTACACAAGGTGCTAAGATGATGTTTATCGCTACTCCGATGGTATCACGCTTCAAAGGTCTATAATCTTAACTCTTAGTACCTATTGGTAGTCAATGCTCCTATGCTTACCTATCTAAATATGTATGCTTCCTAAATCTAAACATATAGCATACATGTAGGGGGAGCCATTGCTATCAACATTGATTTCATAATCACTTGTCCATACTTCTTACACATGGTAACATATTTGGGCAATGTGACATGAAGTCAATCAAAATTTTATCATAATATCTTTGTGTAAGGTTTGTCACCAATTACCAACAAGGGGGAGATTGAAAGTCCTATGTTTGGTGTTGGCAATTCGTGACAATGCCTAAGTACTAACCACATATGCATAAGAATGTGTGTAGCTATGATGTGGTTGGTGCAATGACATGGTGAAGCAAGGATCAAGCAATGGTGATGTGATCAAGTGCTTGCCATGGTGGAGTTGGAACAAGGTGCAATAAGTGATGATCAAGGCAAATGTATCATGTAGGAATTTTCATTTTACATCCAAGACACCATAGAGGGTGTGGATGGCTTAGGATCGATAGCCGTACTATAAAGAGGGGAATTTCTGGGGCTATTGATTACTTAAGTGCCACTAGATGAAGATTTATTTGCATATGCATTTAGATCTAGTGGAGAGCTAACTTAACGCCTCAAAAATGATTGTGAAAATGATAACACACATGCACATGATGATATACACTTGGTGATGTTAGCACATTTATGAAGGTGGTGGAGTTTGGGCGGTAGAGAGGGGTTTGGGTTCCTCTCTCCCGGACACGAAGAAACTGAGGCGAACGGAGGTCACAGAAGTGACCGGACGCGGTCTCAGCGTAACCAGACGCGTCCGGTCAGTATCAACGAGTAGCGCGAGGGGCATCTAGGGTTTCTAACTGGAGCAATCGACGCCTCACGGGACCGGCACGTCCGGTCAACATGGCGTGGAGCAACATCAGCATAGAGCTAACCGGACGCGGTGGCGAGTCTGGTCACGATCGACCGGACGCGTCCGGTCGTGGTGGGTGCTTACTGGACTCAAACCGGACGCTGGCACTATGGCGTCCGGTTCGTCTAGCGTGCGCGTCCGGTCACTGACTCGCTGGAACGCTGCTCGGCTTGACCAGCGCGTCCGGTCCATCACGGGACCTGCGTGTCTGGTCATGCTTCGCGCGAGGGTGGTGTGCGACCTGCGCGTTCGGTCTGTGCGACCAGCGCGTCCAGTCAGCGTGACTGCAGCAGAATCAAGTGCCTAACGGCTCTATTCGAAGGGGTACGTCTATAAATAATTGTTGGCCGGCTTTTTGGAGGCTCTCTTGGACATTTTGACTCTCTAACATTCTTTTGAGCTGAGCACATCCCCTCTCACTCATCTGCCTTGCTTGTTTGCCTAGTCAAAGCGAGATTGAGTGATCTCAAGTGCATTTGCTTGTGAGTTTGCATCTAGTTGGCACTTGAGTGTTCATTTGCTGCGGGATTCTTGTTTCTCTTGGTGGTTGCCGCCACCTAGACGGCTTGGAGCAGCGGTGGAGGTCCGGCACGTGTTGGCGATTGTTCGTGGCCGGCTCCGGTGAGCTTGTTGTGAGGGGTTGTTGTGGTTCCTCGGCGGAGCGTCGAATTCCAACTCTAGTGGATTGCTCGTGTCGGAACTTCTCACCATTTGGTAGGTTCTTGTGGCGTCTTTTGAGAGGCTCGGTGTGTGATACCGATTAGCCACCGAACCACGTGGTGTAGGGGGACACAACGGGGACTAGCGTGCCGACAAGCACGTGAACCTCGGGATAAATCATTGTGTCTTCACTTCATTGATTGTGATTGATTTGTCTCGGTGGATTGGTTATCTTGAATATCATCACTTGAAATTATTGATTGATTGGCTCAATTCATCGCCCCTCGGTGAAATATTTCTTACCCTACTCTTGTATTACATTTCAAGTACTTATTTGTTTTCTCTAGTGCTTAGTACCTTGAGTAGAGTAGCCTTCTAGTTTTCCTATTGCGGTTTGACTTGTGCGGTTGAGTGAAATATATTAGAATTGTCTTTTGGATAGGTGGCTTGCAACACTCCATAGGCTAGGTAAAACTCGCTTCTTGCTATTTGTTATTGCTAATTAAATTGTCTAGCACTTTTTATAGAAAGTTTTATTAGGCTATTCACCCCCTCTAGCCATCAAGACCTTTCAGATGTGGAGTCCAAGGGACTGCTCGATCCTTTAATTCAGATTTGGTTGGCATTTTCATTCAGATTTGGGTGTCTACATGGATGGATCTGGATGTCAAATCTTTGTAAGACTGCTGCTGCTCTGGAATCGCTGCATGCATATCCTGGTATGAATGCCTTTGCCAGTTACTGATTTGGTTTCCTGTTTACGTGTTTGAAAAATTTCTCCTTCTGTACTTTAGGGATATTGTAGTAGCAATATTTGTGTCATATAACCTATGCATGTGCAGCACACAAGACTTGTAATTATAGCTGTAATGATACAACACGAACGAAGCCATCATTTTTTCTTTTTACGATTTTCACCGTTTTTACTGCCAGAGTCTTGAGCCGACGGTTTCCCATTCTTTCAAAGTTATTGTGTTTTTTCCACTTAAAAAATCACAAGTACAAAATAAATATGAAAAACAAAGTAAAGAAAGACAACAATATAGGTCTTCGAACAATCCCTCATAAAAAGAAGGGTTCACCTGTCACATCATCGTTGCATTTCTAATTTGACACAAAACCAGCGGTTATATTTGCAACTGCTTTAGATGATGGATCAAATCGTTAACTGTGATCTTGAGCAGTTTGTGTTGAGTTGATCTCACCATCGATCACATGTCGAGTCCGGTTGTGCCCCCGCTACATAGCGCTTATAAAAAAGAAGGTTCCCTAACCCTCTCAGCAACCGATGCGAAGAACGAGAGAGATTAGCACAACAAACCCTAAGCAATCGATCTAACCAAGCACAGGAGTAAAGAGAAGGACGCCGCCCAATGTCTCCTTCTCAGATCTCGTCGATGGGGTCATAGCCATCACTAACAGGTTGACCAAGGAGGGAGTCACTGCCACCACGAGGACGCCAACGACAACCATACAACTATGGGATACACCTTTCCTGACTTTCTGCGTCAGATCCTGCTCCAAGTAGGCACGGGTCCTCGCACCTAAAGCCTAATGACTTCCTCCTCTACTAATGGAGGTAAACTCAAGAGATGTACTCATCTAAGTATAAGATTAGGTATCCTAATCCTGTTTAAGTTTTCCAAATTGGTATAAATAAATATACTCCCAAGTTATATGCATATACCAGTACAGTCCTCATTGAGGGGTGTAACATGGAAAGTCGAGATAGAACATCCATCATAATCATATATGGACAAACTACTCTCAGCCTAACATGTCAACAACAAACTCTTGGCTAACTTATATGAAAGATTAGAATTACAATGTAGGGGAGGCTAGGAGCATTCCCTATTCTTCTTTTCTTCGTAATTGTAACTTTGTTTCTCCCGTTGCAACGCACAAGACTGTTTGTTAGTCTTTTTTAAAGAACTATAATATTTTTTAAGTTTATGTAGAATTGAATGGCGGCCAACGTGATGTGAAATTATGAAGGCATATATAATATTTTGGTTATTGGATGCTTTTTATTTGGTATTTTTGTTTATAATATCCTGCTTATTGCTTCAGGGCTATGGATTAATATCATTATTTATGTTTTTTTTGTTATATCTATTAGTGCATGACTAGCAAAGTTTCTAGTCTTATATTATTTGGCCTCCCTCTTATATTATTTCTAGATCCACCACTATCTAAAATCTTGAAGAATGACCCTCTTACTTTATTAAGTAAATCTAAATAAGCAGGTTCATCCGCGCAAATCGCACGGATGCTAGCTTTATTTAGTGTGGTATATATATGTTTTTTACTTGAATTTTTAGGATAACTGTTTTCTCTACCTGTGTTATTGCTACATCAATCGGAATTATATATCTTCTTATAGCTATTGTTAACTAATTTCTTGGCTTAAATCTCCCTCTCATTCATTTTCTCACTCTTATCCCTCGTATGTGCAATATTTGTCGACACTAAATCAACCTAACATTTATTTTTCTCTAGTGAGTTCTATTTCTTAAAATAAAATCACTGTTCAAGCATTTCATAGACTACTCTATTACATGACCCTTTCGTAAAATTAGATTTTTAGACCATATTGCACCCTTTTCTTTTCTTGAGGATCCATTGTTTACTTTTTTCTAAAATATTTCTGGATTCATCGTCATGCTATACACATGCCTCCGCCAGGAGTCATTGTTGGTTCAATTCATTACGCCTTTTCTTGAGGATCCATAGTGTCCTTTTTGTCTAAAACATTTAACTTTTTACATCTAGATCTATTTCTCCTAAAATCCTTGTGTGTATGTGAGTGAGTGAGCGAGCAAGGGAGGCAAATAAAGCTTTATATTATATTAAAAGAAAGAAAGAAGAAGAAATGGAAACTAGGCCGCACTTCATATAGTAGAGATTTCCTTTTTTTTGTGGGCTTTCCGCCGCACCCAATTATATTTGGGCCGCTGGCTAGCTCGTTCCACAGATTGGAGCCGAAAACATATATGAAAAAGTCCAGATCACTCCCTGAACTATTGACTCTAGAGCACATAACCCCCTGAACTATGAAACGGTCTAATTTACCCCCTAAACTATCCAAAACCGTCTATTTTACCCCCTGGGTGGTTTTTGACGGTGGTTGCTACAGTAATAGCAGTTTGTTGGACTCCACATGAGTAGATCTACACAGTGAACATATAATATGGTACACTTTAGTGCAAAGTTTTTGCTGTAGCTTTAGATTAATTGGAAGCTACAGCAAAAACTTTGTACTAAAGCATACCGTATTATATATTCACTGTGTAGATCTACTCATGTGGAGTCCAACAAAATTATATTTTCTATTTTATGATTTTTCTATGATTTACTATGATTTTTCAAATATTCAGTGAAAATAAATAAAAAGATAAAACCGCTATTACTGTAGCAACCCACTGTTACTGTACCAAACCGCCGTCGAAAACTTCCAGGGGGTAACATAGACGGTTTTGAATAGTTCAGGAGGTAAATTAGACCGATTCATAGTTCAGGGGTCATGTGCTCCAGGATCAATAGTTCAGGGGATGATCTAGACTTTTTCCAAAACATATATGGCCTGACATGAAAGTAGACCCATGTGAGAATGAACGGATGACTGGAATCCTCAGGGCCTATTTGGTTAGAGGTGTTAAAGTTTAACAAACATTGTAGCACTTTCGTCTTATTTGACAAAAAGTTTCTAATTTTAGACTAATTAGGCTTAATAGATTTGTCTCGTAAATTACTTCTAATTTGTGCTGACATGCATATAATTAGTCTATATTTAGTACTCCATACATTTACCGCAACATTAATGTAATAGGAGTTAAACTTTAACATTCATGAACCAAAACAGGCCTCAAGCGACAGAGTGGCCGTTCCTTCTGCTGGGCTGGTATGGACTTTGGAGAGTTAAGGATAGATGCCGCGAGTGGAACGGAGCGCAGAATCGTGCCAGGCCTGCGGTATGCAGCAGATGCACAAGAAGATCCATTATTGGGCTAATGAAAAGTATTCATCCATTGGGCTCGACACTAAAAACGTCGCCGCCATGTTTCAAAAAAAAAAACGTCGCCGCCACGATGTGGTTCTCTTGAAATTTCACCTGGAAGCCGGTCCATGCGCCTTGGCTCGTCAGGTGCCCCAAGGGCCGCCCTCGCCTGGGCCGAGCCACCTATATAAACTTGTGCTCCACTTCGGTTCATTTTTCGCTCAGACTATCCGCACTCGTGGTACTCTAAATTCATTCTCTAAAAGGTCTGGTCATCAAGATTCTCTCATCTATACTCAATTCTCCCGCACACATGTATCATTTAGCTTTCCCCTAAGAGGGGTTGTCTACCTGTCATCCGGTTGTTTAATAGTGTGCCAACAACCGGATGTTGACAACACATGAAACAGCCGACGCGCAGCACATATGAATTCATGTGTTTTAACAGCTTCCAACATACAAATTTTGGACCATCCGATTAAAATCTGACGTTCTGACTTTTTGTGCCAGTTGTACACGCTTTTCTCTGTTGTTCCGTGTTGTACGAGTCCATTTTAGCCTATATAAAAAATACATGACAAATGAAGTTGAAAAAATATAAAAAAAACAAATCATTTTAGCCTATCCAAAAAATACGTGACAAAGGAAAGTTGCAAAAATATATATAAACCAATCATTTTGGCCTACCCAAAAATACGTGACCAATGAAGTTGCAAAATTATATAAAAAACAAAAAAATCCAAAAGGGTGCCAAAAAATAAAAAATAACAACAAACCACAACAATAACAAAAATCTACCAAATGAAGATCCATCAAGTCACACACACAAGAACAACCACACCATCAAGTTATATAAACAACAAACAAAACACAAAAAAAAGAGTACCGGATGTACCGGGGCCTACTACATTTCACACACACACCGACAACTAGGCAAAATAATAAAAAAGTCAAATAATAAAAAAAACTAGGGGCCAAAATAATAAAAATGAAAACAAAAAAAAACAAACAAAAAAACATCCAAAATGAACTCGTACAACCTGAGAGATTGCAAGAGGTCAGAAAATGGGCAAGGAAATGGAAAATAGAAAGGCAAATGATAAAGAGTGAGAGAAAGCTAAACAAAACAACAGACCAAACACTAAAAACACGTGCAGACAAAAAAAAGGTCCAGGCCTGTTGGAAAAAAAGCCTCCTTCTCAGATCTCGTCAACCGATGCGAAGAACGAGAGAGATTAGCACACCAAACCCTAAGCAATCGATCTAACCAAGCACAGGAGTAAAGAGAAGGCCGCCGCCCAATGTCTCCTTCTCAGATCTCGTCGATGGGGTCATCGTCATCACTAACAGGTTGACCAAGGAGGGAGTCACTGCCACCACGAGGATGCCAACGACAACCATACAACTATGGGATACACCTTTCCTGACTTTCTGCGTCAGATCCTGCTCCAAGTAGGCATGGGTCCTCGCACCTAAAGCCTAATGACTTCCTCCTCTACTAATGGAGGTAAACTCAAGAGATGTACTCATCTAAGTATAAGATTAGGTATCCTAATCCTGTCAAGTTTTCTAAATTGGTATAAATAAATATACTCCCAAGTTATATGCATGTACCAGTACAATCCTCATTGAGGGGTGTAACATGGAAAGTCGAGATAGAACATCCATCATAATCATCTATGGACAAACTACTCTCGGCCTAACATGTCAACAACAAACTCCTGGCTAACTTATATGAAAGATTAGAATTACAATGTAGGGGAGGCTAGGAGCATTCTCTATTCTTCTTTTCTTCGTAATCGTAACTTTGTTTCTCCCGTTGCAACGCATAGGAATGTTTGTTAGTCTTTTTTAAAGAACTATAATATTTTTTAAGTTTATGTAGAATTGAATGGCAGCCAACGTGATGTGAAATTGTGAAGGCATATATAATGTTTTGGTTATCGGATGCTTTTTATTTGGTATTTTTGTTTATAATATCCTGCTTATTGCTTCAGTGCTATGGATTAATATCATTATTTATGTTTTTTTTGTTATATCTATTAGTGTATGACTAGCAAAGTTTCTAGTCTTATATTATTTGGCCTCCCTCTTATATTATTTCTGGATCCACCACTATCTAAAATCTTGATGAATGACCCTATTACTTTATTAAGTAAATCTAAACTAGCAGCTTCGTCCGCGCAAATCGCACGGATGCTAGCTTATTTAGTGTGGTATATATATGTTTTGTACTTGAATTTTTAGGATAACTGTTTTCTCTACCTGTGTTCTTGCTACATCAATCGGAATTATATATCTTCTTATAGCTGTCGTTAACTAATTTCTTGGCTTAAATCTCCCTCTCATTCATTTTCTCACTCTTATCCCTCGTACGTGCAATATTTGTCGACACTAAATCAACCTAACATTTAATTTTCTCTAGTGACTTCTATTTCTTATAATAAAATCACTGTTCAAGCATTTCATAGACTACTCTATTACATGACCCTTTCGTTAAATTAGATTTTTAGACCCCTTTTCTTGAGGATCCATTGTTTACTTTTTTTCTAAAATATTTCTGGATTCATCGTAATGCTATACACATGCCTCCGCCAGGAGTCATTGTTGGTTCAATTCATCACAACGCTATACACCTTTTCTTGAGGATCCATAGTGTCCTTTTTATCTAAAACATTTAACTTTTTACATCTAGATCTATTTCTCCTAAAAACCTTGTGTCCTTGTGTGTATGTGAGTGAGTGAGCGAGCAAGGGAGGCAAATAAAAGCTTTATATTAAAAGAAAGAAAGAAAGAAGGAAGAAGAAATGGAAACTAGGCCGCACTTCATAAGTTCATATAGTAGAGATTTCATTTTTTTTTGTGGGCTTTCCGCCTCACCCAATTATATTTGGGCCGCTGGCTAGCTTGTTCCACAGATTGGAGCCGAAAACATATATGGCCTGACATGAAAGTAGGCCCATGTAAGAATGAACGGATGACTGGAATCCTCAAGCGACAGAGTTAAGGATAGATGCCGCGAGTGGAACCGGAGCGCAGAATCGTGCCAGGCCTGCGGTATGCAGCAGATGCACAAGAAGATCCATTATTGGGTTTGACACTAAAAACGTCGCGCCATGTTTCAAAAAAAGGAAAAAAACGTCGCCGCCACGATGTGGTTCTCTTGAAATTTCACCTGGTAGCCGGTCCATGCGTCTTGGCTCGTCAGGTGCCCCAAGGGCCGCCCTCGCCTGGGCCGAGCCACCTATATAAACTTGTGCTCCACTTCGGTTCATTTCCCACTCAAACCGGAACGTGCATCCATCCAAAGATGGCAACGGGGAATTCTCCGTCAGGGTAGGCACTCCATCCCCGTCTCCGCGGAGGGAAAGTTTCCCCATCCCTATCCCCGTCAACGCTCACGGGGAGATTTTTTTCCCATCCCCGTCCCCGCGCGGGGATTAAATCCCCGCTGAGATCCCGTCCCCGTAACGAGATGTGCTCTGTTACAACACAAAGTGCAAAAGCAAATGAATTCTAAACTCACAGGATGCAAAAAAAAAAAGAACCATCACTACTTCTCATATGTCAGAAATAGAAACATTACTGGTTCTTCTCTCTCAGATCCAAAGAAAAATACATTGCAAACTAGACTAGTTCTCTTCTCCCCGATCAAAAAAATAAATGACAAAAACAAAGAAGACCAATGACCACGTGCATCCTCCACCCACTGCTTGTGCATTTGGATGCAGACCGGGCGTAGATTTAGGAAATGAGCGGCAGGCTGGACAGGTCCGCAGAGTGCGGCAGAGCGGGCATGCGGCTCGGCAGCTCACGCGCATGGCGCACCTGCAGTCCGTGTGATATGCGGACAGGGGGCGAGCCTAGTGGGGGTGACGCCTCGCCGGTGGCTGGTGTGCGGGAGATGTCGAGATGAGAGTCAGCGGCGGGTGGAGACGCAGAGTTGCGGCTGGGAGAAAGAGTGAGGAGCAATAGGGTTAGGGTTACACAGGACCTTTAGACGGGCTTATTTCTTTGGTAGCTGGGTCGCTCTTGCAAACCTCTGCAGCGGCGTGCCTCTGCACATCTGAAGCGGGGCGGGGAAGCGGGGAACGGGGACGGGGACAGGACAACCATCCCCGCCCCCGCCATCCCCGACGGAGCCAAGTTTCCTACCGTGACAATCCCCGTGGGATCAATTCATCCCCATCCCCGGCTCCTAATAGGGGAAATCGGGAACGAAGTCCCGTTGCCATCTTTACATCCATCCCATCCAATCCAGCTGGTGTCCAGTGGTCAGGGAATTGACACAGCCACAACAAGCCCAATCAACACACAACAGGCATGGCGGTCGCGGAGGGGAACGGCGCGGCCGTCTTCAGCGAGGAGCAGGAGGCGCTGGTCGTGGGCCGTCATGAAGAAGGACTCCGCCAACCTGGGCCTCCGCTTCTTCCTCAAGTACGTGTACGTTATTGGTAGGTCTACTGCCCCCCGGTCCAATGGGCGCCGCGCGCCGTCCGCGCCGTCGGCGAAGCAGATGTTCTCGTTCCTGCGCGACTCCGACGTGCCGCTGGAGAAGAACCCTAAGCTCAAGACGCATGCCATGTCCGTCTTTGTCGTTCTCATGCATTTCTCAAGCTAGAATCGATGGAGATGTGATGATGCCTGCCTGTGGAAATTCCACGCGATCGAAATCGAACGACAAGAACTGACAGGAAAATGTGTGTGTGTCGCGATCAATGATGCAGACTTGCGAGGCAGCGGCGCAGCTTCGCAAGGCCGGGAAGGTCACCGTGAGGGCGACCACTCTCAGGAGGCTGGGCGCCACGCACTTGAAGTACGGCGTCGTCGCAGATGGCCACTTTGAGGCAAGTCAACATGCGACCGGGGCCCCCAATCGTCAATTCTTCTTTATTCCGGCCTGACTTGGAAAGACGGAACGTAAATCGTTCTTGTCTTCTAGGGCCTTGTTTAGAAGTTTTTCAAATTCCAAATTTTTACTTTTCGTCCCATCACATTGAATTTTTGTTGCTTGGTTTAATTTCCTAGAATTGTCATGCTAGACTAGGATTGAAACTTAGGGTGCAAAACTTTTATCGATAGAATCACTAGGAACACTTGTAGGCACTATGAGTGAATTATGGCTCAGTAGGATTTAATTCTCACAATAAATTTTAGAAAAACCAATTTCACCCCCTCTCTTAGGCATCTTGATCCTTTCATCCTTCTTAGATCTCGTCGATGGGGTCATAACCATCAATAACAGGTTGACCATGGAGGGAGTCACTGCCACCACGCGGACGCCAACGACAACCATACAACTATGGGATACACCTTTCTTGACTTTCTGCGTCAGATCCTGCTCCAAGTAGGCACGGGTCCTCGCACCTAAAGCCTAATGACTTCCTCCTCTACTAATGGAGGTAAACTCAAGAGATGTACTCATCTAAGTATAAGATTAGGTATCCTAATCCCGTTTAAGTTTTCCAAATTGGTATAAATAAATATACTCCCAAGTTATATGCATGTACCAGTACAGTCCTCATTGAGGGGTGTAACATGGAAAGTCGAGATAGAACATCCATCATAATCATTAATGGACAAACTACTCTCAGCCTAACATGTCAACAACAAACTGTTGGCTAACTTATATGAAAGATTAGAATTACAATGTAGGGGAGGCTAGGAGCATTCCCTATTCTTCTTTTTCTTCGTGATCGTAACTTTGTTTCTCCCACTGCAACGCATAGGAATGTTTGTTAGTCTTTTTTTAAAGAACTATAATATTTTTTAAGTTTATGTAGAATTGAATGGCGGCCAACGTGATGTGAAATTATGAAGGCATATATAATATTTTGGTTATCGGATGCTTTTTATTTGGTATTTTTGTTTATAATATCCTGCTTATTGCTTCAGCGCTATGGATTAATATCATTATTTATGTTTTTTTTGTTATATCTATTAGTGTATGACTAACAAAGTTTCTAGTCTTATATTATTTGGCCTCCCTCTTATATTATTTCTGGATCCACCACTATCCAAAATCTTGATGAATGACCCTCTTACTTTATTAAGCAAATCTAAACTAGCAGCTTCGTCCGCGCAAATCGCACATATGCTAGCTTATTTAGTGTGGTATATATATGTTTTTTACTTGAATGTTTAGGATAACTGTTTTCTCTACCTGTGTTCTTGCTACATCAATCGGAATTATATATCTTCTTATAGATGTCGTTAACTAATTTCTTGGATTAAATCTTCCTCTTATTCATTTTCTCACTCTTATCCCTCGTATGTGCAGTGTTTGTCGACACTAAATCAACCTAACATTTAATTTTCTCTAGTGAGTTTTATTTCTTATAATGGCACCCGATAGCGGGCGATATTGCGGACGATAAGTTTTAATAGTGGCACCCGATAATCCCATATAATTTTAAGTACATATATAATGAATAATGAGTATAAATAATTTTAAGTGCATATATCATGAATAATTTTAAGTTTCACAACCGATGCGTGAATATTTGAATTTAGGGTGTGAGTCATCGTGGGCTGGACTAATTAGGGTTATTTGCTTCCATGCTATTGCGGCCTGCTGCGCGCAATTGTGGCCGCAATATCAGCCAGCTGTTCAGAATTGCGGCCGCAAAGTTTCAGGATGCAAAGTTCAGAGCGCTATCTCATAGCGGAAGCGGCAATGGACCGCTACCTTTATTGCAGGTGCGATTGCGGCCGCTATCACCGCTATTTATTACCTTGCCGGCCCCCCAATTGTCAATTCATCTTTATTCCGGCCTGACTTGGAAAGACAAACGAACGTAAATCGTCCTTGTCTTATAGATTGAGGTCTTGGTTAGATTTAGGGGCGTAAAGTTTTGGGATGTCACATCAGATGTTTCATATGATGTCGGAAGGGGTGTTCGAATACTAATAAAAAAACTAATTACAGAACTCGCCGGTAAACCGTGAAACGAATTTATTAAGACTAATTAATCCGTCGTTAGCACATATTTACTGTAGCACAATTTTATCTAATCACAGACTAATTAGGCTAAAAAAAAATTTATCTCGTAAAATACACGCAATCTGTATAATTAGTTATTTTTTAGTCTATATTTAATAGGTAAAGACTTAATACAAGCTGGCCGTGCGTTTGTCCAACCGCACGCACACCCTCTAGCCTGCACATCCACCCGACGCACGCTCAAGCCGACATGCTCGTCTCCACTCGACTCGTCTTCTACCGGCCTCCCTCTCTGTCGCTCCCTCTCTCTCGTCCCCGGCGCCCAGCGAGGTCCTCCGCCGCCGGCGACCGCCTCCCCGTGCCCGTGCCCGCATCCGCGCCCCACCTCCTCCCGATGCAGCTCCTTCCTCTCTACGGCGAGCATAGGGTTCCGGCGTGGCGGCCATGGCAGATCCGGTGGCGGAGGCAGCGGATCCACGCCAGGTGTTCGTCGGGCACTTGGCCGCTCGCCGGCAACGCTCACCCACCAGGTTTGTCCGCCCCTGCCTTCCTTCCCCTTCCTGCTGCATGAAACCGAGCTCCCCAACCCGCTATTTGCTATCTGTGCCTCAGATCTGCGCCTCCATCCACCCTGCCTCATCACAACCCAGGCCCTACGACGTTGCAACCCCGTCCGTCCCGCCCGACCACGCCGCGTCTGCCCTTCCCCACGACCGTGATGGCGCGGCCGCCTCTGCCTCCACATGACCATCTACTGCCCTCTGACCTCCACTGCCTACGCCTAGGGGCTGGGGCTCCCTCCTGCGCGGCTGCGCCTTGGGCCGAACCTAGCCGACCGGTGGCCTCCACTGCCTGTGCCTGGGAGCGGGCCGTGGATGACGCCGTCAAGGTATTTGCTGGTGCCATAGGAGGTTTGCGGCATCGTGGCTGTGATTTCGCGTGAACTGACACACTGATTTGTTGCCTTTGCTACGCAGAGACAGAGAGGGCATGCGGTCGTGGGGAAGTTCAGACCGAAATGAGGCAAGCATGGCTCCGTGATCTGATTACTAACGTGTATGCTTTCCCTTGCAACTGTGGTAATATTTGATTTTGTGTGGTTTTGCAGGCGTACTGCACGATTGATGGCATCTCGGTGGATGTTCTCATTACAGGATTGGCACAAAACCGAGTGGTATGTACAGCTCTGCATGCATGATAAATTACTGACAACTTGCTTGATGAATTTATCCATTTGGCAATTTAAGTGTCATTTGTTAGGCAATTTAATTGTCATCTGTTCGGCAACAATGTGCTCTTAAATAGGCATTTATCCTTTTGTTGCAGATTTCAGGCAGGCTGCATTTTAGAACAGGTTCAACCTTAATGTTTCAGTTTGTTAAATAATTATGAGTGAGTTTTGTAATGTTTTCTTGCAATTAATGCTAATGTTGCAACATTAAAAAAATCCTAATGTTGTATAGGTGCCGAAAATGCTCATTGCGCTCTAGAATGTGTGTATGTACCATAGCAGACCACTTTGAAACATAGCCTCTGTTTTGATACATGAATTAACTTGGCTTGATTGCAGTCGCATTGTGCCGGAGTACAGCTTCTTAGATGCACGCGGATTGGGTGCGTTTGAGGGGAAGAGCTTAGATACCTTGCCCGAGGTACTTGTTTCTGTACACTATATCATGAACAAGCTTTCACTACAGTTGCGTGTAACTAGGATTTATGGGAGTACAAGAGCAGTTAGCTTGATAGGAATAACGTTTCTTATTACAATACAACTGGGATACAGTATGTTTTCAGGTTCAGATGCTGGCTTAACTGCTTCATCATGAACCAAACTATTTTCAGATCAATGCCAATGCTTTTTTACACTGCTGAATTAAATAGCGATAGTGTAATTTCAGCACATACATAAAGTTGCTGGGCTTACTGGGCATGAACTACAGTAATAGTCAATTTTTCACGAATGAGTATCCTCCTAGGATAATGGATTCCTACTTTTCAATTACTACTATAGCCACTACTAGCTACAATATCATGGTGTGGAAATTCGTTGGAAAATGCAGTTAGCTACAGTTGGCCAGTATCGGGCATAAATAAATCCTATATTTATGCTGGAGTGGTGATTTGTTCAGTCTAGGACAATTCCTTTTTTTATTTGGGGGCACATTGATATTTTCTTTGGTCAAGGAAAAAAGAGATCATGGCGGCGCTGAACTGCTGATGGTTGAGATTTTTGCAAATCTGATAATATAGGATTGTTTGAATCAGCTTACTCCCTATAGGCTTTAGCAATTGCCGTTATAATTTTCTGCTGCGGTATATGTGCTGCCAAGTTTGGTTTGGAGCTACACATGCTGGAATCAGCTGCCAACCAAGTAACTGCTAACCATGAGTTACAGCTAGCTGGTAGCAGCTTCTTATTTTTATTATCGCCATTTCAAGTGCCTACTGCATCAAACCAAATGTAATAAGAGGAGGATCATATTTGTGCATATGTCAAGTATCTAAACCTGTTAATTTAAATAACATGCAACCTGATATATGTAGTATTGAATTTTTTCTGGATTAAATAGATTTTGGTAGTCTCCCAAAGATTGCTTGTAAGACCCTACCTACAGATTTTGCAAATTGGTTGATGGTTGAGTGCAAATTGGTTGAAAATTAGTGATTGGCTACAGACTGCTACTGCCCTGAAACTGCTTCCCTCTATCAAGTGCTCATGTGCCTATTATAGTTGCCTTCCAACCTAAAAATAACTATTTTACTGCCCCTTAAACCAATATATGCTGGTGCCTATTATAATTGTCCTCCAACCTAAAAATTAACTATTTTACTGCCCGCTAAACCAATATATGCTGGTGCCTATTATAGTTGCCTTCCAACCTAAAATTAACTATTTTACTGCCTTTTAAAACAATATGCTGGTCTGATCTAAACTAATTGGCTAGCATCATCTTCTCAAAGGATGCATTGCTAGGCATGCATGACCACAAGAGTCACATGGAGTCAAATATATAAATTGTTCCCTTCTCAGCTGGGGATTAATTTGTAGAGCTCGTATATATATAGTTAGGCAAGCATGTCTAGTTTTTGCTGTTGTTTTTTTCACACTTTCATCCAGGAGGGCGACCTAGTTAAGACACATACCGTTGTTGCAATCTCTCTTTTGCCACGGCTGCAGCTATTGCTTGTAGGAGTAGTGTGTGTGGGCGCCTACACCTGTGCCATGTGCAGTGAGCTATCACAGCAATGATGGTCTTTGGTGCTCGCTTTGAGCTGCTATAAAAACAACTGAAGAGAGCACAATGAGTAGTTTTAGTTTAGATGTCCATGCATTACTCTTGTACTGTAAATCTGTATTATTCTTGTACCACTTAGGAGCCTGTTAGTTTGTAGTTTCTTCTATTATTCTTGTACTATAAATCTATAAAGAAGCAATTTCTCTTTTTGTAACAAGTAATTTTTCATGTTTTTATTAGCTATTATCTTAATTTGTTAAGGCAGTTTTGCTGCTGTTTTGTCTCTGCAGTCATGATTGTGGTTTCCAGATGTTGATGCACGCTCAATATTGGGATGAACATTCAATGCAATATTTCAAGGAGAGCGACATTCCTAATATACACGAGGTTCTGCTGTACAAGTGGGTAAGTCTCACTCTGATGGATCATGGCTTTTGATTTTTTTTGCTGTCTTACTCTGCAATGTTTACATCATTCTTCTCTAGTCTCTCTTTGTTTTTTCTATTCTTATATTGCAGGTTAGTTTTGCTTCTATGCTTTTCCTACAGATTTCCTGTGGGTCAGTTCCTCTTCTCTGCTTTTCCCACAGATTTCTTGTGGTTATGTATCCATCTGTGCAGCAAACTTAGAACTAAACACATTTTTGTTAAAATAATTTTATCAGCCTCTCTTCCATGATGAAAGTGATGTGGATCAGCTTTGTTGAGATAATAAAGGTACTTGATTGTTCTGTGGACTGCACTATATTAGTTTTAAATGTGCTAACTAGTGTTTTTCTATTTTTCCATGTATTAAATGGATTTGCTTTTTTTGCTTATAGGTTCTTGGTACTCCAACATGTGAGGAAATCCGATGTATGAATTGAAACTACACCGTATTTGGATTTCCTCATATCAAAGCTTACCCATGGCACAAGGTATGTTAAATTTATTTATCACGTTACACTCACCCTCTCTACTCATAATTAGACGTAGAAGATGAACTTGGGCACAAAATGCAGCACGAGCACACCTCTGCTGGTGCAGTATACTATACTTAACTTTTTCAGAATACATAAATCGTCTATTTAGGAAGACGTTGTTACCTAACGAATGAAACTTAAATTTTCTAAGAAAATGCAGCTGGGGTTAGGTTTTATGGAGGTGTCAATAATCAGCATTTAGAGCTGAATAATTAGCAATTAGAGATTCTTTTGGGCATGGTATAAGTACTCATGCCTCAGCCTAATTATTTATCATGTTAAAATCATCCTCTCACAGCTCACAATTAGAGGTAGAAGATGAACTTGAGCAGAGAAATGTAGCATGACCACACCTCTTAAATTGCTTTCCATCGCTAAACAAGTTGTAACCACATCTAGTGCATGTGCTACTACTATAGCCACTACTAGCTACATTTGGGCAGTATCAGGCTGAGATCGGCCACTACTTATTGCCATACTGCTGCCATGCTGTTACCGTAGATAGAGAAGGTAGCAAAGGTGACCTGCAGCAAAGGTGGAGTGTGTAACAGGCTAGATGAACTGTAGACGAGCAATACAATACCACCGAAAAATGTGCATGTAAATTTAGTTAAACAATTTAATATCATTAGTTAGGCAAGTTATTAGTAATCTGGTGGCAATTTATTTGTGTCCAACACCAAAAATGTGCCTATAACTTCTACTCTTTTTACCATCAAGCATTACTCCGTGCTGTAAGTGATTTTAATCATGCGCAGGTGACATCATCACCCTACCTCTATTTGTTTTTTGCAAATAAACTAGGATTTGGAGGTTAGGGGTGGAGCTGTGGGTTGTAAATGAACACAAACATTATACTTGCTTTTTTATAATACAAAAATTGCCTAATTAGGAAGACATTGTTGCCTAATTAATGACACTTAAGTTGCCTAAGAAAATACAGCTTCTTGCAGCCGGCTGCTGCTAGTTTGCCTGTAAAAGTAAACTAGAATATAGTGTAGGTATAACTGTAATAAGCTGCAGCCACAACCAAATAATTTGTAGCCGAGCAAGCCGATTACCCATATTTTCTTCATGTGAATTTTTGATTTTTAGGCATACATGGAAATACCGGATGTCGCACACGATTGAGCTAGCTGCCCTTGTTGTATTGTCATATTTGTAGACATTTTAACTGTAATGTTTTTGCTTCCTGCTATATACAAATGTAAAGACAACAACTCTTTTTTGTGCATGCATTTACAGTACAAGCTCTTATGCTATGGGTTGCAAATGAACAGACACAGACACTATACTTGCCTTTTTAGAATATATAAATTGCCTATTCAGGACGACAATGTTGCCTAACGAATAAAACTTAAATTGTGTAAGAGAAATGTAGCCGGTGTTTAGGGTTTATGGAGGTGTCAATAATTAGCATTTAGAGCTGAATAATTAGCAATTAGACATTTTTTGGGCATTGTGCAAGTACTCGTATCTTAGCCTAATTATTTATCACGTTACAATCACCCTTTTCGGTCTAAAAATATGTTTAACCAATTGGTTCTTGTTTCAGGTATGCCATCACAAAAACCTTTTTGCATTGCTTTTGTCATGAGATTCGATGTTCCTGTCTTTCTGGCCAATACTTCTCTGCTATTGGATTGTGCTCTTTTGTCCTGACAATGAAGCGATAGATTGTGCATATGATCAAGTATTGGAAAGCAGGTGAGACCTCTATGTTTCTGAGCTGTTGTGTTTCCTTTTTACTTCTCGAAAGGGAAGATCATGCTTTGTAACAGAGTTTCTCAAAAGTTAATAAGAAACGGTTTTCAGGCAAATGTTTTTCTAGTCGTGTTAGCGCTTCTCTAGACTATGTCGATAGTTGTTGTTCGTTCAGGCAAATAGTCCCTGGGTGATCATTTGTCTGACGTTTTCATATTTCCTTTCGCATTGGTCAGTGGTACATGAACTTTGAGCCCCTGTAAATTCGGTTTTTACTATTGTGGGAAAAAATAACAAGCTGTTTTTATGCCATGTGGTTTGTATTGCGAATTGTGTCTATTGTCTAGGTCTAGTCAATAGTAAACTATACTTGCCTTTTCAGAATACATAAATTGCCTATTTGGGATACATAAATTGCCTTTTCAGAATACATAAATTGCGAATTAGTGTAATTGCTCAGTTCAACCCAATAGATTAGCCCGCAGGCATGTAATTTCTACATAGGCTTAAATTATATAACTGAAATACTCACGGGCTGCAATTTCTACATGGTGGGAAAGTTTGCTATGATGGTGCATTTTTATTGCTTTATTATATCAGTTGCATGATAGCATTAACTTTTTCCTGATAGGTTCAATTGTTTCAAATTTGACTTGCTTATATACCAAAGCTACAACTATTAGGGATGATCTTGTTTAAATGTCATTTGCTAGGCAATTTAAGTGTCACTTGTTGGGCAACAATATGCTTTTAAAAAGACAATTTAGCCTTTTTGTTGTAAATCCGGGGGTAGATCATTAAGATGATTCCTATGCATGCAACGTGTTCTGCTATATCATGACATGTAGGCAACAAACTTATGACACATGTTATTTTTTAACATGCAGGATGCAGGCCATGTTCAGTAGTACAGAGAAGCAAGATAAGGGCCATGTATAGAGAAGAATGTGCAAATTTGTGTTTTTTCTCGGGGACTAGATGTATAGTGTTGTGCTTTTTAAAAAACTGCAGATGCAAATGTGTTTTTTCCTGAATACATTGTCCTTTTTGTGAACATATACATGCAGTACCTAAAAGCATATGTCTGGGGCTGATTTTGCCTTGTTCCCATAAAATTGTGGTCGTATCTGGGCCTGGGCTACGCAAGATGTGAGGGCGGGAAAACTTTTTCCTCCGGGAGCACCAACAAACCAGCGTTAATTAGCACCTTGCTAAAAAAAAGTTCCTTTCCAATTAGCATCTTGCCAAAAAAAGGTTTCTTTTCTTAATTGGAGTGTGCGTGCGGGAGGTCGTGCATTAGCTGCTCCCTATTTAATACTATGTATCTAAACATCCGATATAATAGGGGGTAAAGTTTTAAACATCGCCGGTGGGCCATGCCCACGCATCCGAGCACGATAGTTGTGGCCGGCCGCCGGTGGGCGTTTCCTGGAAGGGTGCAGCTCGCAGGTGCGGTCAGCGTCCGGGCCGGTGGCAGTGTAGCGTCAACACGGGCCGGAAATCTTGTCCGGTCGGAGGCCGTGGCGAACTGGCAGCGGGGCAACGTGGCCAACGACTTGCAGCGGCCGAAGCGAGAAGGATGTTGCACATGTTGCAATTATATTCAGAGGCATATTGCAATAGCATGTTTTGAGTGTTTTAGAAGTATGTTTTATTTGTGTTTTCCGGATGCATGTTGCAATTGTGTTATCTGGATGTTGCATATGTTTCACGCATATGTTGCATGTGTTTTATTTGAATGTTGCATATGGTTGCAATTGTTTTCAAGTGTGTTTCAGAAGCATGTTTCAAATGTTTCAACTGCCTTCATGCGTATGTTGCAACCATTGCTTTTGGATGTTTTAAAAGTAGATCGGGTGTCGTGGGCGCGGTGGGCGCTCTCTCCTGTTGCGCGGGCGCAGCGGACGCAATTCTATTTTGATTTATTTGAGGTGGCGTGGCGAGTGCGTCGAACGGGAGCCGCGTCCGGACACAGGCCTAGGGCCGAACGTCCAGGCACTAGGCTTGCCGAGGTGCGAACGGTCGTTACCTGAGGTGCAGGCACCAAACTTCCTTTGTGTTCCTGTGTGAATGTGACATACAGTAGCTAGCATTATGTCCACCACAGCAATGGCGAATCGGATCAAAATCAAATGGTCCATATATTGGTCCACCTCGAGAAGTAAAGATTATAATTTTTTTGAGCCGGATGGAGTACAGCCAAAAGCCTCAGGCCGTGACTGGTCTTCCATCTCTAACCAGCCACTATGTATCTTCTCGCCCAGCAAGGATGCACGGCCTGGTGGGGAATCGTTGATTGGAGAGGGCGGAGGTGCGTGCATGATGGTGATTGGGAAGTGGGGGCGGGAGGCGACGGGAGGGAACACAGGCTTTTTTTTGGACGGGCAGATGCATCAACGTGGCACGGCTCGATCGGTTCCTTTTGGTGGTGAGGTGATACCATCAACCGGCCCTGGTCTCTCCTTCCCCTACGTTGTAAATGTATGTTTCTAAGTGTTTTAGATGTTATCAGATACATGTTGTAAGTATTTATATGGACGTTACAAAAGTAGATCGGGATGTTGTATATGTTGCAAGTGTTTCAGAAGCATTTTGTAAGCGTTTGTTCAAAATGTTTCATCAGTTTCAGACATATGTTGCAAGCGTTTTTATCTGGATGTTGCACACATTTCACACATATGTTGTAATAGTATATTCAAAATGTTTCAGCTATTTTAGTCTTATGTTGCAATAAGACTTTTCATGTTGTAAGTGGTTTATCTGGATGTTGCATATGTTTCACACATATGTTGCAGTTGTATGCTCTAAATGTTTCATATGCTTCAGACTTATGTTGCATTCAAGTGTTTTATGTTGCAAGTGTTTCATGTTTCAGAGGTAATGTTTAGAGAGTTGTGGCAGCATGGCCTGGCGCTGGGGAAGGGGCGTGGTGAGCTAGGGGCCGGCAGATGGGGCGCACGACGTGCCTAGCGTCCTGTCGACGGGGCGTGCTCATCCTAATTCGGGCTCCCGGGTCCCACTCGTGTGGAGAGAGAAGGGGTCGGGGGGAGGAGTAGTGGGCGTAGCCAGGGTGCGTGTGCAGGTCGGGGCAAGGCGGACGTGAGCGGGGTACGCGTGTGGGGATGGGGCGAGGCAGACGGGGGACGGACGTGCGTGTTCAGCAGCGATACAACGTAGCGGTAGGCACGGGCAGGCGAGCTAGGGTAGTAGCATGCGCGGGGTGTTCGGACACGCTCGTGTACTCCGGACATCCAGGCGCTTGTAATTTCCTATTTTATTTGATATAAATTGTTCTAGATATTATCTACTTAATATTTTTACAAAAAATTTGGGGTATAGCTGTACCCCCACCTACACTACATCCGCCCCTGATTCCGGCCCAGGTTGTCATCGGTGAAGCATTGCTCCTTTCACGTCGCTGTCACTTTGGCAAACGCGATAGTCGTTCCTTGTGATTAACGACGGACGGGCGGTGATGCTTTTTTTTTTTTGTACACGAGATCTTGTACTAACATTAACCAGGGACGATGGCCAAATTAAGCACACTGCACGATCAGGTGCAACTCCCTTCCATGAAAGTGGCTGACTCCCGAATCGATCGGGTACACTGAGCTGTGAACTTCCACCAAAGGCAGCTGCGAGAACTGAGAAAACTCGCAATAGAAAGACTGGCACTGCTTGATCGGAAATCTCAAATCTGCATGGTTCGTGACTCCGCTAGACCGCTACTCAAATCTGCAGGCTTCGGTTCTTCTTACCCCCTGGGGTTTTTGGGATGCTCAATTTTTCCTTTAGGTTTCCTTGATGCTTTTTTTCGCATGTTTTGTGAAGCACGGATGTGAAGCAAGGTTAGTCTTTCCTTCGGAAAAGATGTAAAGCAAAGGTTAGCCTTTCCTTTGGAAAGGATGTGAAGCAAAGGTTAGTCTTTCCAAAGATTGATGCTTTTCTTCACATGTTTTGTGAAGCATGGATGTGAAGTAAGGTTAGTCTTTCCTTTGGAAAAGATATAAAGCAAAGGTTAGCCTTTCCTTTGGAAAGGACGTGAAGCAAAGGTTAGCTTTTTCAAAGAGAAAAGGATGTGAAGCAAAGGTTAACCTTTCCTTTGGAAAGGATGTGAAGCAAGGTTAGCCTTTCCTTTGAAAAGGATATTCCTTTAGGTTTCCTTGGATGTTTTTTTTTCATATGTTTTTGTGAAACACGGATGTGAAGCAAGGTTAGCCTTTCCTTTGGAAAGGATGTGAAGCAAGGGTTAGCCTTTTCTTTGAAAAAGACGTGAAGCAAGGGTTAGTCTTTCCTTTGGAAAAGATGTAAAGCAAAGGTTAACCTTTCCTTTGGAAAGATTGCTTCACATTTGTGCTTCGCAAAACATAATTATTACACCTGTTTCATACGTACTTTACAGACAGACGGAGTAACCAAATATACAAATAAATCTTTCCCAAACTTTGTGCAACATCCTTTTTACGTACAAAATGTACTTACACATGTTTCATACGTATTATCTACATTAATTCCTAAAAAATAATTATTAGACCACACATCAAAATCCAATGGGTCAATACTTCATGCATTTCCTACCCAAGACATTCATAAAGTAGCCGATAACTGTTCTAATTGGCAGATTGGTTCTCACTTTTACAGCACAGCATTTTCCAATCTCTGCATAATGGAAGCGCAAATCGTCTCCATCCCAAAATACAAATTGTCTCCATCCCAAAACCCTGCACTTACTGCCCTTCATCCATTTTTGCAGCACTAGTTTTTTTGAGGTAGCTATTTGCACAAAGACATCTATTTAGATCTCTTTCATTTCTAAATTCTTGCCTAAGTTAGGATTCTTGTGAGGAAGTCCTCGTCCAAGTACCTAACATAAAACATTGTGTATAGCCCCATATTTGTTATGCTTAGCACAATTCACTACTACAGAAAGCTAAACACCACCGGCTCTAGAACCCCAATTACCGACGGTTTTGGGCCCTGTTGGTGTATGTCGGCGGTGATCGGTGACCATTATCTCCGTCGGTAGTGAGCTGGCAGTGACGGTGTTTTACCACCGTCGGACCGGCGTACCATACGGCGGTGATGGTATCTTACCAGCGCCAGCCCCGCATACCATCCGGCAGTGACGATGTGTCTTTCGATGCCGGCTCGGTGTACCGTCCAGTGGTGATGATGCGTCCATTGACACCAACTCGGCGTACCATCCGGCGGTGACGATGTGTCCTTCAGCGCCGGTTCGGCGTACGGTCCGGTGGTGAAGATGTGTCCTTCTACGCCGGTCCGACGGTGATACGCAAGAATCGATGCCAGCCCAGTGTACTGTCCGGCGGTGATGATGCGTCCATCGACGCCGGTCTGGCGTACCGTCCGTCGGTGAAGATACCTCCATTGACGCCGGTTCGGCGTACCGTCCGGCGGTGATGATGCGTTCAATGCCACCGGTCCGGCTTACCGTCCGGTGGTGATGATGTGTTCATCGACGCCGGTCTAGCGTACCATCCGGCGATGATGATGTAACTATCATCGCCAGGTTAGTGTACTAGCTGGCAGTGACGATGGATCTATCCACGCTGGTCCGGCGTACCATCCGACTGTGATGACGAGAGCATCAACGCCAGACCGGCGTACCATCCGGCAGCGATGATGAGGACATCAACGCTGGACAGTCGTACCAGCTAGCGGTGGTGTAGCTGCCAGCGCACGCGGTCGGTGCTCCCTCCGACGGTAATGAGGGGTAGCATCACCGCCGGTGTTGTGTTTGTTCCGGCAGTAATGTTTTGGCCATTACTGCCGGAATTACAACTGTGCGTCATTATTGTTCAAAATACATTATGGCACCAACAATAATACAGACATTCCATGTCTTACGCATCGCCAGGAACATATATATTTCCAGAACACCACTGAGACAAATATTCATACAAAATGACAACAACATATATAGTTTTCGATCACAACAACATAATGTCCAAATCCAACCATATAGTTTTCGATCACAACGACATAATGTCCAAATCCAACCATAGCGAATATATAGTTTTCATAACAGAAACAGAGGTCCAAAATGAAACCGGCATTCCAAAGTCAGAAACTGGCACCTTGATTACATAAGGTGATGGTCTCCATAATGAAACCACCAAGATCTTCTTGCAGCCCAGACATCTCCAAAATGGTCTAAGCTCCACTATCTGCAACACAAGAAAAAAGGTGAAACACAGTTAAGATATCTTTAGAAATCAACAGCACTCTTTGCAAACTTGCAAATTTAGTTTTCAAACAAGAGCTAGCTCGAGTTAAACATCTAAGAGTGATCTCTAGTTACAATTACAATTATGGCTAGACAACTATGTGTAATTTTGCTTATTTTCTTTGTTTCCTGAACGATGTACTTGGCAAACATTGTTATTAAATTTTAATAAAGTCCGGTAGGGGGGCAATCCCTCCTGTTTTCCTTAAAATTATGGCTAGACAGCTAGGTTGTCAATTGAATGAAGGGCTTCACAGGCCAACCTCGGAGCCGGAAGAGAGATCATGGATGAGGCTGCATGCGCATCAGATCCATCTCACTCACAAGATCACTTCAGTACTCTTGATGATGTGGAAATTTACTCCATTCTGGCTTGATGCCCTTCCTTACATATTGGGTCTTTAGGTAGTACCCAAAATACTTGAATGAGTTGCCCATGATAAAGAATGTCTGATCCTTTACCACCTCTTCATCAAACCCATCAGGAAAAACAAATAGGTCCTTCAGTTTCTCCGAGCAAAGATTCTTCGGACTGGATGGAACCGCCCATTCGCTACCCGGTAGTTTCCAGTACCTGTACTTGATGGGTATGTTATCATTCATTAACACCGCGATGGTCGTCTTGTAACGCGCCATGACACCAAATGGCAGCACGGGTTCTCCGGCCTGACCAACTCGGTGATAAACTATCTACCGGTCCATAACTTGCTCCGCCCTCACCTAGCCTGGCGCCTAGGAGGCCTATCTGATGTGGTTGTGTTACTCTCGGTGAGAGCTTGCTCCTGCACATATTGATCAAATACTCAGGCTGTAAGATTGTTCTACATATAATAGAGTAATTGAATCAGCTACGGTTATACGCAAATAGATTACCACGCTGATTCCACCAAGGTCGAGGTACCATGAAGGGGATGGCTCCACAGGTTCTCCGGCCAGATCCAACTCGGTGATACCCTGGTGCATGGTAGGCCTATCTGCTGTGGTTGTGTCACTCTTGGTGGGAGCTTGCTCCTGCACATACATATCAAATACTCAGGCTATAAGATTGTACTATATATAACAGAGTAATTGTCTCAGCTACAGAAATACGCAGATAGATTACCCCGCCGATTCCCCAAGGTCGAGGTGCGAGGAAGGGGACGGCGGGCAGACACTCTCAGGCGCCGGTACTTCATGAGCAATGAGCCATGTTTTTTTTTCCTGCATAAAACAGGAGAGGTTCCTCCTTAATGGGATTTTTTTTAAAAAAACGAGCTGTGCATATACTCCAGCTATCCTTGTAAAAGTCCTAAAAGAATACAATGTTGTCAAGCTATTCAATTCAAAAGTCAAAACATAGCGAAAAAATAACTTGATGCTAACTAGCAAGCTCCCACCGAGAACATTCAAATATGTGTACACATAACCTAACTAGGAACTTCATAGGTCATGACGAACCTTGCGATGAAGGTGTTTTACAAGTTGTTTTGGACCTACACAAATAAAGCAAGCCTTGTTCAACACCAGATGCATGCCGAAGCTCCAGATGAGTATATATTAATGCTGCGAACTCAATAAAAATATGAGCAAACCGAGAGTTCTGGCCATGCCTGACACTCGGTTACATTTACAATGTCTTTTTACATAGGAGTATTTATAATTCCTTACAGATATTTTTGGACACAGTGCTGTATTTTTGGGATAACACAACTTCTATTTCAATGGATCACAGATCTCAGAGAAATATATGTCAAATTGTTCAGAAAAAATTATAAATTATTTCTATGGATTGCAGATCTTTGAGAAATATATGCTAAATTGTTCAGAAAAAATTACAAATTATTTCTATGGATTACAGATCTCAGAGAAATATATGCCAAATTGTTCACAAATGTGAGAGACAAAACATACCGAAACGCAGATGCAAACTAATGCAATGGATCGGAAGCTCAAAGAACAAACACCGATAATA
Organism: Saccharum hybrid cultivar R570; assembly: GCA_038087645.1. Taxonomy (NCBI): domain Eukaryota; kingdom Viridiplantae; phylum Streptophyta; class Magnoliopsida; order Poales; family Poaceae; genus Saccharum; species Saccharum hybrid cultivar. The sequence continues at coordinate 16,679,272 of JAQSUU010000564.1, forward strand.
TCTGACGGTCACAAAATCACGTGCTGGGGACGTCCAAAACAACCGAATGCCAGTTAGCTTTTCTCTAAAAGGTACTGAATGAAAACTAAAAGCGGCAACAGATGTACCCATATGATAGTTCTACTTCCAAATAGAGGTCTACAAAATGTTATATTTAACTATTGATCCTAAATGGAATGCAAACACACTGAGCAGAAAGAGTTGTTGTTCTGCAACAGGGTGGAGGATATGTTATACTCAAAGGGGACTAGGGCAAATTCAAAGTTTGTTTACCTCAGATATGCGGGAAACGGTAGCCAGAGAGATGGAATTGGATGGCCAACAAAACGGATAGCGGGCTCGACTTCTGTCAGTGAACGGTGGAGCGGGGTGGGGGGAGCCGGTGAACGGCGCTGCGAACCAGATTTATGGGCGAGAGCGAGCGGAACGACAGTGCAACGGTGAGAGGATAGCGGCTCCGGTGAACGGTGGAGCGGGGTGGGGGGAGTCGGCGAACGGTGCTCCGATCCAGATTTATGGTAGAGAGCGGGCGGAACGGCAGTGATGGACAAGGCGACGGCAAGCGGGGAGCGGCTCCATTCTAAGCGAGGCGGGAATGGAAAATTTGGGAAAAAGTTTTTGCCACGCGCACTTATATACCAGGTTCATTTACACCGCCGGTCGGATTGTAGGACGGCGGTGCTAAGTCTAACATAACCGTCGGTCCCACCGTGGACTATGAACAAACAAATGGAAGCAGACACTTCAGCCAGAACCATAAGCAGCTGTGATGTTTTCCACTCAGCCAGATTAGGGAGGGGAAAGACCGTATCAAACGCTGAGACCCAATTGCCATGTTTTGAAGGCACTTTAAAAACTCTAATTTTGGTGACAAAATCAACCTGATTGGCTGAAACTTGATACCCAAAATTGCCATTACGAAATATATTGGTTGTGGCCAAAATTTGCGACTTCCTAATTGGTTTGTTACCAAAATTTGCATTCTAATGTAGGAACCAACAACTCAAACAAAATTGCCCGTGTGTTGCAATGGGACATACGTCTTACATGGTCATAGCTAATTTATTGCTTAGAGATTTAACTATTACATCATTCATTTCAAATAGTCATGTAATTTTACTCTATATCATAGTTGGACATGTGCTAGTCGTGTTTTTATTATATATATAGCGACCTTGTGGCCATGGCATGTCTACGTAGCTAGTGATATTGGCTTGAATCAAATAAACAAATTCCTGTAGACGTCTTTAAAACTAATGGTTGCAACTTATAATTAAATGAATTGACATATTTTTAATTTAAATAAATAAGTACCGGTTTACAAAAGTAGTCGAGTGAATTTGTATAGTTTAGCACAAATATGTATATATTTTTTTGCTTCGGCTGATGAAGTAGCTTCATTTATAAAGCCGAAGTTATTTTAGATAAGTGTTTAATGAAATAGCTTCTTCTAGTTGTTATTAAAATAATAAAATGACTATAAATGGCCTTTTTCCTGTATTTTCCCACGAGCATGCCAGCGCTGGGGCACCGTAGGCCATAGGGAGTCAGGGACGTCGGCCTCGGGGGCGAGCGCGTCGGCTGCAGGGACGCCGTCATATATATTATTTTTATTGTTATTATTTAACTACCTATTTTTATTTTCACATTCATGATTTGTTTAACGTGGAAATAACGGAATGGAAACACATTTAGTTGAATGTGAAAAAAATAAAGAAAACATAAGTGAACCTAACTAGAACCCAGACGCAACTGAATAAAACTGGAACTCAAAAAGAGAAATTGGAAAAGACATCCAAACACGAAAAGAAATCAGAAATATTTCTGGACGAAGAGAGGACTCGACTTTCTCCATTTTGAAGTCCTCTAGTTCATTACGTATGGGCCTTGCGGCAAAAAAAAAATAATCCATGTTTAAAAAACTGAACAAATAAAAACACCAAAATTAAAAAAAACTATTTTCTACATGTAGCAAATGTGCCCGTGTATTGTAACCGGAGAAAAAAAACTAAGTTGATAAGACCAAAGAGAAAGAAAGCTACAACTACGTTAAGACCGGAGAGAAAGAAAGCTACAATTATTGTTTACTTTTAAAGCTGCTCTTTCTATTCCAAATTATAAGACGCTTGGTTTTCTAGATACCTAATAAGAAAGCTAAAATATTTTATAATTTAGAATAGAGGGAGTATAAGTTATTTTATAATGACCATGGGATCCGTAATATTAATATTGGTAACTATATGACAATGTCTAATTATTTAGATAACAAGCTACTCGGATTTCACATTGAAATTTTATTAGTTGGACCAAGTTCTATCCTGATCAAAACTACGATTTAGTGGTAGAAATATTTGTTTATTAGGGATTATGGATTGAAAAGGGTTCAGGTTTCGAAGATCCATAATATTATACATTTTATATATTTTATCTTCTTTATATTATATAAGAAAAAAATGGAAAATACTTTGGAAAAGAAAAGAGTATTAAAAGTCGTTTGGATAAACACACTGACTTGGTGAGCACTGGGAAAAATGAAAAAACAGAGAGGAAAAAAGGCGATGACACAAGCTCTGAGGCGGACGGAATAATAATCAAGGTAAAGCCTAATTAATCAAGGGCTGTCTTATGGAGAGATACGTAGGGTTCCATTACAACACACTTTAACGGCAAATAATCCATATAGCAATTGTCCCGCGGGGCATAAGTCTAGTCATATATGAGATACGTAGGGTGCAACTCAATACGTATTGAAATTGAGCTCTATATTTATCATCACAGTATAAGGTCGAGTCATTTGCAATGGAAGAAACTCTCCACCACCTAGGTATTTAGGAGAGGGTTGGACAAAAAAATGGATAGAGAGAAATTTTGCCTGTTTAATATTAGGCTAGCAAATGTGGCCATGTGTTGCAACGAACCCAATATGTATGGGAATTAGACTCCGCATCATCGCTAAACGTGATTTGTTTGAGCGTGGGTGTCATAGGTCCAGTTTATGTGACATGTGGACGGTGAGACCTAATACGTATCGGAATCAACCCTGTATCCCTAAATTGGTAGATGCGGGAATTTTTTTTTTGCCCTCTAATGCTAGGTATATATGGATGTATAAACTTAGATATATAAAAAATAGATATTTTGGAAAATAAAAAATAAAAAGTCTAAAATAGGCATGTGAAAGAATGGCTCCTAAGGTTCGGAGGTAATTACGAATAAAAGAAATGAATGTGAGAATAGGGCACCGGAACGTAAGGAGCCAAAAAAACTGTTGTCCGAACACCTAAAAACAGAAAAAAGATTGACGGAAAGAAAGATGAGTCGAACATGGAAATGGAAAGAAAAAAATTGGCAATGCTAAGTTCGACAAAAAAATTTGCACAAGAAATTTTGCCTCTTTAGTATTAGGGATATATATATACAGATGTACTCAGCCTGGTAAGACTTCTGAAGTAATTCTGGATTTGTTCAAACTGAATCATTAGTTTGTTGTACTCAAAAGACATATCAATTTGTCTCCAAGTAACAAATAGCATGAAAAATAGTCAAAGCATATGAAGATTCTAAAACGAATAATAACAATAAACAATCTTCGTGAAAGGGTCGTTGCTACTGTCACACCCATTTTTAAGGACAAAAATAGGATGCATAAAAGACTCATGTGCGCCCCAGGAAACAGTCGCACACATAAGTTGACAAATTACAAAGTATCATCACAGTGCTTATTACATAACGAATAAATATTTAAGACATAGTCTTGAACGATAGGTAATAATAACTAATAGTAATTCTTCAGCGGAAACTCCACACAGGGACACGGTTGACTGGTTGACACCAAGACTAGTACTCATTCCGATAATCTTCCTCTATATCTTCATCTGTTATGGTGGAAATAGCAAGGGTGAGTCCATGTCGAACTCAACAAATATAACACAGGGTTCATGAGGCTCAAAAAGGCTAGACATTGTTTAACTGCGTTTAGCTTTTAATCATATATTAGTAATTGAGTAGCATCAAGATAAACCACTTCCCATTAAAGAACCAATGATCAATTGTAATAAGGATAATGAATAGCATTAATATGAGCAAATAATAATCAACAATAATTAAGCATGATATAACAGTTATGATCAACTATTCCATAAGAATCCCCAAGGCCGCTCGTATCCGTGAGCACGGCTAGTATACCAGTTTTTAACTCTGCGCAGAGGTGTACACTTTCACTGTGAGTCATGATTTCCAAATGAGTGGGGAGATCAAGCCCAAACACCCGAGAACCATATAAAGCCACTCAAAAGTTGGTCTAACAAGTTAGGGCCATTAGATTCACTCGGCAGGCAGATGTAGAACCCCCCTTCCCTGTGGCACAACAACCGCAGCCTATACACACTAGGCCAGGGGCTCGCACTACACCCAACGTGGCAAGCCATTCTTACACCATTTAAGGTAACCTCTAACAAGCTAGAAAAGGTCTCTTGAACAACTAAAGCCAGAGCCATATAGCCCTCACAGCTGTACTGTATATCCCGGTTATCACTTACAGATAAGTCCTTAGGGAGAGAAACCAGAGCATCAAGATAATACACATGCTCTAGCCCCCTTTTAACAGTAATAAAATCATCTTAATAGTTGATTGCTTAATCCATTAATCAAATTACAAGATCATTGTTCTTAGTTTAAGCACTAGCAGTAGCTACCCATATGCATTTCCAAGGTTGACAACAAATCAAGATAACAATCACTAAGTTATAATCTCTAAGGTTATCAAGGTAAGCACATGCATATGTATGACAATTCAATGTATAGGTAACAAGGATAGTCCTGTGTTATACTTGCCTTGATCAAAGCTTTCCAAGTGATACTGCTGACTTGGCTCAAAGTAATACTCCGAATCGTCCAGATACTGCTCACCTTCTATACTCGATCATCAATCAACAACACACATGCATCCAATCAAACAAACATGAAGCAAACAAAGAGATACAATTAGAACAATACACCAACAGTAACAAAACAGTAATAAAAGTTTATAAAACTCTTCTACACGTTTCTACGATCACACAGACGCAAAGATCACCAAATTCGGAGATAAAACGTATAAGTTATGAATTTTCTAAGATTTCCTAAAGATAAATAAATACTTAATTATAAACTCAAAAATTAAATTGTCCAAACTGACTGTACAACTACACTAACATGTAGAGCTCGCAAATACGAACCTAACGCAACTTGAACGGATCAAATCGGAGTTAAAACGAAGATTTTATGACCAAAACAATTCTAGTGGCAAAACTGTAATTATCTGAAAACGTATTTTTGACTTAACCGGGAGAGAATACGCTTTTCAAACACGAAAACGTACTTTCAGTTTTACGCTACGGACCGCGGGTTGATTACTAAAAAGCTGAGGGTCTCTTTAACAAATTTACCCGCGAAGAGGTAAGTTCTAATCTTGGCCGCTTATCCAAGATCGGACGGCCCACGTTTCTTCCAGAGGAGACCGACGACGCTTCCGCCGCCCCGCCCCAACCCCACGGCGGCGCCATGGCCGGCGGCTCGCCGGACATGCCAAACCCACCCTAGACTTCACCAAAAGATGCGCGGTTGGTACCAATCGAACGGGAAGCTCAATGCGATCTCACCTAGGGCTCCAAGACGGTCAATCACGGCACGGGAACGACGGGCGGCTCCAAAAGGTGGGCGGCTTAGCTCCTTCACACGGTAAGAACACAACACGACCTTAACTTCAAAATTGATAGCACAAATTGAGTCACAACAACGAAGTAAAGCTAATAGAGCAACTTACAGCGACTAGAACGTGAAGTAGCCGACGAATTCGCCCCCACCGCGGCTTCTAGGGTTCAAAGGCGCGGCTAGGGAAACTACAACCCAAAATCCAAATAAAAAGGGTAAGGAAGGTGCGGTTCTAGCTTATATAGGATAGTGACGTGATCAATTTGGAAGGGGACCCCCTTGATTCACGGATTCGGTTGCGGTTCGAAGATGGAATTCGTGACCGGCTCGGTTACGTGAGATGGGAGAAGCATCCGATAGCCGGGACCCACTTGTCACCGGAAGAAAGGAGGGAGGGGCGCGACTGCTGGCTCGGCTGGCTCGGGTTGCTCGTCTGCTGGGCCGGCCCACGCGGTCGCAGGCGCGGAGGATAGCAGGCCGGCGGCTGCCAGGTAAAAAGGTAAGTGTTTCCTTTTCTCTTTTTTTTCTACTTTTCTTTATTTACTTGTTTTCAAACTATTCCAAATAAAATTCTTCAAACCAATTCAAAATAAAATAAATCCACTACACAAAAGAAAATAAATGCAGCAGCATGAATGCAACACCAAATATTTCTTTTAAAATTTTAATTCTCTTTCTCTAAATTATTTAAAATTTATTACTCCTAAAATTTGGGTGTTACAAATTCTACCCCCCTTAAAAGAATCTCGTCCTCGAGATTGAACTGCTTACTCAAACAACTGCGGATATGATTTCCTCAATTCATCCTCTCTTTCCCAAGTTGCCTCTGCCTCTGAATATCGATTCCACTGTACTTTGCACATTTTAATAACCCGACTTCGAGTAACTCTCTCAGCAGTCTCTAAAATCTTAATCGGAAACTCTTCATATGTAAGATCCTCCTTAACAGTCAACTCTTCTAAAGGTATCTGCTCCTCAGGCACCCGTAAACACTTCTTAAGTTGTGAAACATGGAACACATCATGTAGTCCAGATAAATTCTCAGGCAACTCTAATTGATAAGCAACTTCCCCACGTCTAGTAATAACTTTAAATGGTCCAACATACCTTGGTGCTAGTTTACCTTTCATGTTAAACCTCTTCACACTTTTCATAGGTGACACCTTCAAATAGACATAATCACCTACCTCAAAAACTAAATCTCTTCTTCTATTGTCAGCATAACTCTTCTGACGAGACTGTGCTACTCTCAAATTCTCACGAATCACTCGCACTTGATCTTCTGCATTTCTAAGAACATCTGTACCAAACACTTGAGATTCACCTGTCTGATCCCAAAACAATGGAGTTCTACACTTACGTCCATACAAAACTTCAAACGGTGCCATCTTAAGACTCTGTTGATAACTATTATTGTAAGAGAATTCTGCATAAGGCAAACTCTTATCCCAACTAGTTCCATATTGCAATGCACAAGCTCTCAACATATCCTCTAATACCTGGTTGGTCCTTTCAGTCTGTCCATCTGTCTGTGGATGATATGTGTACTAAAATTCAATTTTGTTCCCAATGATTCATGCACAGCTTTCCAAAAATACGTCGTAAACTGCGATCCTCGATCAAATACAATCTTCTTTGGTACTCCATGCAAATAGACTATTCTCTCCATATACAACTCTGTCAATTTTGGTCCATGGTAAGTAGTCTTAACTGGTATAAAATGAGCAACTTTAGTTAACCGATCTACTATCACCCAAATAGAGTCATAACCTCTCTGAGTACGAGGTAACCCTACTATAAAATCCATACCAACTTCCTCCCACTTCCATTCAGGAATCTTCATTGGTTGCAACAATCCAGCAGGTCTCTGATGCTCTGCTTTCACCCTCTGACAAGTGTCACACAATGCCACATACTCAGCCACATCTCGCTTTAATCCAACCCACCAATATTTCTGTTTCAGATCCAAATACATCTTAGTACTACCAGGATGAATAGAATAAGCTGACTCATGAGCTTCGCGAAGAATTGCCTGTCTAACAGTTTGATCCTCAGGTACACACAACCTCTTTCCAAACCACAAAATTCTATTATCATCCATTCGAAAGCCTGGTGACTTACCAATCACTATATCTTCCGCTATCTTCTTTAGTTTCTCATCCTTCAACTGACCCTTGTAGATTTCTTGCTCTAAGGTAGGCTCTATCACTAATTCCATTGTATTAGTAACAATGCCCAAATTCAAATATTCAAATTCAGCACATAACTCACTAGTCATAGACAACGTCCGTATCTCATTGGCATAACTTTTCCTACTAAGAGCATCAGCTACTACGTTAGCCTTACCAGGATGATAGTGTATCTCAATATCATAATCCTTAATCAACTCTAACCATCTGCGTTGCCTCAAATTCAGATCTGACTGAGTGAAAATATACTTCAAACTCTTATGATCAGTGTATATATCACTCTTATGTCCAATCAAATAATGTCTCTAAATCTTTAAAGCATGAACTACAGCTGCTAACTCCAAATCATGTGTAGGATAATTCAACTCATGCTTTCTCAACTGCCTAGATGCATAAGCCACAACTCTGCCTTCTTGCATAAGAACACATCCCAAACCTTGACGAGAAGCATCACAATAAATAGAAAACTTCTTACTCAAATCTGGCAAAACCAAAACAGGCGCTGTAGTCAACCTCTTCTTCAATTCCTCAAAACTAGCTTGACATTTATCTGACCACACAAACTTGGCATTCTTCTCTAACAGAGATGTCATAGGTTTAGCAAGTTTAGAAAACCCTTCAATGAACCGTCTGTAATATCCAGCTAATCCCAAGAAACTACGAATCTCGCTAACATCAATAGGTGGTTTCCAATTTAATACATCCTTTACTTTACCTGGATCCACTGATATCCCTCCATTAGAAACAATATGACCAAGGAAAGAAACTTCCTTCAACCAAAACTCACATTTACTTCGCTTTGCATACATTTTATGCTCTCTAAGTTTCTGCAATACCAACCTCAAATGTTCAGCATGCTCTTCCTCCGTCTTGGAAAATACCAGTATATCATCAATAAATACCACCACAAACTTATCTAAATATTCCATAAACACCTTATTCATCATGTACATAAAGTATGCAGGTGCATTGGTCAATCCAAATGACATAACAGTATACTCATACAATCCATACCTTGTAGTAAAAGCTGTCTTTGGAATATCAGAAACACGAATCTTCAACTGATGATAACCAAAACGTAAATCAATCTTAGAGAACACACAAGCACCTCTCAACTGATCAAACAAGTCATCAATCCTGGGCAAAGGGTACTTATTCTTGATAGTTACCTCATTTAGTGACCGGTAATCAACACACATCCTCTGACCGCCATCTTTCTTATCAACAAAAATAACTGGTGCTCCCCAAGGTGATGAACTAGGTCTAATAAAACCTTTATCTTGTAATTCTTTAATTTGTTTCTTAAGTTCTTCTAATTCATCTACTCCCATCCTATATGGTCGTTTGGCTATAGGTGCAGTTCCAGGAAGTAATTCAATAAGAAATTCAATGTCTCTGTCAGGTGGCATACCTGGCAATTCATCAGGGAAGACATCCGGAAATTCCTCAATCACTGAATTCTCCTTAATAGTATCTTCAAGCTGATTCACCACAGCGGTTGGTTGCTTCTGCACTGCTACATCCACATTGATTTTATCTCCATTAGGTGCAGTCACAACTACCACTTTCTGCTGACACTGAATCTCTGCCTGATTTTGCTTCATCCAGTCCATACCCAATATCACATCAATACCAGATGTCCTCAACACTATAGGAGCTATCTTAAACTCTACCCCCCTTAATACCATACTAATTGGAAGACAACGATTACTGGTTTGCATGGTACCTCCAGGTGAATTTACTAAGAGAGGTTCTTTCATAGCTAGCATGGGTATACTATGCATTTTAACAAAAATGTTGGATATGAATGTATGAGAGGCTCCAGAGTCAAAAAGAACAGTTGCGGGAGTGGAATGTACATTGAACGTACCAATCATAACTTCTGGTGCATCATGAGCTGTATCAGAAGACACGTGATTCACCCTTCCAGTACCAGATTGCCTCTAGTTGCTCTTCTGGCTCTGAGGAGTCTGCTGGTTCTGCTTCTCAGGACAATGGTAAGACATATGCCCCTCTTTACCACAGACAAAACATCTAGTAGGCGTGCTGGGAGCACTATTCTTCATGGGGGTAACATTAGAATTTCTAGTGCGAGGAGTCTGTTGCCCAGTCTGCTGATACTGTTGACGCTGTGGATATGATGAACGCTGTTGTGACTGATTACTTTGCCAATTCTGGGACCACCTCTGATTCGGATTACGATTCCACTGACTAACCGGTCCCTGAAACTTCTGATGGAAACCATGCTGAGAATTAGTGCGCTGACGGTTGTTGCTTCCTGAGCTTTGTACCTTCATCTTCCTCTTCCTGTCCATCTCTCTACGCTCATTATCAAGCACAATAGCTTTATTTACCAGCTCTTGAAAACTAGCATAGTTGTTCCCCTTCAACTGCAAGCGAAGATCATAATAAATTCCCTTCAAGAAAAGACGCTGCCTGTCTGCATCTTCCCTCACTTCATTAGGAGCATAGCGAGCCAACTGGGTGAACCTGTCATGATATTCACTAACGCTCATCTGTCCCATCCTAAGGTTTCTGAATTCTTCCTGCTTCAGCTCAATTATACCTTCAGGAATATGACGAGCTCGAAAATCTCTAACAAACTCATTCCAAGTGATAGGAGGAGCATTGTCAGGGCGTGCAGCTTGATACGACTCCCACCAAGTCTGAGCTGTCCCCTGTAACTGACCAGATGCATATAACACCTTCTCCATATCATTGCATTGGGCTATATTCAGCTGTTTCTCCACTGCCCTCACCCAATCATCTGCCTCTAAAGGATCAGCAGTATGAGAAAACACTGGAGGGCGTCCCTTCAAAAATTCCCCACGCTTATCCCTCACTTGCACAGGCGGTGGTCCTCCTGCAGGGGGATTGTTCTGCATGTGCTGCATAAACATCTGCATCATCTGGTTCTGAGTTTGCATGAGTTCCTCCATAGTAATGGGTAGGTTAGCACCTCCACGACCTCTGCCACGTCCTCTGCCTGACATCTGTTTCCAAAAACACAGAAATTGAAATTCAGTACGATCCGAGATGATGTATTCAATAGATAAGCAAAATCTGATTTTTCTGGGCGAACTCCAATTTCAGCAACTCAGTAAAACTGTCATATCTCGAGCTACAGACGTCCAATTCAGATGATCTTTACATGGTTGGAGAGCTTACAAAATTATCTACAACTTTTATTCACAACACTTTTTCTGATTCTGTCAATAAATTGGCCAAAAACTGAACTTAACCGAAACTGTTTCAGAATTCCAGACTGTGCAGTAACTTCAACTTGGAACAGGTATATCTCTTAGCTCATAATAGATATTAAAATAATTCTTGCGGGGTTGGAAAGATATAGAAGTCTGATTATTCCCAGTAAAATTTCTTAAATTTCTCATGAACGAATTTTAAGTTATTTCTAAAACATCCCAGACTGATCCAAAAATCAGCAAAGGACAGAACTAAGTTAACCTCATATTCAACTAATATATTTTGATCAAACTTAATATTCTTAACCATGGAACTTGTAGGCATGTCTACAAAACTCCAGCACACATTACAAAGATCCAAATCACATATTATCATAATAACAATCCATCAATCACACAATTGTTCACACCACAAACTGACTCTTAAAACAATCCAAACTTAAAATTAACTCGCAACTACTATCGTTCCTATTACATAGGGATTTTTCCTATTTCCTAATTAAGCTTCTCATAAATCTTGGGATGACCTAACTCCGCCCTTAATTGGTCAATCTCCTTATAAGCTTGCTCCTTAAGTTCTTTTTCCTTCAGCAACTCATCCTTCAAATCCACCTCATGGAGAGCCAATTCACGAGCTAATCCCACCATAGCTTGTAAAGTCAAGGAGGAATCATCTGCAAGCGGCACGGTCCAAATACCCTTGTCATGTAAGAAACAAGGAAAATGCCGGAGTGCACCCTTTAACGTCTTGTCCGAGCGTAGACCATGGTAGTAAACAAATGCATTGAAAGCGACATCCTCCATGCTTATCTCCACGGTTGCCCGGCTCACTCTGGTAATGAACTTTGACTCCACCTTAGACTCCTTAGTGGTAGGATCCCTTTTCTTAACCCATAACTCCGTTTCCCAATAGGAATCCATCCATGGATGACTATACTCTGCACTACGATACTCCAACGTAGCTTTCCAGTCGTAGTAGTAGTTGTCCAAGGTTCTTGTCAACATGTCATGGAAGAAAGCATCAGCTTTAGGAACCATGATATGAAACTTCGTAGTCCACCCCATAACTACATTTTCCATTGGTGTATCACCAACTCTTGATTCAGCATCAGATAGCTCGTGATCACCATCTTCATACGGCTCCTGAGGTTTGAAACGGGCAACGTACTGTGCAGCTGACAGACGGGGATAAGGAGACATCTACAAGATTTAGACATAGATTAGATAGAATCAATGTATTTTCGCAATAGAATAAAGTAGAGGAAGCATAAAACTTTAGTAATTAACAAGGTGAAAAGAGGAAGCATGAATTAAGTGAAGTATGGATGCTATTAACGACCATTCTAACTAGGCTCGCGTCCTACAGTCAACACGGCTCTGATACCAATCTGTCACACCCATTTTTAAGGACAAAAATAGGATGCATAAAAGACTCATGTGCGCCACAGGAAACAGTCGCACACATAAGTTGACAAATTACAAAGTATCATCACAGTGCTTATTACATAACGAATAAATATTTAAGACATAGTCTTGAACGATAGGTAATAATAACTAATAGTAATTCTTCAGCGGAAACTCCACACAGGGACACGGTTGACTGGTTGACACCAAGACTAGTACTCATTCCGATAATCTTCCTCTATATCTTCATCTGTTATGGTGGAAATAGCAAGGGTGAGTCCATGTCGAACTCAACAAATATAACACAGGGTTCATGAGGCTCAAAAAGGCTAGACATTGTTTAACTGCGTTTAGCTTTTAATCATATATTAGTAATTGAGTAGCATCAAGATAAACCACTTCCCATTAAAGAACCAATGATCAATTGTAATAAGGATAATGAATAGCATTAATATGAGCAAATAATAATCAACAATAATTAAGCATGATATAACAGTTATGATCAACTATTCCATAAGAATCCCTAAGGCCGCTCGTATCCGTGAGCACGGCTAGTATACCAGTTTTTAACTCTGCGCAGAGGTGTACACTTTCACTGTGAGTCATGATTTCCAAATGAGTGGGGAGATCAAGCCCAAACACCCGAGAACCATATAAAGCCACTCAAAAGTTGGTCTAACAAGTTAGGGCCATTAGATTCACTCGGCAGGCAGATGTAGAACCCCCCTTCCCTGTGGCACAACAACCGCAGCCTATACACACTAGGCCAGGGGCTCGCACTACACCCAACGTGGCAAGCCATTCTTACGCCATTTAAGGTAACCTCTAACAAGCTAGAAAAGGTCTCTTGAACAACTAAAGCCAGAGCCATATAGCCCTCACAGCTGTACTGTATATCCCGGTTATCACTTACAGATAAGTCCTTAGGGAGAGAAACCAGAGCATCAAGATAATACACATGCTCTAGCCCCCTTTTAACAGTAATAAAATCATCTTAATAGTTGATTGCTTAATCCATTAATCAAATTACAAGATCATTGTTCTTAGTTTAAGCACTAGCAGTAGCTACCCATATGCATTTCCAAGGTTGACAAGGAATCAAGATAACAATCACTAAGTTATAATCTCTAAGGTTATCAAGGTAAGCACATGCATATGTATGACAATTCAATGTATAGGTAACAAGGATAGTCCTGTGTTATACTTGCCTTGATCAAAGCTTTCCAAGTGATACTGCTGACTTGGCTCAAAGTAATACTCCGAATCGTCCAGATACTGCTCACCTTCTATACTCGATCATCAATCAACAACACACATGCATCCAATCAAACAAACATGAAGCAAACAAAGAGATACAATTAGAACAATACACCAACAGTAACAAAACAGTAATAAAAGTTTATAAAACTCTTCTACACGTTTCTACGATCACACAGACGCAAAGATCACCAAATTCGGAGTTAAAACGTATAAGTTATGAATTTTCTAAGATTTCCTAAAGATAAATAAATACTTAATTATAAACTCGAAAATTAAATTGTCCAAACTGACTGTACAACTACACTAACATGTAGAGCTCGCAAATACGAACCTAACGCAACTTGAACGGATCAAATCGGAGTTAAAACGAAGATTTTATGACCAAAACAATTCTAGTGGCAAAACTGTAATTATCTGAAAACGTATTTTTGACTTAACCGGGAGAGAATACGCTTTTCAAACACGAAAACGTACTTTCAGTTTTACGCTACGGACCGCGGGTTGATTACTAAAAAGCTGAGGGTCTCTTTAACAAATTTACCCGCGAAGAGGTAAGTTCTAATCTTGGCCGCTTATCCAAGATCGGACGGCCCACGTTTCTTCCAGAGGAGACCGACGACGCTTCCGCCGCCCCGCCCCAACCCCACGGCGGCGCCATGGCCGGCGGCTCGCCGGACATGCCAAACCCGCCCTAGACTTCACCAAAAGATGCGCGGTTGGTACCAATCGAACGGGAAGCTCAATGCGATCTCACCTAGGGCTCCAAGACGGTCAATCACGGCACGGGAACGACGGGCGGCTCCAAAAGGTGGGCGGCTTAGCTCCTTCACACGGTAAGAACACAACACGACCTTAACTTCAAAATTGATAGCACAAATTGAGTCACAACAACGAAGTAAAGCTAATAGAGCAACTTACAGCGACTAGAACGCGAAGTAGCCGACGAATTCGCCCCCACCGCGGCTTCTAGGGTTCAAAGGCGCGGCTAGGGAAACTACAACCCAAAATCCAAATAAAAAGGGTAAGGAAGGTGCGGTTCTAGCTTATATAGGATAGTGACGTGATCAATTTGGAAAGGGACCCCCTTGATTCACGGATTCGGTTGCGGTTCGAAGATGGAATTCGTGACCGGCTCGGTTACGTGAGATGGGAGAAGCATCCGACAGCCGGGACCCACTTGTCACCGGAAGAAAGGAGGGAGGGGCGCGACTGCTGGCTCGGCTGGCTCGGGCTGCTCGTCTGCTGGGCCGGCCCACGCGGTCGCAGGCGCGGAGGATAGCAGGCCGGCGGCTGCCAGGTAAAAAGGTAAGTGTTTCCTTTTCTTTTTTTTTTCGACTTTTCTTTATTTACTTGTTTTCAAACTATTCCAAATAAAATTCTTCAAACCAATTCAAAATAAAATAAATCCACTACACAAAAAAAATAAATGCAGCAGCATGAATGCAACACCAAATATTTCTTTTAAAATTTTAATTCCCTTTCTCTAAATTATTTAAAATTTATTACTCCTAAAATTTGGGTGTTACGGGCAAAATATCCACGTCACTAAAAAAACAGGCGCAACCTTGATTGTGCCTGTGTCCATGTTACGGATATATCAAAGATGAACCATGTTGTAGTCTTTGCAACTATATTTTGGTATTCCCAAGTATGATCTTTGTCCATATATTTCAATCAGGTATTATTGAATTTGTTCAGGAGAGAAATATATCATACCATTAGGTAAAGATAAGTGTGCATGTTTTTGATCTTCTTGTAAGCATCTTGGTTTTACAGCTTCTTGTAGAACCTGATTGTTCTTCATTTCATCTAACGTTTGTTTTCTCTCTTATATTTTCGCACGTATCTTGTTTTTGTCCATAGAATATTTTTGTTTCCATCTTCTACCAAGTTGTTGATCAGATTGATTTGCTTTTTTCCCATTTATATAATGAACAGTAGGTGGCATAGTTATTGCATAAGAGGAAATCAAGAGTTAGTATATGTAAATGAAATAGAAATATCATATTATAACTACAACAGGATCTTAATAATATAAAACAATATAGGATCCATTGTGCATATCTTAATGAAATTATATAAATTATCATGATATTAACAATAATAAATAATTTAGATATCATGTTGTGTACATAGAAAAAATCTATAAATTTTAAGGAGATGCTAGCTATACATAAATTAAATATAATATGGAGAATATAGTTTGTTTAGCAGGTTAAAATTTACATTATTGTATTATCTTCTAATTTTTATTGGTTTTCTCAACTTGTGTATGATTTTTGGTTGAGGATTATATTATATGACAATTTTTGCACCAAGAGGCAGTTTTGGGAAAATTTAGACAGCATGGTTAGTACCGTGCCTATCAACGAGAAACTCTTCATAGGAGGAGACCTCAACGGCCATGTGGGTGTGACTAATGTAGGTTTCAAGTGGGTGCATGGGGGGGTTCGAGTATGGTAGTAGGAATCAAGAGGGGGAGGATGTTTTAAACTTCGTGTTGGCCTACGACTTGTTGATAGCGAACACCCTCTTTAGGAAGAGGGAATCCCATCTAGTTACCTTTCGTAGTGGACAACACTCGAGCCAGATCGACTTTATCCTTGCAAGGAGGGAGGATAGACATGCTTTCTTAGATTGTAAGGTGTTACCTAAGGAGTGTGTTGTCCCTCAACACAAGCTTGTGGTGGCGGACTTTCGCTTTCGGGTACTGTCCACCGGGAAAAACGGGCCAAGATTGTGAGAATGAGTGGTGGAAGCTTAGAGGGGAAGCAACGCAAACGTTTAAGGAGAGGATGCTAGGCGAGGGGCCTTGGGAAGAAGGAGAAGATGCAGACAGCATGTGGCTAAAGATGGCAACATTAGTTCAGAAGGTGGCTTCGAAAGTGTTTGGCGTGAGTTGGGGAGGTAAACAGGAAGCGAAAGACACCAGGTGGTGGAATGACGAGGTGCAAAGGGCTATTAGGGAGAAGGAGTGTTTCAAGCGCCTCCACCATGACAAGAGTGCAGCCAACATCAAGGGCTATAAAATAGCGAAGAGGTTTGCAAAGCAAGCTGTGAGTGTAGCAAAAAGTCAGGCGTATGATGACCTTTATCAGCGGCTAGGCACGAAGGAAGGAGAGAAGGACATTTATAGGATGGCTAGGATCCGCGAGAGGAAGACAAGAGACATCAACCAAATCAAATGCATCAAGGATGGGACAGATCGACTTATGGTGAAGGATGAGGAGATTAAGGACATATGGAGAGAGTACTTTGACAAGTTGTTTAATGGGGAGAATGAGGGTCCTACCCTTTAGTTGGATGACTCATTTGACGATACCAACAGATGCTTTGTGAGAAGAATTCAGGAGGCAGAGATCGAGGAGGCTTTGAAGAGGATGAAGGGAGGTAAAGCAATGGGCCCTAATGGTATCCCCATTGATGTGTGGAGATGCCTGGGTGCCAGAGCGATAGTATGGTTAACTAAGTTTTTTAACCTCATTTTTCAGTCTAACAAGATGCCTGAAGAATGGAGGGGAAATATATTAGTACCTATCTTCAAGAACAAGGGAGATGTTTAAAGTTGTACTAACTACCGTGGGATTAAGTTGATGAGCCATACGATGAAGCTATGGGAGATGGTTATCGAGCATTGCCTAAGAAGTGTGACAAGTGTGACCCAAAACTAGTTTGGGTTCATACCTGGTAGGTCGACCATGGAGGCGATTTTCTTATTATGACAATTGATGGAGAGATATAGGGAGCAAAAGGACTTGCACATGGTCTTTATTGACCTCGAGAAGGCATATGACAAAGTACTGAGAAATTTCATGTGGTGGACCTTGGAAAAGCACAAAGTCTCAACTAAGTACATTACCCTCATTAAGGATATGTATAGGGATGCGGTGACGTTTGTCCGAACATGTGATGGCGACACCAGTGACTTTCTAATTAAAATAGGACTATATCAGGGTTAGCATTGAGCCCTTATTTATTTCCTTTGGTGATGGATGAGGTCACAAGGGACATACAAGGTGATATCCCTTGGTGTATGCTCTTTGCTTGTGATGTAGAGCTAGTTGACGACAATAGGACAGTGGTTAATAGGAAGTTAGAACTATAGAGGTACATGTTAGAGTCGAAAGGGTTCAGACTAAGTTGGACCAAGACTGAGTACATGAGGTGCGATTTTAGCGTGACTAGGTATGAGGAGGGAGACATTAGCCTCGATGGGCAAGTGGTGGTCAAGAAGGATACTTTTCGGTATTTAAGATCGTGCTACAAAAGGATGGCAACATTGATGAAGATGTTAGACATAGAATTTCAACCGGTTGGTTGAAATGGCGTCAATCTTCTGGTGTCCTCTGTGACAAAAGGGTGCCTCACAAGCTGAAAGGTAAGTTTTATAGCGCGGCGATTCGCCCAGCGATGTTATACGATGCTGAGTGTTGGCCTAAAAAAAGCGACATGTCCAGCAATTGAGTGTAGCAGAGATGCATATGTTGCGTTAGTTTTGTGGGCACACAAGGAGAGATAGAGTCTGGAACAACGATATTCGGGATAGGGTTGGGGTGGCACCAATTGAGGAGAAATTGATTCAACATCGGTTGAGATGGTTTGGATATGTCCAATGGAGGCCTCCTGAGGCGCCAGTGCGTAGTGGGGTTCTAAAGCGAGTCGATAATGTAAAGAGCGGTAGAGGTCGACCTAAACTGACTTGGGACGAGACGAGTCCGTTAAGAGAGACCTTAAGAAGTGGAATATCTCCAAGGATTTAGTTATGGACATGAGCGCTTGGAGACTTGCAATCAACGTGCCTGAACCGTGAGCTCTATCTATCTTGTGCCCTTTATGTGTCTCCCTGTTTCTTGTCTGTTTTGGGTTTCATGTCTAGCTTACACCAACTTGCTTGGGACAAAAGACTATATTGTTGTTGTTGTTGTTGATTATATTATATGACAATGTGAGCTACCGTCTATTGGGGTTGTTAGCTGATTGTATTGTATAGGAAAAGCAAAGGAATGAAGTTGCATGTCACTTGCAATCCTATAGGAATTAAAAATGAAGGAAAACCTCTAATGGAGCATGCATTTGGATACAACATATATAGGAGAAACATAGGAATTAGAAGAGAGGGATAGACACAAAGGAAACTTTTCACGAGGTTGGACCTCATGTTAGAATTCCTCCAAAATTCCTATGGATTGAACCATTCCGTAGGAATTTTATAGGATTCATGGATCCTTTGTTCCAAAGGGTCACATAGGAAAAATTCCTATAGGTTTAGAACCCTACAAAATTCCTCCAAGAATCCTTTGTTCCAAAGGAGTTAGTTGTGTCTAATATAAACTTTTTATTTTTGGCGAACTTTGTAGAGTCTGAATAGCACAATATAAATGTTCTCTAGGAAGGTCCAGGGAAAAAATATGTAAAGCTCTCGTACTCTCTAAAAACATGGCAGGGTGCAAGGAGCAAATAAGTATGTGGCCTTGTTTTGCCTTGTGAAGTGCTAAGTAGGTGCCCTTGTGAAGAGTTGCTGTGTACGTGGCAAAATAAGATGGCAGAGTGCATGGTGCACGTTTCGTCGTCAAGTAAAAGATTCTGACACAACTAGCCTTGTTGCGGGTCGACAAGCAAGCACCTCGTCATGCCCGGGCCACTCACTGGCCACGGGGCCAGGCTGCAGCGCGTGGTAGCCGCGAACTCGGCGTAGTTGCTCGGTACGCCGCGCCGCTCTGGCTAAGATGTCGCGCGGAAGGATATGCCTGCGTTGTTTGGAGGTGGAGGTGGAGGTGGAGCGCATGGAGCCGTGGAGTGACGAAGTGTAGCACGCAAGGAACTGTACTACCGTCGCGTACGTCCGCCCTCCGCCGCACGGCGATGCCCACTGCACGGCACGTGTGTGTGTATATATATCTTCGTACCCAAAAGCCTGCGACACAATCCCTCTGCAGAGTGAGATCCACAGTTAACCGGCCACAGGAACACACGCTGAGACGATCGATGAAGAGGTCCGGCAAGCTGGTGGAGTGGGGGTGGCCATCGCCCTCATCACAGTTAGCCGCACGCGCCCTACGTGGCCGTGCGGGAAGCCACCCTGCAAGTGATGAGGTACGTAACTTCTGATCCTTGGCCAAGTTTTCCTTGAACACACCTCTGTAAGATGCATGGTTTTGTCATAGGAGTTGGGACACTAGAGATATGGTCACAAGTATATGAAAACAGCCAATCTTCCACACATGCAGCATTTAGTGTCAATAGTTTTCACATGCCCCTTTTCTGAAGCACTCTCCTAACAGCCAAGGTGTGTGCCTTAATCTCCACAGAAAGTGCTTAACTTTTGGGGGACACTTAATGTTCCACAGCTGTCTCCAGAACTCATCACGCCCTCGGCTGCCGTCTTCTGTCTACTGGCTGCTTGCTACGTTGTTTAGTTTTTTTTTTACATTCTGTTCTTTGTAAATTGTAATGTAGACCGAGAGAGTACTAGTAGATGAAATTCCATCCAAGCATTGCTCGAGTCACAAAATCCATCGGGAGAGATCAAGCTCAATCCCGGTGCAGGTTTCTCCCACCTGCTAGCCTGACCATTTTCCGACAACAGGCATCACGCCATACCCCCTTCACCTCTTTGCATTTCAGTACAAGGTGTGCCCCACCTTCGTCCAATCTTCCACACATGCAGCATTTAGTGATGCCCCTTTTCTGAAGCACTCTCCTAACACCCAACGTGTTCTGCCTTAATCTCCACAGAAAGTGCTTAACTTTTGCGGCAGCACCACCTCTGTCTCTCTTGTTGTTGATCCAACTCATGAAAACAATGTGGTTTAAAAATTGAGTTTTTGTTAAGGCACTATTTATTGTTTGAACAATGAAATTTTATGGTTAGAAATTTTTTTTGGCCACGAGGATTTGTGATGAACAAACGTTTCTTTATGGTCAAAATAAAACAAAGTATGTCATTTGACAACATACCTTGGTGTGTTTGTAATATATTTCATCCATAATTACGTTTACAGGTATGACCAGGTGGCGGTCAAAGAAATCCACGTCTCGCTTCTTGTGGAGGCACACAACGACAATGGCGACTCATCGGTGACCTTCTCCCGCCTCCAATGCCGCCTCAAGTTCGCCGGTTCCACGCTAGCAGTGTTCCGCGCCGATGGCCCCTTCAGCGTGCCTGCCAGGGGCACCGTGCCACTGCCATTCTTGGCGAGCGCGCAGGATGCCCCGCTGGGTAACGCCGGGAGCACCACCCTGCAGGCTGCACTCCGCGACGGCGTCCTGCCTTTCAGGGTGGAGGGGGAGGCCCGGATGCACTGGGAGTTCACGGGCCTCGTCTCCATTACCCAATGGACGTGGCTGGCGTGCGAAATCGGGTTCTCCGTCCCCAATGGCACCACAGTCGACTTCACGTGCACCTCCAAAAAATTCAAGCTCTTCTGAAGTCAAATCCTTGGCCGGGCGCGGTTGATGAGGATTCACTATAGTATAATATAGTATAGTATTGTATAGGTTCTCAGTCTCGTGTATATAGATGAATGTGAGCACTAATGGTGGATGGATGTGAATATATATATATATATATATATATATATATATATATATATATATATATATATATATATATATATATATATATATATATATATATATATATATATATATATATAAGGATGAGGCTTGTTGGTACTTGTGGTATGTTGGCAGATTTGAATCCTATGTTATACTTTGTTTTGGGCAAGAGTTATGTTCTTGCAATATGTTGTTGAAGTACTCAACCATTTCATATCAAATTAGACATGAAATATGTTTTCGTAATAGATCTAGTTGGAGATATAAGGTTGTTGGTGAGTGGCATGGCATCTCTGGTGTTGATATTACCGTGCCTCTGACATGATCCACACCTCCGGACAAAGTCCTTCGTATCTTGGTACATGGTTGGCCAGAAGAATCCACTTTTCCAGATTTTTGCATGTGTTCGGATGCTCCATAATGTCCTCCATATGGTGATGAGTGACAGCGTTAAATGATCTTGAGTCCTTCTTCCACGGGTATACACCTTCTGAGCAACCTATCTGAGCATACTCTGAAGAGGTACGACTCATCCCATAGGTGAATGCGACTTTCATAAATGAGCTTCTTTTTGTTCCCTCCTGGTGGTACATAACCTGCAACTATAAAATTGACAATGTCTGCATAACAGGGGTCAGATCTGTTAACTTGAAAGAGCATGTCATCCCTTAGTGAATCATTTATGGGCAATTCCTGTGGATCTTTAAATTGCATTCTAGACAAGTGATCAGCAACAGAATTTTCTACTCCCTTCTTATCTTTTATTTCTAAGTCAAATTCTTGGAGTAGTAAAATCCATCTAATCAAACGTGGTTTAGCATCTTTCTTAGTGAGCAAATATTTAAGTGCAGCATGATCAGTGTAAACAATCACCTTAGCTCCAACCAAGTAAGATCTAATAGCAAAAACAACAGCCATGAGTTCTTTTTCAGTAGTAGCATAATTAAGTTGAGGTCCTGTCAAAGTTTTGCTAGCATAAGCAATTGCATGATGATTTTTATCTTTATATTGTCCTAGCACTGCTCCTACAGCATAATCACTTGCATCACACATAATTTCAAAAGGCAATGACCAATCCGGTGGTTGAATGATTGGTGCAGAAATGAGTGCGAGTTTCAAAAACTTTCAAGCATGCATCATCAAATTCAAAGGGTACATTCTTAGCCAGTAGATTTGTAAACGGTCTTGCAATATAAGAAAAGTTTTTAATAAATCGACGATAAAATCCAGCATGGCCTAGAAAACTTCTAATCCCCTTAACATTAACAGGAGGAGGTAGTTATTTAATTACTTCAATTTTAACTTTATCTACCTCAATTCCACGTTTAGAAATTAAGTGTCTCAGCACTATTCCCTCTCTAACCATGAAATGATATTTTTCCCAATTAAGGACTAAGTGCTTTTCTTCACATCTTTGCAAAACCTTGTCTAAATTTTCAAGACAATCATCAAAAGTTTTTCCATAGACAGAAAAATCATCCATGAAAACTTCCATAATTTCTTCGATCATATCAGAAAATATAGACATCATACATCTTTGAAAAGAGGCAGATGCATTACATGATCCAAAAGACATTCTATGGTAAGCATAAGTTCCGTATGGACATGTAAAAGTGATTTTGCTTTGATCATCTAGGTGGATTGGAATCTGATGATATCCAGAGTACCCATCAAGAAAACAAAAGAAAGAATGATTTCCTAAACGTTCTAACATTTCATCAATGAAAGGCAGCGGAAAGTGATCTTTCTTTGTTGCCTTATTAAGTTTCCTGTAATCTATACACATTCTCCAACCAGTGATGGTTCTTTGTGGAATTAACTCATTCTTTTCATTTTTAACTACAGTCATGCCTCCCTTCTTAGGCACAACTTGAACAGGGCTCACCCACTCACTGTGTGGCACAGGATAAATAATCCCGGCGTGTAAGAGTTTCAAAACATCTTTCTTTACTACCTCTCTCATCGCATTGTTAAGTCTTCGTTGAGGTTCTCTAGAAGGTGTAGCATTAGGATCAGTAGGAATGCGATGGGTGCAAAGAGCAGGGATGATTCCCTTACGATCTTGGAGTGAATAGCCAAAAGTTGATCTATGCTTTTCTAAGACAGTGATCAGACGAAATGTCTCTTCTTAAGAAAGTTTATCATTTATGATCACGGGAGATTCCGGATCATTATTTAAGAAAGCATATCTAAGGCCAGCAGGTAGGGGTTTTAACTCTATGGGAGGTTTAGGTGGTTCTTCGAGGAAGTCTAAAGGATCAGGAACAGAAAGATGATCTTCTTCCTCTATGAAGAATTTAGCATCTTCTTCAAGCTTAGGTTGTTCTAATGTTTCAAGGGATGCTTCCTTAGTTTCTTCCATAGGATCTATCTCGGGACATGATCACTCTCAGTGTTTAGGGAGTGAATGATTGGTATGGATCTTTGAAGATTTTTTCCAAGACAAATATTTAATTTCCCTGTTTGACCTTTGAGAAGAAGTCTTTGGATTGGTTGACCTATCAGGAGGTCAAATTCAATGATGTCATAAATATAAAAGCTCATACGCACTAGAATTCCATCTACCACGATAGGTTGGACATATAAAATTCCCAAACTAGGAAAATATATCCTGAGGGGCTTTTTAATAATTTTGTTGTTGGGGTCAATGGCACGTAACTCAATAAATCTTGAGCAAAAGATGCATACATGATGTTGACACCCACAACAGGATTATAAAGAGCTTCGAAAGGTTCCAGATTAATTTGGCATTGAATGGAAGTGGAAGGTGAATCTAGGCGAATCACTTCAGAAGAAAGCTCTGATTCTTCCAACCATTCATGGCTTAGTACAGAAGCTAGATTTTTCGTAGTCTTTGTAAGGAAAGCGTGTTCAATAAACTGCAAAAGTTCTTCGGGATAAGGTTTTGATTTATGAGGCTTCCTTATATGGTGATAATTCGAGGTATTTCCAAATTCAGAAAAATATTCATCCTCAAATTCAAACACATTCGCTGAAACGGGGGTCTCCCCTGTATCAGGAATTATAGCTGAAGGTTGATATGGATTAGGAAAGGATTCAGGCTCAGCTATTTATTTTTCTACAAGTTCTTGTGGTGGCTTAGCTTCATAGGTAGGAGTAATTTATGTAAGGTTGAGCAGTAATTCCCTTGCTTTAGTAGTTGGGGTATGTAGAAATGATCCATTTGAAGCTAAGTTAAGAAATGTAGTTGTTTCTCTATTCAGGCCCATATAAAAATGTTAAAGAAGAACAGGGTCTGGGATAGATAAAGATGGACCAGAGCGGACAAGAGTATCAAATCTCTCCTGGACAGCAATTAGAGACTCATCACTTTCTTGTGTAAAAGACAATATCTCTAAGCGTAGGCAAACGATTTTAGAAACTGGAAAGAATTTTAAGCAAAAGCTAGAACATAAAGCTTTCCAATCCCCATCCTTACTTGGTGCGGTTCGATTGTACCAGATTTTAGTTTTCCCTTCTAAAGAGAAAGGAAAAAACTTCCATCTTAGGGTTTCATCGGACAAGCCTACAATGTGTAGGCATGCACAGGTCTATTCGAACTCGTTTAGGTGAATGTGAGGATTTTCATCTTCCTTGGCTGAAAAGGATTGGCTCTTAACCATTTCTACCAAACATGGTCGTAGCTCATAGCTCTCAGAAAGAATAGGCTTAGCTGATTTTGGGAGCTCTAAGTCTACTATGGTGGGGTAGATATACTGGTTGAGTGGAATAGAATCTGTGGAGCTAGTGGATGGCTCTAAGAAATCCATGGGTAAAAAGATAAAAGTATAGTACAAGATTAAGCTTGACTCAAGATGAACTCAGCACCGCTCCCCGGCAACGGCGCCAGAAATGCTTGTTGGTATAAATTAATGCACACTCTACTTTATCCGCAAGCGCACAGATAACGTCTACCGATGTAGCAGTTCACCAGGATGACCCAGTTTTAATATCGAACCCAAAGGAACGGAGTATGGTCTTCTTAAGTCTTAAGCTTTAATCCTTGAGTAGCTATCAAGGACTGAGAATTTTGAAGGTAGAGGGGGATCACTAAGGCTGTCTAATTCTACTTCAAGTATGAAATGCTAATAGTGTCTTGATGGGGAAATTGTCATAGGAGGTCATACGCAGAGTATGAATTCTCCTACCAATAAATTATCCTGCTAGTCCTACAAACGGGATAGTGGGCTATAGAAGAATCAACAAGGCTATAAGAGTCACCCTTGCGAACTTCCGCTGAAATCCGGAATATAGGGTACATTTATGAGCTATCAAGTCTAAGCACCACGCTTACACCCTCTAACTCCTCTAATCCTAGCGCTACTAGAATTAAAGTACTCAAATGAGTCACAAACCTCAAGAACAATATGAACAATAAGAATAACCTGAATAATATGAACAATAAGCCCCATGGTTGAAGGTAATATGGGTAAGTTTGAAAGTCAAATCAGTTTATTCTAATCCAGAGAAGAATTCTTGATTGAACGCCTGTGTACTTATAAGGCGTGAAAGCATTATAGCAACTCCTGATCTATTGCTGAGTTTAGCTTTGCTCAGGGACTGACAAAGGTAAAATATGGGGGAGCTTGTTGACGGTCATTAACATCAATTATAAACCATCAATATAACCTATATATATACTTAATTCCATCACCAAACATAGGTCTAGGGGTTTAAACTAATAAATTTCATGAGTTTTAGTGAATCTGTGTTTGCAGTAGGGTTTATCTAGAAAACCATCAAGGTGGACCTAAATGTCAGATTTAATCGTAATTATCTGCGATGAAAACAACTCCAGAAGATTCCAGGAGGCAAACCACCGAAGGAGAGGCCAAGGGGCTGCCAAGTGGGGCCGGCCGGCCCCACCACTAGGCCGGCCGACCTGTGGGCCCACCTGGCCAGCCTCCCCTTCTAATATCGGTTCTCCACCGCCTCGTAGATTGCATCTACGCCGTCCTTTTAAGTTGGTTTGATCCGAGGGTCCAAAATTAACACTACCCCTATATATACAACCCTATACCCCCTCCCTAGAGCCATCCCTAAAACCCTAATTCATATCTTCAGGATCAGAGCCAACTATCAAGAGAAGATTAGTCCTCCATAGGATCTAGAATTATGAAAAGAAATAGTGAAATAGAGAGTGAGGGAAGAGTTTGGAGAAGGTGCCGGTCTATCGATGCTCTCTATACGGCTTGTACCTTGGCGGATCCAAGTTCTATTTGAGCTTGCTTCTAAGACTTCTTTGGTAATCAACTTCCGATTTAAGTAAGCATCTTGTTTATATTGTTCATCAGGATTATGACTCTTTTGAGTGCTTTATCCTCTTTCTAGGGGGAGTAAAATATTAATCGTAAGTGTAAGCATGATGCTTAGACTTAGGTTAATCGTGAATGCACCCTGCATTCTGGATCGGTGGTAGATCGCGAAGTAGCGTTAGAACGCAAGTGTGACACATTTGTTGAGTCCTTTATAGTCCACCTCCCGTTTGTAGGCCAAGTAGGAACCGGTTGCGAAGAAAAGCATTCTCTGTTGGTGTCTTTCCTTAGTAATGTCCCCAATTAAACAGTAGAAGATATAGCTTACCGAAGTCAGAACAAGAGAACCTTAATTATCCTCTCTACGCTCCTGTTTATCCTCACCTTGTTGCTACCCTTAGTTAAGTTAGACCGTAGTTAATCTCACATGTTTTCCTGTGGATACGATACTTAGAATACTTCAGGGTGAAAGCTACAGCGGTATCCGTGCGCTTGTGAATTTATCTGTGTGCGTTAATAAATACCAACACCCTTCAGTCATCATTGATGCCTCCGATGTCTCCGGCGTCGGCACCCACCACCAACGTGCGTAGCCGCACCGAACATAGCTCCAGCCGAGCTCGATGTGTCGCCCTGAGGGCGCGTGGGGTTACGGCAACCCTGGGTAGAGTGTCGAGCAGGCGGCTGGGTGCCTGATGTACGCTCCCGGTCAGATCGTCATGGGCGGCCTTCGGTGGCCGCAGATGTGAAAGGGAGCGGGGCGTGGGAGGGAGCTGCAGGCTGGCCAGATGTGGCCTAGAGGGAGAGAGAGAGAGATATGAGGGTTTTGATATTTTCCATTTTCATTTTGTAAAAGAATTTTCAAGTTCAATTCAAAACCCTTTTCAAGACAAACAAGCTGTAAACTCTTTTTAGACATTTTGAAAATTGAAGGTCAAAAATAACTTTTAGAAATAATGTTTTGAACTTGTTTTCAAATAAAATTTAAATATTTTATTTTATAAATAGAGCAAAAATTGATATGAACCTAAACAAATTTATCTAATTATTTTTCAAACAAGTAGCATGAATGCAACAAACAAATAAAATTAATTACAAAAGGGGTTTTTTTACAAAAATCACATTTTTCACTTATTCAAATTATCAACAGCCGATTTGAATCTTAGCAAATTTTAAGAAAATTAAAAAATCATTTATTTTATTTAGGATTTTCTATTCACAACACAAAATAGAAATTTTGGGGTGTGACAAGCTTCGTGCCCTGCCTATGCACCTTATTTTGTTTAGTGGTGCTCCCGCTACTATTTCTTGTATCCCTCATCTAATCAATGGGCTGATGCATGGCTAACGTTTTGATAACTACAACTAACTGTTGCTAGTTCATTGATTAATTTGGAGTACAGATGTGCATAACAATGATCCAAATATATGTTCTGATTTTAGTGTGATAGATAGATTAGTTACACTAATACAAGTTGTTACAATCCTGACCACACGTTCAATAATTATTTACACTAATTCTTTACACTAACACAATCATGTTCTTATTCCATCAATCCTCCTATGTATCGAAACGAAGTTACCACAGTAACACATGGGGTATTATCTAGTTCCTACATGTTTCTGCCTCCACCGCTGTGTATACTCATTGTCAGTTTAAACAGACTTTCTTATGTCAGTTTTTTTTTTGAAACAACAGCCTTCCCTACGTCAAAATATTGGCTTCGCCCCTGCCTATATGCAGGACCGCAAAGCGCGACATGCACCTTATTTTTGTTTAGTGGTGCTCCCGCTGCTGTTTCTTGTATCCAATTGACTCCATCTAATCAATGGGCTGATGCATGACGA
This sequence comes from Saccharum hybrid cultivar R570, assembly GCA_038087645.1. Taxonomy (NCBI): domain Eukaryota; kingdom Viridiplantae; phylum Streptophyta; class Magnoliopsida; order Poales; family Poaceae; genus Saccharum; species Saccharum hybrid cultivar. Next base: position 16,707,679 of record JAQSUU010000564.1, read on the forward strand.
ACTTTTTTATAACTACAACTAACTGGTGCTAGTTCATTGATTAATTTGGATTATAGATGTGCATAACTGTGAACACAAGGTTGACAAATATCCTTGTGTGTTTATTTTGTGATAAGTGATTGTCAATGTGATCCACCAAATAGGCTGAGTTGTTTACTAACCCTACCTTGGCGAAAGCCTTGTGTGCGACGTGTCTCTTGGCTTGTGTTGTGCAGGTGTAGAACACGGAGACGGTAGCCGACGGCGAGGTGAAGGTCAAGGAGGACGTGTCGTGCCGATGGACCGGAGGGGTGAAGGACGGACGTGAGGCTTGGACCGAGGGACCCGGAGGCCGGGTGGCTAGCTGCGGTGGCTGACACTTGGGACATCGACAAGCGCGAGAAGACATGGGCGTGACTGTGTTGACCGTGGAGGTGACACGCGTCAGATGGCGGGGGATGCGTATGGAGTACGCTACTCGTGGAACGGTTTGATGGTTTGTGCCTCAAAACCATCGGAGGCGGGTTTATGGGTTTGTGCCTCAAAACCCGGGCGGAGGTTCCGAGGAGGAACGGACGGCACGTGGCGGCATCAGGGAGTTCGCGTCAAGGCGAAGCTACCGGTGAGGAGGCGCGGTGGCCGTCATATCAACAAGAAGACCGGGTTGGACTTCTACGCCCTTGGGCTTATTGGTTTAGCTCTGATGTATCCAGGGGCATTTAAGGGAATGTAAAATAGCCCTGTTAAATAGAGGATGGCAGCCCCCTTGCTACCTCACCTCTCTCCCACTTTCATTTTCCCCTCTTCCACCTAGGGTTTCATTTCTAGTGTTCATGAGAGAGGTCACATGAACTGAAAAAATTCGTTGTGTAATTCTTGTGTTTTGGAGTGGGAATGGAGGCCCAAATCCTCCTCTTGCCCTCTGGGGTTCTTATCTTGAAGCTGTGATTTTCGCTCAATTTTTTTCTCCATTTTTGTTCTTCCTACGATCTGTTTTTTCCAGAGTTTGGGTCAATCCCAGGCGATGAATTTTTGGGAATAAGTTTGTATCTTGATGAATTTGGTCTGTGCGAAGTTTGAGAACGAATCGTTTTGATTTGGTCGAGTTTTTCTTCGATTTTGTGGTCAGCGCCTCTTCTCTGTTCTTTCCTGTTCGTTGTGTGGAGGTGCTGTTACGAGGACCCAGCAGCACAGAGGTGCTCCTGCGCCGTGCGTCCGGGCCGGCTTGGTCCCGTGCCCTCGCGCGGCTCTGCAGCTGCTCCTGGCGCCGGTCGCCGTTTGCTTGCTGAGCAGAGCAGTGTTTCCCGTGCAGTCCCGCGCCGTGCGTCTCTGTGTTCTAGTGCTGTTGCAGGAACCGAACTCCAGGGGCAGCCAATCGTCTTCAGCTGCCTGGTCCATCTCCGATCCCATCTCTCTGTGAAGTCTGTCGTTGCTCAGTGTTCGTCGTTCTCGGTTCCCTGTGTTATCTAAACAAGGCCTTGGTTATTGGAATTGTCTCAATCAAGCAACAGTATGTGTGAACTAAATTCCTTTCCTCCTGCGTGATTTGAGCAGAGAAGAGGCAGCCAAACTACCATGAGCTCCTAGCTGTATAGGCCCGAGAGGCCCAGGCCTACGTGCTACCTCTTCTCTCTCTGCTGTGTGATGAACGAATTTTTAGGGGATTTTTCGGTTAATTTTCTCTATCTCTGATTTTCTGTTTTGCGTGCAGCTTGGTCGTTTGTGCTCCGAATCGAGTTCCGTCTGTTGCGTTGGGTTTTTACCGTTCTGAGGATTTTTTGTAGATACTCTTCACTGGTTGGCTTGGGTATTTTAGTTCATGAACTCGCTTGTGCTTGGCGGTGATTTTGGGACAGTGGCCTAAAAATTTTGTGAGAAATTTTACGGCTCTCATTCACTCCCCTCTGGTCGCCGTTTTCGGTCCTTCAATAACAATGATCCAAATATATGTTCTGATTCTATTTCTTATATATATGGTGGGTGTCTAAATATCTGGCATCGATCACTCAATCACTTGAACGCTCTCTGCCATCGTGTGGCTCATCATATATATCTCCGGCGTTGGCTGCTTCGTCTCTGGCACGGGCTGGGTTCCCGGCGTCTGTGGTTTTCTCCGCTGCACACGGCTTCTGACAAATACAGATATTCGTTACATCGCTGCACATGCCGCCACTCGTGTAGCCATGGTTCTTGCAATCCTTAATGCAGGATGCGTTTAAGGCGGCTCTGTTTCTTCCGACGCAAAAGTCTCCCTTCAATTCCAAATAGCAATTTTTTTCAGCCGCATCCATGCCTGAAACCACAAAACAAATTGTCATACTGTTAGCAGTCGGTAGTGAATATATTTGCCGATTGAAGCAACACTTGCTACAAGCTAGTGTGTCTCGTATAAATTTAAATTTTGTTGGAATATGAAATGATCTTTATACATACGGTGTGACACAAGGAGCAAGGTCAAGACAACGATTGCTAGTTTCTTGTAGAACGACATGGTTATGGAGAAATGCTAGTGTCCTACGTACCAAAAGGCACATGTCTAATGGATACTACTTATAGAGGTTGGCCTAGCCTTGTGACCTTATTCAAGTATGCCAAGCACTACTCATTTCTAGCAAAAACTTAATGGCTTCTCACTTTCGATACGGAGAAACAAACCTAAAATTATGAAAGGGGCATCTATATGAAATAGTTATAGATTTTAGCCTAACCTGGTGATCCGTTTGTCCATCAGTCGATCCAAACACCCTCCCTCCCTGTTCTCTGCTGAGTGCTGACACGCGTTTGCTGCAATAGCACGGCGAGCGAGCACAACTAGCCATGCATGCTCACCACCGGCACGGCCGGCGTCCGCGCCCTTGCTGTACCTGAACACTGCGTGCACATGAGGACGGCACGGCAGCAGGCGTCGACCGCACCGTCGGCCCAAGGGGAAAAAAAGGGCTCTATCTTTTTTTTTTTCTATCTATATGCATGCAGGCATGCAGCAATGCGTGTATATAGACTGTAGAGAGACACGGAACGGAACTCACCGAGGCTGTCGTTGACCTGGAACCAGTTGCGCTCCGCCCAGGCGGCGTTGAAGGGCTTGGCGGGGTTGGGCGCCCACCCGGCGCGGCCGCCGACGTAGAAGTCGCGGCCGGCGGCGCAGGTCGCCGCCATGAGCACGGAGAGTAGGGCTAGAGCCACTACTCCGGCGATCCGCCGTGCCATCTTCTACTACGTGTACGTGCCAACAAGGTTCTTCTCTATCTCCCGGCCGGTACGGTACGTAGTAGAGATGAACGTACCCGGCCGTCCGGCCGGCGTCCAAATGAATCTGAGGCTGCTGTGGTGTGTTTTGTGAGACTCCGTGGAGATGAGGCCGGGGTGCGTATTTATACACGAGAGCCGGGTGATGTTACTGTTGGGGTGCATTAGTGAGGCAGTAGCAGCAGCAGCAATTAGCTAGCTGTGACAGCAGCAGTCGCCACTGATGGTGAGCCTTAACCAGCACCTCAAGGAGTTACTCTACACCATTTCCTTGACCTCCATGGCGAAGCGCCCGGCTGGCATAGCTTGGCAAGGCATGACTGAGCTCGTAACGGCGCTCTGGGTTGCTTACTACATGCCGTCTAAAGCCAGCCATAGCCTCTAGCCAACGGCAAGAGGGTATCATCACTTTCACCGCAGGCCTTTATGGGCCGGAGTTCATGGCGCTATGGGCCAGGCCGGGCTGGGCTCATCAAGTCTAATGGATGGGCCGGTATGTATGACCTTTGAAGCCCAGTACAAAAATGGCCCCCCATTTTATTGCTGGACCGAGCCTAGGTAACAAGATCGACGACAGACAGCTCCAGATGGATGATGGGCTCGCCGCGGATTGACTAACCTCTTGTTTTCACGGCGGTCCTGGCCCGTTTCTGTTTCTTTCTTTCTCCGGTTTTATTTCTTCTTTTGATGTCGTGCTGCCGTGCTTGTAGTAGCACTGTAGCAGTGTGCAAACCTGCAGATAGTCCTTGTACGTACAAGTGCAATCAAAATAAAACCTACTAGCTAATACTGCTACTAGCTTTTTTCCTTCCCCGATGATTGTCTTTGCTTGAATGCTGCATTCTTTGTGGTAGGCACTAGGCAGGCAGGCAGGGAGGGAGACGAGATGGTTTGGATCTTCATAACTACTGCTCCTCCGTTTCTGTAGTAGGAGTAATAATGGACAAGGCTTTATCTTCATCAGCTACCCATTTCATTATGGAGTATTGCAGCTATATGTATGGGATGGATGTGCAGTTGTGCACAAGGGAAGGGAGCGGGCAGGCAGGGGCAGCACCAGCAAAGCAGCTTGCACCGTTGCACGCAAGAGCGATGCATGGGTGGGTGGCCGGTGGAGAGCAGGGGCGGATCTACAGGGGGCTTCCGGGGCTCTAGCCCCCCTACCCTCGCCGCGACATTGGAGCCCCCCCTGAGCCCCCCTAAAAAATTTGAGCCATAAACCATAGGAAGGAGGGGCTGGCCGCTGGGAGCAGGTGTTCTGGACGGAGCTTGAAGACAACTTGAGGCGCTGGTGTGCTTCCTGGCTTCCAGGCCTGTATTACTTGTATTTGCGTGGCCCAATATGTAGAATAGAGAAGCCTGTCCGGCTGTCCACAGCCCATTAAGAAGATAAGCCTTTTTTTTTCTTGTTTTTCAGTCCATCACGGGAGGGAGCCGGACAGACTCGACTCTCGGCAACTCGAGCAGACGGGGGCGAGCGGCGGCAGCGCTAGCTAGGGTTGACGGCACGGCGCGGCGCGGCGGTGCCGGTGCGGCAAGGGCCAACGGCGCGGCGGCCGGACCGCAAGGCGCAGCCGCGCATTGCAGCCGTGCCCCCGCATCGGAATCGCGGTGAGCTCCTCCGCCTTCTCCATTCCTTCTCAGCGCCGACGATGCCACGCCCAGTAGCTCGAGGTCCGAGTAGCGCTGACGATGCTCCGCCGTGCCAAGCCATGGCGCACGCACGCGCGTGCAAACGTGTGACACCGGCGACGGCGAGCAAGCAGAGCTACCGGCCCGGCCGTGTGTGCCCAACTTCTTATTAGCTTGTTGACATCATCTCCGACGTCATGCTCACATTATGGCCGTTTTCCTTTCCAAAAAAACAAATCCAGAAATACACTCCAAATACACCTTTGTAATGGACACGGTTCATCATACACCGCTCTCACAGGCAGCGCAGCGCGCAGGGCAGGGGGCGAGGCCGCAGGCGCGAGGGGCGACGTGGCGGCAACGTCAGGCTGTCGGCGCGGCGGCGGCGGCGACGCCCAAGGCCCCAGGCGGAGGAGGGAGGCGGCAACCGTCACTCCGTCAGGCCGTCGGCGCAGCAGCAGCGAGCAACCAGCACCGCCAGCAGGTCTGCACTCTGCAGGTATATATACGTGGCCTTTTTCTTTATATTTTTACCTTTTGAACGGACTTGAATAGCTGATTGTTCCAAATTTGATTATAATATTCAATAAATTGCAGATTGTTTGAAATGGCGAAAAGAACATTGCACACATATTTTTCTGGTTCAAGTAGTACATCAACTACAGGCACTAATGATAGCACAAATCAACCAATTCGGCGTAGAGTGGAGTTTAGTCGATGTAGCTGGTGATCCAGGAAATCGCATACCAATTGAAAACTATCCAAAGGAAATTAGAGACCAAGGTAGAAAGGCATATGCTTTGAGAGGTCCGACCCAACCTCGTAATCTTGGCTTTCCTCGTAAATGGCAGAGTGGTCAATGGAGATCATTTCAACAAACTTGGTTTGACGAGTTTGATTGGCTAGAGTATAGTGAGTCAAAGGATACAGCTTATTGCTTATATTGTTATCTTTTCTTTGATCCGGGGAAGGCTGAAAAATTTGGTAATTCTGTCTTTGCAAAGGATGGTTATAATAACTGAAAAAAAGCTAAGGACAATCTTACTCAGCATAGTACTTGCAAGACTCACAATAATGCTAGGCTAAAGTGTGATGACTTTATGAACCAAAGAACAAATGTGGCTAGAAGAATTGATGTAATTAGCAAGGAGGAAGAGAAAAGATATGAGATTCGCTTGAACTCTTCTTTAGATGTAGCAAGATTTCTCATAATGCAAGGTGAAGCTTTTCGTGGACATGATGAGTCCTCTACTTCCTACAACAAGGGTTTATATAGAGAGATGGTTGATTGGTACAAAGATAGAGTTGAGATTGTTAAGGATGCATATGATAAAGGTGCAAAAAATTGCACAATGATGTCTCATCATATACAGAAGGACATTACAAAAGCTTGTGCACAAGAAGTCATGTCAGTGATTATGGATGAGATTGGAGATAAAAAATTCTCTGTATTGATTGATGAGTCCCGAGATGTATCAATAAAGGAACAGATGGCTGTAATTTTGAGGTTAGTAGATGACAACTATATTTTTTCCTTGACTTTTATTTGTACACAGGGACTTGTACTAACATGGAACAAAATATGGTTTGCAGGTTTGTGAATGATGAAGGGAAGGTGATGGAGAGGCTCCTTGGACTTCATCATATTGAGAGTTGTACATCTACTGCATTGAAAGAAGCTCTGCTCAAAATGCTTAACAGTCATAACCTACCAATCTCTAGGCTTTGTGGCCAAGGTTATGATGGAGCTTCCAATATGAGAGGTGAATTTAATGGTGTGCAAAAATTGATTCGAGATGAAAATCCATATGCATACTATGTTCATTGTTTTGCCCATCAATTGCAATTAGTGGTTGTTTCTGTTGCAACTTCTACTCCAGCCATTGCAGATTTCTTCAACTATGTTCTTATAATAGTCAACACTGTCGGTGCATCATGTATGAGAAAGGATGCCTTGCTTGCAAAGAATCATGATGTGTTGTTAGAAAAGTTGGAGAGTGGGAAAATTATCTCTGGAAAAGGTTTGAACCAGGAATATAGCCTAGCAAGGCCTGGAGATACTAGATGGGGTTCACATCTTAAAACTTCACTTCGTATTTTGTGATGCACTTTCGATTAAGACTGCTATATCTTAGCTTTGTATGGAATATAATTGAGTATTTGATTTCAATTAGTCTACCTCTCTTTGGTCCAGCCCCCTAAATATTTTTTCTAGATCCGCCACTGGTGGAAGAGGTAAATGAATGAATGGACAATGGACGGAGGAGCAGTAGTTGTGACTTGTGCCGGTGGAGAGGACGAGGACTGAAGGTGGACGGTGGATCTCGCTGCACTGACAGTGACACCGCTGCGGCCAAGTTGCATTGCCTACGGCTAGCCTCTTTGCAGCTAGCATCGTGCGGGTGCTGCAGTGCCCCTCTGTCTCTGCATGCAGCCCAGCAAGGACGACGATGCCATTGCCATTGCAACCTGCGACTCGCGCATTGACTGTTGTCGTCTCTCAAGTCTCAACTCTCAAGGTTGAAGCAGCAACGGCGATAGCACCTCCGCCTGTCTCAAAACCCGGTCCCTTCCAATCCTACCATGCTTGGGTGCGGTGACTAGCATACATACATACATATACATGTATCTACAGTTGTCTTAAAGTAGTAGGCATGTATCTGTGAAGAAAAAAAATACAGTTATTGCTCAACTTGGCTGTATATGGTCAACGAGGTCCCTAATCCGGCAAGGAGTGTGCATGCCACCGCAAAATCAGGGTGCTTGTCAGGTCTAACATCTTCTTCGTCTTCCCCTCCCCTTGGGCAGTTTGGCGTGTGGCCTAAGAATAGGTACAATAATGGGTTTATAGCAAAACTAATGCTGATGTAGAGGAGAGAAAGGATGAGAGAGAAGAGAGCTTGGCTCCCATGCATGCACCAAGTTAGGCACGAAAACATATGCATTAGTTGGCCCAAGTAGCAAGAGTTGTGAGGAGGAATATGAGAGACTTATTTAAAATAAATAGGAGACACTTATTGTATAACTTGGCTCTTGTAACTTGATTTATAGCCGAGCAATTTGGCTCTATTATTGACCATACTCTAACAAAACTTCTTGTGTTTTTTTGACCTTGGCAGACACATGCCCATAGATCATGCATGGTGGTAACCCACAATACAATTCCCAAGTATTCGGCGCCCACACCCAGTCACCCACGCACAGGGTGCATGTAGTCCATTTGATGTCCCTCTAAGAGTTGTAGTCCATTTGGAAAAATGGACAATCTGGTGGAATAAATGGTGTAGTGAACAAATGGTCTAAGAATTGTGGTAGGAAAAGAATAGAAATAGACTTGGAATCCATAAAAGACGTTCCTCTTAGTCAGTGCACCACTTTATAGGATCTTGCTAATGCATTGGGTGTCAAGAAAGAGTACACTTCATAACCATTTCAAGGAAGGTTATTTTCGTCGACACACTAATGACCTTAAGTTTTGCTTGACCGATGAAAACAAGAGGGCCCTGTCAAGTATTGTTTAGCCATGCTGAATTATCAGTCTTTGTCTTTTAAACCAGTGTACAATGTCGTGTACATTGATGAAAAGTGATTCTATAGGACTCGTAGGAACCAAAAATATTACCTTGAAAATGATGAAGAAAGACCACAACGAGCAGTTAAAAGCAAAAAATTTATTGAGAAGGTGATGTTCCTAGCTGTGGTTATGAGGCCTAGATTTGATGACAATGGTCAATGCATTTTTATGGTAAACTAGGCATTTTTCCCTTTGTGAAAGTAGATCCAGCAAAGAGGTGGAGCCCAAACAGGGGACGCAGGTACTTAAAATTGCATTTTTTTTTTGCATCTCCTGCATGAATCATGAGTCTTATTAACAATGTTTACATCTCTAGGTACCCTTGTAACAAAAGCCATGACGTCGGTAACAAAAGAAGTTAGCCGAGGTTTCCTTGTGAACAAGGTTCTACCTGCAATCAAAGCAAAATGGCCTGCAGAAGAGAAAGGACTGCCCATATACATACAGCAAGACAATGCTAAGACCCACATTGATGTGAATGACCCTGCATTTGTTCAGGCCGCCCAAGCAGATGGTTGGGACATTAGGCTCACATGCCAACCTCCCAATTCTCCTGACCTTAATGTATTGGGTCTCGGTTTTTTTTTTTGCAGCAATTCAGGCACTGTTTGAAAAGGGAACACCAAACAACATTAACGACATTGTGGCAAAGGTTGATAAGGCTTATCAGGACTATCCTGTGCAAAGGATCAACAGTATTTTTCTAACCCAGCAAGGTTGCATGATGGGGATCATGAAGCACAATGGAGGCCAGCACTACAACATTCCTCACATGAAGAAGACATTGGAGATGCAGGGTTGTCTTCCTACTAGTTTGAGTTGTTCTCAACAACTCTACAGTCAAGCGCTTCAATTTGTTGTGTAGAACATCAAGTGTTAGCTAATGAAATGCAAATCAGCAACCTTGGTGGCGACTCGGCGGCGCGGCGGCGTGGTGAGGTGGTGACTCGGCGGCGCGACCGCGTAGTGTGCTGGGCACTTCGCCGCGTGGTGCGGTGGCGAGACTCGGCGGCACGGCTGTGTAGTGTGCTGGGTACTTTGACGAACGCTAATGGGAGGGAACGGAGTGGGGGTATTTGAAGCGACGGGAGACGGCGCCGCATCAATTGCCGCGTCTCGTATGAGGAGGCTGCGTCTTGTACGAGGAGCGCGAGCGCCTGGGGACATGGTCCCTGACTTAAACGACGCCGACTGTTGGAGATTTTTTTTTGTTAAACGATTCCGATAAATGGACGGAGGGAGTAGTTCTAAATTTTAGCTTATGATCTTATTGTTTCACAGAGCAATGACTTTTTCTTTACATGTCTTTCTATTCTCCACAAGAATGAAAACATCAACAATCTTATGAGCCATCATCTATAAATCTGTGACACGTAGCAATATACCTACCTTATTATCCATTTTTTTCTCATTTTCTCCATCAATAGCCTTTTCCATTTACAATGAATTTAACTTTTCTAAATTGGCCTTTCCACACCGGAGGGGAACTTGGTTTTCCTGTTCCACACACCCTGCAACATAAAAAACCTTGAAATTGGAATCCTTCGAAAACATCTGCTAATTATAGACTTCCAACAAAGTCTCCATGTTAACATTAAAAAAATCCTAGAAATACTTAAAATAATCAGAAACACCTGATCTTTAATGTGGTTGACTTTTCAATCATCATCACCAATGATAGACTTTCAATATTGTATTTTCTAGAAAAACTCACACTTGTCATTAAAAATACAGAAAGTAACTCCTAAATTTGCATTTAAATTACCTACTTCTACCATTGTGAAAGATAGTTAAAAATAACACTCAAAATGTACATTTAGATTACCCACCTCTGCTATCATTGAAGATATATTGCAAAATAGCCCCCAGACCTATCTCAATCATCATTGTGAAAAATAAATGCAAAGTAAATCCAAATTTTAATTTTAAAGGGCGTCCAAATTTTAGATATGCACTATTCACATGATTCTCCCCTATGACATTTTTTCCCTTCCACCCTTCAGTTTCCACATGTGTAATCCAGTCACCACTAGTTCAGTTAAGATTTCAACTTTATTTGTGCTATTGCCTGACATGGTCCCATATTTCCAATATTTGGATGAGACGGAGCATAAGCATGGAACTGTCATTTTCCAAATGAGTATTATGTATGGAATAAATAAACTAAGAGGAAGCCATCTATTCCGAACAAAGGAATTTCGCAACATGGCAAGCCTAAGCATGGAACTGTCATCCACTAGCTAGGCTTTCAGTCATTTTTTTTTCTCATGGCAAGCCTGACTATACAAAATTCTAATAATGCTGTTTTTTTTACCGTATGCAGAATATTATCACGCACGCGTACAAGCTTCTCACAAATTACACTGCCTGCCTAAAGCTTGTCCGTGTTCGATTGTAATTGAGAAGAACTATCATTAGCTATCCTTCAAGATGATCCTCTGCATGTATCATCTCTTTTGGGCATATCTTTTTTTTTGCGATTACACAATACAACTCGGACACTCACAACGCACACATTGCTTTTGTATCATAGGCTGATGCATGATGAACTTTTTGATAAATACAACTAATTGGTGCTAGTTCATTGATTAATTTTGATTACAGATGTGCATATCAATGATCCAAATATATCACTATGTCATGGAACAGTGTTTTTCTCTGACAACATTTTAGCATAAGCATCAGCATATGTTTTGATTTTATTTCTTATATATATGGTGGGTGTCTAAATATCTGGCATCACTCAATCACTTGAATGCTCTCTGCCATCATGGCACATCTATCTCCGTCTCCGGCGTTGGCTGCTTCGTCTCTTGCACGGGCTGGGTTCCCGGCGTCTGTGATTTTCTCCGCTGCACACGGCTTGCAACAAATACACATATTTGGGCCCGCCTGGCAATAGCCGCCACCCGTGTAGCCATAGTCCTTGCAATCCTTACTGCATGATGCGTCTAGGGAGGCTCTGTCTGATCCACCGCAATAGTGTCCGTCCAAATTCAAAGGGCACATTTTTGCAGCCACCTCCATGCCTGAAACCACAAAACAAATGGTCGTAGTGTTAGCAATCGCTATATATATATATATATATATATATATATATATATAGCTAGCTACAAAATAACTTATTTTGTAGCCACCTCTATTTACGATAATTTTATATACTAATTTACGACAATGTCAGTATATATTTACGATAGTTGAATTATTATAACACATGTGGATATTTACCATAATGTTATAGTAAATCACATAGTAAGGAGTTACTATAATCTCATAAATTAGCATAGCAATTATCGTAACTTAAAGTGGCTACAGAATAAGTTATTTTGTAGCCATATATATATATATATATATATATATATATATATATATATATATATATATATATATATATATATATATATATAGAGAGAGAGAGAGAGAGAGAGAGAGAGAGGGAGGTACTGAAAACCCCAGCCAACCACCTCACCTAGCCCCCATGAAGCTGACACGCGTGCAGGTGGGGCCCCTGGGGACTCAACCGATCGAACTTATAAAATCCTAGATCAGGCTGCGCAGAAAGATTTTCATCGCGACAATGTATAAAATGTAGTGATTGCATAAATTAAAATCGATTCGCTACCGCATAAAAACCTCTCCCGCAAGCTAGAACTTACACCCAACAGCAGCTAACGCAGGGTTACACATGCTGACACATACTTGTATGCGTGCGTCCACTCTAATCTCTCCCATTTTTCACGATAATTTCTCAACCAAACATCCGATTTAAAAACGGTTTTCACCATTGAACTCCTGATATTTTTGTGCACGATTAAAGATTCATTGTGAATATATTTTTCAAAAAAAATTAAAATTCATAAATTTACGCATTAAGATATAGAGTTTTATGCTGCCGTCTACGCATGGAATCTTGTGAGGGAGAGCATAGAAGCATGCAGACGATCTCGTCTTTTCCTAAAATTTGAAACTTGAATCATGTCACGTGATGACCGATTGGATACATAAAAATCACTGGTCAAGATACATAGAAATTTTTTTGGAGCCGACGTTGCATCGAAATTAGTAACTAAATGAATAAAAGTTAATTTTGTTACCACGGAAAAATCTCTCCACGAGATGGACATTCCACCTGACATAACCGGGATTGTCTGCACCAACATCATACTTCGCAATATGGGGATATATAACTAACACGGGAACAATGCATAGAACATAGAGACCACACGCGTAAAATATGGAGACGATCTCATCTTCTCCAAAATTTGAAATTTGAAAAATAACACATGACGAACAATTGGATGAATGAATGGTCAAGATGCGCAGAGTTTTTGGCACCAATGTTGCATAGAAATCAGTAGTTTGATGAATAAAAATTAATTTTGTTATGCATAAAAACCTCTCCGCTAGATGGAGATTCCTCCTGACAGAGCAATGATTGCCTCCACCATCATGCTTCCCGTTATGGAACAATGCATACAACCATCACAAGACCACAATTGGATGAAAAGTTTTGGTCGCTATATTGCATAGAAATTAGTCGTTGGATGAATTAAAATTAATTTGTTATCGCATAAAAACCTCTCCGCAATCTGGACGTTACACCTGACAGTAGCTGACGCAGGCTGACACATGCCTGCATGCATGCGTCCACTCTAATCTCTTCCCTTTTTCACGACAATTTCTCAAAGAAACATCCGATTCAAAAAGGTTTTCACCATTGAACTCCTGATATTTTTGTGCACGATTCAAGATCCATTGTGAATATATTTTTGAAAAAAAATTAAAATTCATAATTTTGTGCATCATGAGATAGAATTTTATGCATCCGTCTACTAATAGATTTGTGAGCGAGAGCATAGAAACAAGGAGACAACCTCGTGTTTTTCAAAATTTAAAATTTGAATCATGACACATAATGGCCGATTAGATGCATAGAATCACTAGTCAAGATGCGTAGGAAAGTTTTTGGCGCCGACGTTGAATATAAATTAGTGGTTGGATGAATAAAAAAATAATTTTGTTACCGCGTAAAAACATCTCCACATGGAGACACCTTGTCTTCTTCGAAATTTGAAATTTGAATCTTAGCACGTAATGGCCGATTAGGTGCATAGAATCAATGGTCAAGATGCACATAAAGATTTTTTGTGGCATGTTGCATACAAATTAGTGGTTGAATGAATAAAAATTAATTTTGTTGCTGCGTAAAAACCTCTCCACGAGATAGACATTCCACCTAACACAAATGTGGTTGCCTCCACCAACATCATGCTTCCCAATATGAGGATGTATAATTGACATGGGAACAATACATAGAACATGGGGACCGCACGTGTAAAACATGGAGACGATCTCGTCTTCTTAAAAATTTGAAATTTGAAAAATAGCACGTGATGGACGATTGGATTCATAGAATTAGTGATCAAGATGTGCTTAAACATTTTTTGTTTGACATTGCATAGAAATTAGTAGTTTGATGAATAAAAATTAATTTTGTTACCGCGTAAAAACATCTCCACGTGGAGACGACCTTGTCTTCTTCAAAATTTGAAATTTGAATCCTGGGACGTGATGGCCGACTAGGTACATAGAATCAACAGTCAAGATATGCATAAAGGTTTTTGGTGCCACGTTGCATACAAATTAGTCGTTGAATGAATAAAAATTAATTTTGTTACTGTATAAAAACTTCTCCACGAGATGGACATTCTACCTAACACAACCGTGGTTGTCTCCACCAACATCATGCTTCTCAATATAAGGATGTATAATTGACATGGGAACAATACATAGAACATGGGGACCGTACACGTAAAACATGGAGACGATCTCGTCTTGTCGAAAATTTGAAATTTGAAAAATAGCACGTGATGGACGATCAGATTCATAGAATCAGTGATCAAGATGCGCTTAAACATTTTTTGTGCCGACATTGCATATAAATTAATAGTTCGATGAATAAAAAGTAAATTTGTTGCCGTATAAAAACAGCATAGAACTACTCTAACAATGTATAGAAACTTATGCTTGCAAGCATAAGAACACAAAAATGCATAGAACTGCTCCATTGTGTGCATAGATACTTATGCACACAAGCATAAGAACACAAAAAATAGCAAACAAAATGCAAATCCTTGGTCGCGTTGTGCCGCACCGTTGCCGTTTTCCACCCCACCAACCGCCACCGCTGATTCGCACCAACACTGCCGCCGTGGACTGCACACCACCAACTGCCACGACTGCTTCGCACCAGCGCCGCCGCTGTGGACTGCATCATGCAGCGAACAACCACCGGAATGGATCGAAATGTGTAAAAACTTAATTCATTTAGAATAGAATCCACGAAGCATAAAAATCCAAAATCAATTACACAAAAATCTATTCATTGCACATAATATCAAAGAAATGCATAAAAATCAAAATCAAAGCATAGAAATCCTGCTTGCCTACATTGGTAGCTTTTCATTTCCTGCAAACCACCTATTCATCCAAGGCTGCAATAAAAAATCAGATAAAAACATCATGAAAAAACAAGAAAGGCGTAGAAACATGTTTTAGCAGTTGTAGAAAAGGCATAGAAACTCGTTTTAGCATGCGCAGAAACCTATTCGTGAAATCAATGTTAGCTATATTAATGCAAAAATCACAGCCAAAAATCTAGAAAAAATTATAGCTTTTTGGTTGAATTTGTGTTACCCTTGCAGCCATCGACAAACACTAATTGCAACCAAGCAGAGCATAGAACACAGTAGCACAAACACATAACTTTCTAGAACAATGGCTGACATCCCTGTTAATAATCTAATTCATAATTTGTATTCAAATCACATAGACACGCGGTCATAAGTAGCATAAAAATTTTAACACACAAGGTCTTGCATACTGCCAAGCGTTCGACTTAACAGGTTGTATGTGGTGGCCATATTGCAATTGTGCATAAAAAATAACATGAGATCACCTTCGTTGGCAGATCCATATCACCGTTCGCCTTGATGATGAAGCTCCCATCCAGGTCCTCATAAAACATCTATCTGCTCACTTTGCGCCTTGATGTTATCTACTTCCTCTCGACTACATAAAAAGCATTCTTGTTCAAGCAAAAATCAATGGTTGCTTGCTTACACGGTTGGTTCAAGATACATAGAAATAAAAAATTAAATGCATATAAACCTTGTTGTTCCATCTCAGCAGCTCATGCCGTGGGGGGGCAACAGGGTGACGGTGTACCGAATGCCATGGAGCAAGCAACCACTGCCCATGATCTCGCTAGCACCACCGCTGGCCCAAGCTTGCCGCTGGCCACAGAGCTGGATGGAGAAGACACCACCACCTCCACCTCGCCGTCCTGCTGTGGAGTGGCTGCTGGGTTGTCGTCCGTGTGGGATGCAGAAATATGTTTTAGAAGGTGTAGAAACCTTATAACAGCGAAGAGGCATAGAAATATGTTTTAGTATGCGTAGTAACCTTACAACAGCAAGAAAGGCATATAAACATGTTTTAGCATATGCAAAAATCTATTCATGAAACTAATGTCAGCTACACTAATGCAAAAATCACAACAACATAGCAACTTGTCGAGCATACAAACTTATTGGTGAAATTAATGTCAGCTATATTGATTAAACAATCACGGTTCATTCAAGTTCTGCAAGTATATAAATCAAAATCCAAAGCATGGGACAAGATACCTAGTTTCAGCCAATGTCGGCAGTGACTATTGTCTTACCGCACATTATGGCTACCCAAATTAGAATGCATAAAAATTAGAAACATTTTTTAATGCATATTAATCAACAAGCAAACTAGACTGCAGGAGCTTACAAAAGATCAAGATTGAGCCATAATTTTTTATGTAGATTAATCGACGTATAAGCTACTAGCATCTCCAAATCCACAAGTCGAGAGGAGCCCAGAAGCAAGCCTAGAAGGCTAGAATGCTCCCCACTAAATCACTGAGTAGGTGCATGGAAACATGCATGCAAGTTTTGATCCGGTATGAAAACACAGTTTCACCATGCATACAAAATTAGGCATGCAAGCATAGTAACTAAATGAAAGCAAAAAAATATATATAGAACTAGTCACGGCAGTCATCACTAGAGGAGAGGCACCATCGTCGGAGCTAGTGAGGTGGGCCAAACCCTGTATTCCAAATTTGAAAAAATTACAAGCGATCAAATTTCATAGAGTCAAGACTGGATCTGAATATTTTAAATGCATCTAAAAAGTTTCTATGCATCCAAGAAATTAAGATTTCAATTTCTATACACCCAAAAATTAATATTTCAATTTTATTCACACTATATCAAGGTTAAGCATAGAAAAGCCTCAAGCTTAGATGAAAAAAGAAGTCTATTTCTATGCATAAAAAATTAAAATTTCAATTTCTATGCATCCAAAAAATAAGATTTCAATTTCTACGTATCCAGTGTCCTAAATGCCTACTGTTCTGCAATAAACTAAACAGTAAAGAACCGTTGAAACTACGAGTCTCAACATTTTTTTCTTTGCCCGGATAGCACTATCCACAGGTTGGAGGCCAGTATGCCATAATTCTGACTCACCTCCCTATGTTGTTGTCGCTGTGGCAACTAAAACTGCGGGTTTATTGCGACCCGTAAAAGAATCAGTTGCCATAGAAACAACCTGATCAACAGACAAGAATCTGCAAGCATATGAAGAGTAACTGCTTTGCCCTGCTGCAGAGATGATCTGTTGAGTGAACATCATTTGAGCTGGTGGTTCACCATTACAAGAACGGATTGAAACAATTCGTTTACCAAGAAGGATGTATGATTGCACAATTCATCAGCCACTGAATCCGGAAACGAAGAAATATATGCAATTTTGTGATTTCTTATTGAGCAGGTGAGCTGCGTTACCTTCACCGGGAAGGTCCCTGGTGGGAACTTGGTGGTGAGCAGCTCGTGGAGCCGGCGCACGGCGCGCACAAGGCTGGCCAGGATGTCCAGCAGCGGCAGGAATTCGTCGATGCTCAGGGAGAAGTCCTCCGTGAGCCACACCGACGGCCGCAGCGTCTTCACCGCCTCCTCCTTCCACTTGGTTCCACCCGTCGTCGTCGTCCCTGGGTGCCAGCCGAAGATGCCGTCCTCGCCGCGCCCAACCGACGCGCATGCCGGCAGCCGCTGCGGCACGTCCACGCTGTTCCTCCACCTCTGCGGCGTCCCCAAGTGCGAAGGCAGCCCCGCCACGCTGCGCTGGCCAGGAACGTAGCAGCTGCGCCACACAGTGGGCGGCGGGATGTCAGCGACAAGGAAGTCGCTGTCCTCATCGTCGTCCCGGATCTCTAGTGGCAGGAACTCGTCGTCGTCTTCGTCACCGTCCTCTTCTCTGGCGAGCTCGAAGGTGGAATCCTTGCGAGCAGGGCCAGCGTCGCCACGGGGATAGGAGGACCGCACGGGGTGGCCGCGCGCCATTGGGGAGATGTGGAGGCCGCCCGATGGATTCGCGGGATGCGCCCTTGTCGCACGAGGAGCTGCAGCCACGACCGGTGTAGCGTCCACGCGAGGCCCTGCAGCAGGTAGCGCCCACGCGACCGGAACAGTGGTGGGGAGGGGGCGCCGCCGCGGACCGTGTGGGGAGGGGGTGCCGGGATGCAGGCCGCTCACGCAGAGCCGCCACCACGGGCCGTGTGGGGAGGGGGTACCGGGATGCGGATCGCGCACGCAGAGCCTCCTACTGCGAATCTTCGCCGGAGGAGGGACGCCACCGACCGGGACGCGGCGCCGTGGAGAGGTGGGCGAGCACGTCTAGATGAGAGGAGAGAGAAACGAGATTCAAATGAATTTGAAAGAGCTGTCGTGCTTTGTTGGCTTTAGCTAGTGGGGAGGTTTGGGCTGAGTCAAGACCACACGGCAGGATAGGTTAGTGGATCCCTACATGCTAGCTTGGTGGAACCAGGAATCTGACAATAGTTGTGTTACTATAACACTTGTGGATATTTACCGTAACATTATAGTAAACCACATAGAAAGGAGTTACTATAATCATGTAAATTAGCATAGTAATTATCGTAAGTCAAAGTAGCTACAGAATAAGTTATTCTATAGCCAGCTGTAGTGTGTGTATATATATATATATATATATATATATATATATATATATATATATATATATATATATATATATATATATATATATATATATATATAGGACTGTGCTAAATAGTACCTAGGGTACTGATTATTATTTAGTACCCGACCCTTCCGAGGCACGTAGCCCACCAGCGCACCTGCAGCCCGCCTCCTAGCCTCCGTTTTTTTCCCACTCCCACGCTGATATTTCACGCCGTTTTTTCCTCCCGCACTGATTTTTTCACGTCGTTTTTTTACCCACACGTGCTTAGATAGTGCCTCCGTTTAGGACCCGGTTTTTTCTCCTACGCCGGTTTTTTTTCACCCACACGTGCTTAGGTGGTGCCTCCGTTCAGGTAGTTCTCGAAATGCTAAATGCTGATGGCCCATGTCCTCACGCCATGTCCTAAGTCACCCTTTCACCCCCTTTTTTATCTTTGGAATAAGCGTTATGGTCAATCCGATATGCAGCAAAAAACGGACAAAATAGCACTTCGTTTTTCAATCTCAGTTAATTTGTAGCCCAAAGAATTTTAGTTATGATTAAACGTGAAATTTTCTATTTCTAGAGTTCAAATGATCCAAAATTTATAACCATAAATTACATTTTGTTTTCAAACAAATTTACTTTGTATAAGCAAATTTCAACGAACAAGCAAGACTTGTCCTTGCAATACAAAGCTTTTTGCAGGGTATAAGCACTTTCAAAAAACAAGAGCCATCAAAAGCCCAGAACCACTACATTAACATGTCCAATCGTGCATCTCAAACATGCAAACTACGAGGAGCCATGAGGTAGTGCGAGCACCTAGGTGCTCTTGGCACTCGAGGACTCCATGGTGGTGCTCAGCAAACATCTTGCACAAGATCGTTCACTATAGTGCCACACCATCACTCCAGGCATGGGATGCTGAAGAGGTGTTTGCCTCAGCAGCATTAGTATGGCTATAACGTCTTCTAAAACTTGCAAGATGGAGTAATGAGCTTAATAACAAGTGAAATAAACTCTTCTTGACATGATTAATTTTAGAATATAATCTTAAAAAACAGGTTTTCTTGTGGGGGTAACATATCCAGTTAATTATCAAGATGATACCACATAAACATTAAAATTTTATAAGTTGTTATGCAAACTATTTCGATTTGAGCATATGACACTCTCCCCCATCTCCCTGTTTCATTGGCATTACCTCATAATCAATATATATGAATGTATCTAAATGAATTTCTCTCTTACAAAATCGAAATCAGCATAGCAGCATCAGAAAAGGAAAAGATATCAAAGTTTACTGCAACACAGAGGAAGACAGAGTCAATGAGGGGAAGACAGGAGGAAGACACAAACTACCTGGGCCACACAAACATGGAGAAACTTTTTCTCACTTGGCCATCAGCCCACAACCCCTCCTCATTCAGAACCTGAACTTCACAGCCATCAGCTCCGTCACTATAAAACCCACCAAGCCATGACAAGATAAAAAAAGTGAAGTCTAGCTGCAGTGATGATCAGAAAAGGCATAAGCTGAATAAGTAAAGTCTCCGAGGCATAACTACTTGGACAGCTAGATGTTCAATCAAAATTGACCGAACTCTAGCCGCAGTGCTGATTAAGTTTCAAGTTTTAATTTCCATGATTATGCATCGCAGCAAAAAAATGAGCTGCTAATTAATCCACCACAGTTACTATATCACAGCAGCAACACTTATAATGTCATAAATTAAAATAGTACTAACTCTTGTGCCTTGGCATCAGTAGTTAACTGAATAAGTGATCCACCCAATTACAATTTTATTAATGAATCATACTATGGAACATGTTTCTAAATAATATTTTTATTGTCACGTAGCAGGCTAGGATTTCTATGACCACCTGTTTTCTAGAACAATCATTATATCTGTTTCTAGAAATGAATATTTATGGTCACAGCTAATTGGTTAACCATCAACTGTTTATCAAACCGTCTGTAGCTAACATGTTTTGCCCAACATTTCGTTGGTGACACTTGAGAACCAAAATAGAAGAGAGAGCCTGATAGTCTAGAAGAAAATGGTTTCTTCTAAAAATAGTCTACAATAAAATGGCTTCCTGGAGAAACCACAAAATACTCAACTTTAGAGCAATGAAGGGAAGAAGGCACACCAGTTCAACACACAGGTATTGCTCTCTTTCTGCTCGTTCCTGGCTGCATAAATAGGACAAGGATGAGACTGACATCGTCAGTCAGACAAATCAATTTTAGCATAGGTGGGCATGACAGGTTCAGATCCTGGTCCCACAAGCACCATGCCTGCAATGAAAATACTAATGGCATGGGCGCATGGGAGATAAATTTTAGTGTTTCTCCAGCAATTGAGTTATTCATAAATCATCAGTCTAACTATACACTCATGCATAAATTATAGAAAAAGTTAATATATCGTTGCTAGGCATTTGAACAAACATTTGACATGCAAGTTGTCAACACAAAACATTTTGCATCCAAGTTGTTGATTTCCACTCAAGCCAGTGTAATTCCTGATATAAAAGGTACCATAGATTCAGTAAAGCACTTGAATGAACATTTGACATGCAATCTATAATATACTAATAGAAGAACATTATAGAAATAATACACACTGACATGAACAGTAAGTTAAAATTGTAATGGTGAAATCTTATTAGACTATGCGTCACTGAGCTAATACTTTTTTAAACCACATGAAACAAAAAAAAATGTTCAATATGGCATCTTACACATGGTGCCTGTGGTTTGGGCACTAGTCAAAAGAGAGTGGAGAGGGAACCTTACATGCTGAACGCGCACAAAGAAGACTAATACGAAGAAATCCTCACGGACGCACATCATTTTACTTAAAACAAAAATTCAGCTCCAGGTTCAAGATATTCTAAGACTAAAACTTCAATGCATACATTCTCTATTTTCTGCAGAGATGCAAAATGAAGTCACTCAACTATATGGAGGGACGTCTAATCCAATAGTAACCACATTCATGTTATTATTTCAATTGAACCACAAAAATCATCTCAGTTCACAGCTTTTCTTTAAAAAATAAGCAAATTTGTGGAGGTCGAATTTGCCTGAGGCTAGGTTGGCGCCGTTAGAGCAGGAGGGTTGTTATCGACATGCTTCAACATCGGTTGTGCAGCGGCCGGAGCCACACTAGCATCTGGTTGCTCCTCACCACTCGTCCGGCGTACACGGATGTGACCAGCGGAGGAGAACAGCTGCAACATGGGGAGACCTTGGTGTCAAGAGGGGGGGAACGAAATCCGAGAAGGTCTCCATGCGGCAGGACGCCATCAGCCACTGGCCAGCACATCCTGCAAACAAGAAAAAATATCCATGCCCTTTCAAAACCTGAAAGATTCATATAGCAAAGAAATAACCTTCTGATTATCTAATGTAGCATAATTAGTCACCCAAACAGATCAGATGACTATATTGATATGGCTAATTATCTAACGAAGCATACGTAGTGGCACGGACAAAAAAATTGACATGATGAAAATTCAAGCATAATAAGTCACACCTACAAATCAGGAATATTAGAAAAAATGACCTTTGTGAGTGATCATGGAGTGTAGCTGGAGGAGGGTGCTTTGATGGAGAACGCTTGTGATCTGCAAACAGAACTTAAGAAAGAACAAAAGAGAATAAATAACACTGATGAAAATATTAGCTCTAACCACGAAGCATGATCAAAGATATTTATAGTAGTGGACTTTAAAATGGCATGTTGACTTCTGGCATCTGACAAAGGATGGGTCAATGAGTTAATAACCAAAAGCTGATCATCATTGAAGTTTGTTGAATCAAGCTGGCAGATAGCAAATACTAACATTTAATATCACAAAAATGCATACAAACAGATGACGCTGCAGGAGCACGTTTGATAAATATTGTCATTTCCCAATTTTCTAACCTCAAGGAACTGACATAAGAAATTAAGAAACAAACACATTAAGCAAAAGAAATTTGATAAATTGGAGAGATTAGTTGCACTGTTGCAGATCACAGTAGCATACGAGCTTAGTTCCTCTGGGCCAAAAGTGTAGGCTAAAGGAAATATGACCTGACCACTAAATCCTCCAAGGCAAGGCATAGGCAAATCGAAGAAATTTGGTTTCACTGTAGAAGCAAAGAATGCATCTAAATTGCTATCAGCCCACTGTGACCGCTGTTCCCACATAAAGCGCAGGAATGCTAGCGGAGAAACATCCTAACTAGTAGTAGTAGAATTCATGTAAAAACAAATAAACTAAAATGTTCAGACAGTGTAAAAAAACAAATTCTAACTGTAAGGTGAAACTAACATGCAGGAACATTGATGCCTTTGCATAGGGTACACTGCTACTGACTAAAGGCAATCAATTACTGAAAGTTGCATTGCAATTGAGCACTTTACTCAGGGATGGGTTAACAGAGATACAAACATCGTCGACTCCATCACTTCCAATCACAGACCATCCAGCAACAAGAAATGCTTTGCCACCCATCGAGCAAACAAAATATCATGCTAAAAAGGAAATGGTAAGCAGCGGAAGTTTACCATTAGGAAACTACTACTCCTAGACTCCCAACTCTGATAGGAAATTCTGATCATGAAATGCGTATCAAAGTGACAAGATACAACGATGTACATATTTAAAGATGAGCATATGAGCAGTATACAAATGGTCTTGCAAGAAGCAAAGTGGCATGCATAATAGGATACGGAAATTTTAGAATACATGAGCATATGGTCAACAATGATCAGATTTGGGATTCAAGAGCATATGAGCATCAGGTGCTCACACATGCAATTGTCAAAAGCATACCACAATGATTAACAGGCAGAAACCTTAAATCTGTAATATCAACAGGTGCATACATAGATCAAGATAGATAAATCATAAAATCAATGCCAAGTTTATGACTGGTGGAGACAGTGATAAGTCCAAAAAAGTGTTGAGCATTCTCTAGCATACCTTTTTTTGTGCTAGTGGCACGCCACTGTTGCTGATGGAGTGCGCCTGCCCATACTTATTTGGCCAGCTAGCAGGAGACTTTTGATGTAGTTCCATTAAGCATGACAGACAACTCGGTGCAATTTTCAGATTATATGATAAAAAAATGGAACCATGACACATGACCAGGGATTCCTAATTACAGGACATAGGTGTTAATAAACAGGGAGGAATCCTGTCAAAGACAGTTGGTACAAAAATCCAGTAGTAAGAGATAATCTCATGCTCTGCTCAGTTCACTAGGATGAAGACAACATAATCCCTTGATGAAGAGCAGCCTAAAACCGGATAACGAGTCAAATTAGCGATTTATTTTCGGAAAATCAGTAACAATATGCAATACATTGATTTGTCTGAATACCACCCAGTGCAACAATAATAAAGGCAACAACAATGATAGCCGGACACGGAACTAGATGACCACAAAAAATTTAAAAAATGCAGCAAGACTGTACCTACAGGGTACATGCAATGCAATGATATGTGGCTACAATTGCCATCAATAAGCCTGAAAAATGAATGACAATCAAGTGACTGTTGTTGCATCCATTCATAGGATAATAAATATACAAGCATAAAGCAACAAAAAATTTAGAGATTTAGACCTAGACTCAACCTTGCTGCTAGTGAAGAAGAGCTCCTAGCCGTGGTGGTTCCTGAACGACTGGGTTGACAAACGAACACTCACATAGTCACATCAGACCAAGAGAAGCTCAAGGGAATGCATCCTGCAGTCGAATCATCAAATCGAATCAAGAAGGGGCAGGGGAAGGGGAAAGGGAAGGGGAAGATGTTGCAAATGAGGAGCTGGGGAAGGGGATCCGGAGGAGGGGCACCTGGATCTGCCACCATTGTTGCAGGAGCACACGCAGGACGGCGGTGGCGGTGGCGGTGGACTGATGGCGTCGCCAGGCGAGTCGCTACTCCTTTCTCTGAGAGTTCGCGACGGGAGCTGACGATGAGTCACGGGCGAGCACAGGAGGGTGACACGCAGGAGTGGGAGAACGGAGAAACCGCTGATACAGCCGGGTGATGGGGATCAGCTGCTCCCTAGGCCTACTACCCTAGATCCGTTGCCGGCGAGGGGATGAAGGCTCAACTCGTCAAACGCCGGGATGCAGGATGGGGCGGAGGAACGCTGCGGAGGGGCCATGAGGGTAAAACGCGGCCACTGCCGCCGCCGCCGGTGGAGAAGAGGGAGGGAGGGAGGAGGAGGTGGATCGAGGATGGGAGTAGGTGGAGCTGGACATCGCCGGCTCACTACCAGTTGCGGAGGGGCAGAGGGAGCCGTCACACCGCCGAGCAGAGGAGGAACTGCCGCTGCCCACGACAGGAAAAAAGGAGGACGAACAAAAATAAATGGGTGAAAAAAAACAGAGAATAAAAAAGCAGTAGGCATCGTGGGGAAGTCGGGGTCGGTCGTGCTGGGTGGGTGGGGTGGCTCGGCGGATCGGAATTAGTAGGCGGTGGGGTGACTCGGGTACTGAATATTAATCAGTACCCAGGGTACAATATAGAAATACTATATCTCTCTCTCTCTATATATATATATATATATATATATATATATATATATATATATATATATATATATAGAACTATTACCCTACAGCTGGCTACAAAATAACTTATTCTGTAGCCACTTTGAGTTACGATAATTGTTATGCTAATTTACGAGATTATAGTAACTCCTTACTATGTGATTTATTATAACATTATGGTAAATATCACCATGTGTTATAGTAATTCAACTATCGTAAATATATACTGACATTGTCGTAAATTAGTATATAAAATTATCGTAAATAGAGGTGGCTACAAAATAACTTATTTTGTAGCTAGCTATAGAGTATACTCTCCATATATATATATATATATATATATATATATATATATATATTGAAGCAACACTCGCTACAAGCCAGTGTGTCTCGTATGAATTTAAATTTTGTTGGAAACTCATACGAAATAGTTTCTATACATACGGTGTGACACAAGGAGCAAGGTCAAGACGAAGCCAACGATTGCTAGTTTCTTGTAGAATGCTAGTGTGCTACGTACCAAAAGGCCCTTGTCTAATGGATACAACTTATAGAGGTTGGCCTAGCCAAGCGGAAAATCCAGATTAACTCACTCATGGTACATGGTAGCGAGGTGGTCACGGATGATCTATTGGCACAGGCCCTGTACGAGCACTATAACTCCATCTTGGGTTCCAGTTTTGAGCGGTCCAGGAGAATAAACTTGGGCGCCATTGGGCTGCCGTCGCTTGAGCTTAGCGGTCTCGAAGATCTTTTCACCGAGGAGGAGGTGTGCTCGGTGGTCATGGACCTTCCGAACGACAAGGCGCCGGGGCCGGACGGCTTTACTGGCCTGTTCTACAAGAAGGCATGGGACATACCTGTTCGCTTGGGTTAAAAGTAAGTGGCTGAAAGTATTGTTGGCTGATTTGTTGTGAGAGAAAAATACTGATGGCTGGTTAAAAATAAGCGGCTGAAAGCTCAAGCGAACAGGCTGTGATCATGAACGCGTTCAATGCGTTTTGGTCACAAGATGCAAGGAGCCTGTATCATCTCAATGACGCCTACATGATCTTGCTCAAAAAAACACTATAACACAACATACTTTTGCCGACACTTTCTATTGTAGGCAAAGGGCACCTTTGCCGACAGATAACCTCCCGCGAAAAGTTTTCCCGACAGTTTAGAAACAGTCGCGCTAGAAGCCGTCGGCGAAACTTTTGCCGACAGTTAACAGAATCCCCGACACTTTATGTGTAGGCAAACGGTTTACCTACGCCGACAGTTGAAACCTTTGCCGATAGTTAACCCTTTGCCGACAGTTAAGACCTACGCCGACAGTTAAAACCTTTCCCGACAGTTTGTATGTTGGCCAAACCATTTCCAAGATATTTTACAAACCATACCCTGCCCAAAAAAAACTATCGGCAAAAATGCATAGATATAATTACAATTAAAATAATTTGACAAATCCACTTTTGCTCATATAGAAGGCATCACATTGAACAAATTCACTTGATTTTTGTATAAATAATATATTAGATCTTCCATACGGCACGCGCAAAAATACAAGGAAATTTGACACAAGATCTCCTCTCCAGCTCTCCTGACACAAGGGTTCAAACTTTATCAGAAGCATCATCCTCCGCGTCCTCCCGCTGCTTCTGCTGCTGCTTCGGCGGAGGCGTGCCCTCCGCGTTCCTGACCGCGGCCAGCTTCTCCGCCAGTCTCTGCTCCAGTGCCCTCTGACCCCTTTCTCTGCAGGGAACGGACAATAATCAAATCAAATGAGATGCCCGAGATAAGAACATCAAGACTGATCAATGGGTAGCAATCATTTCGTGATGGTGCTCAACGGGTAGGAAACCAAGAGCATGTGCTCTACTAAGCAAATGGTTTCAGTGATGGATGGCTAAAACGATGAGAAAAAAAAGGAATTCGCACCTCCTCCTGTTTGCCTCAATGGACCCTGAACCAGGGAACTGTGACCCATCCAATGTCTGGCCTGTGCCTTCAGGTCTTGCAGATCGCCCACAGAAGAGTTTGTGGAATATGGAAGCAATAGGGTCCAAAATTGGCCTGCAATATTTCAATAAGTTTATGAAATAAAAAACAAAGTTTAGGTCTATTTATTTCTAGATTTGTTGAGTCTTGTACTGTTTGTAAAGTGTTTAGCAATCGTAACTTTCAGAAAAAAAAAATCCAAGGAAAATTCTTCTGCAGAACCTTAGAGCTAGGAATCAATAAAATGATATGGTTGGTTGGTTAGCATTAGAGTTCTGCGTTATTACTAGGGACCAGGAGCCACCTCTAGCATCGAAAAAAAAAGGTTGGATGAGCACCTATATCTGATATCTCTACAGCCATTTCCTAACTATATCTCTTCATATATGCTTTCGAAGGTAGAGTTAGATGTTATGTTTAATTGCAATGGTAATCCAACATTTTCTTCTAACATCTTAAATTAGGGATTCACACATCGCTGAGCAAGGGGTCCTCTAAAATGTTCTTCGCTTCGCAGAATTATTGCATTGCATTTCCCACTGCTTTACACCAAGATCACTTGTGAAAAATAGTACCTTAAAAATCTAGGGAAGAAGCTTGAAAATGAGAATTCATCACTTGGGTCCCCCTTAAGTCCTACTTCTAATCTCCTTTGGAAGTAACGTAGGTAAATCCAGCTCATGTAGATGCCAAATAATATGATGGGAAGGTATGACATCGATTCCTTTATGAAGAAGCTTACGGCAACAGAGATAAATGCAACAATAGATGGAATCCACTGAATAAACAGAAAAAAAATGTTAGGAAACCTTGGGAGATAATCAAAATTGATTGCACAATTAGACAAATTTAATTACAGAAGTGATCAAACACCTTTGCATACTCTATTTTATTTGAAATCGATGTCATTCTAGCAGAACAATCTCTATAGAACATTTAAATAACTGGAGGATGGAATAAGACACTTTGTACCTTAAATCTGCTACCGTATCTAGGAGGGTCATTTAATCGAGTATCAAGAATGCTTAATTGTTTTAAAAGCATATTCTCAAGTGTATCTAAGTACACAGCTGGACAGAGATTGCAGAGAGAACATTCTGAGAGCACAAAAGTGATGCAGTAGCTGTGGTTTCTTGCTGCACTAATTTCGCCGAGGGTTCAGCTGCTATTATTTTCCTAAAGTCTAGGAGTTCATAACATGTCAGGCATTTGTACTTTCCTGTACCTATTTGGAAATTTCTCTCTGTGGCAATGAAAAGATCATGCTTGCCATTGACATATAACCTCTATGTCTGAAATTGAACCAGGTAATTCTTCTATGAGATTTTAGTAAGGTAAAAATACTAATACCAATGCAATATGGCCCGATTCAGCTTAGAGGAGTAGCAAGAACACATAGGCAGTGAGGACGAGGACAAGGAAATTACCTCATTATGTTGCTCCCCTCGAAGGACCACTCGTCTACTCAGAAAGTCATCATCATCATGTAAGTGCATATCAGCCATATCATCCCCTGCATATGATCTAGCATCTTGTTCTTCTTCTTCTTCAAGTACTTCTTCATCACGATAGGTTGGTGCAGCCCTCAAGTTCTGCACAAATGTGTGTTCAGCTGAGTTTGTTCTGCAACAGTCACATTATGTATTTCTCAGACAACTTGATGCGTCGATGCATATGCAACATTATATTAGAATGTTGCAACAACTGGAATTTGAAATTTAAATTAACATATTTGCAGTGTTAGATATATTGCCCATCAAAGTGAAAGGAGAATCTAGTATTTCTAAAAACCCCACATGGACTTGCATTATTATCTAAACAATTCACCGGCCCTACTGCACCTCTAAGGCTACTAACGACTTGTCGGTATTCGCATGTATCATTAGCAACTCTAAACTTAGAATCAGCCAAGCAATACGTTCATTAAAATATATAAGGTATTCTATGTAAGCCTTAATTGGTTCCTAATGCAAAATGAAGTAAACAAGAGATAGAAGCAGCAGACACCTCATATTTGTACTGTTCTGCTCCTTATGAATTCAGTAAACATACCCTTCTGAAGCTGCTCATATGTTTTTTCCCTGACATCTTTACTATGATAGCCACAACAACGACCACCCACACTAAGTTCCCATCTGGCATCAAAAAACTTAAAACTGCAATATACATCAAGCATAAAAAAGGAGATCATGCTCTGCATCATGAAACTCACATTCAGGAATGGATATCAAAGTTGCACTGAAACTGACCAAATAAACAGATACACATGTTGGACATATGGGAGAAGGAAACAAAACAAAGCTAAACCTCCTATTGTCATCCCTTACTGCCAAGTGAAATCTGAACCACTATATGGTGATCCTATGCACTGAAATTGGGCATAACTCACATCATGGACGTATGAATTTACCAAACAGAAACATAATTGTAATCACAGATACCAGCTCTGTAGATAGATAGATCCAATTTAAATCACCACAGAGATGAATAAAACAGTTGTACATGTGAGCTCAATCCTATGCCATTACCTTTCTGAATGGAGAAGCCAGATGTTGTAGAGCTATGATTCTCTGCCTGAGCGTCTCCCTCCTCACCTAATAAAAAACTAATTCAGTAATTTTCAGTACAACGACGCTAGCTTGTAATTTTCAGTACAACTGCACTAGTCCAAGTTCAGAGCTTTCATCAGTAGTGTTGCTCATAGGTTCTAGTGGCAGTAAGATACAGTAAGGACATGTTAGTTGGTAGTTATATAATTCACAGGAAAACTCTGTGTACATCTCCACTTGGACTTGTGCAGTTGTGAGAGAGCTAGTGGCAACAATAAGTAGTTAGCAGTCAATTTCATACACAAAAATATATCACTGCAAACTCATAAATCCAGGTCTAAGCCCACCTATCTAACAGTTCAATCCACACAAAAAAAAAGATATGTTCTTGACAAAAACAACAGCAAGGGAAAAAATGGTACACTACTTAGGCTATGTCTGGACAGCATTTTGAGAAACAAAGAAAGAGCCCCTTTCCATGCTGATGGATATTTTGAAAATATAGGTTATACAATCCCCAGTTTGATTAGATTTTCAGGTTATGCTGATAGTATAACAATCAATTCCGAAAATCATTGGGCAAGAAAAACAAAGACTAAGCAAACTTACAGTGAAGCCAAGTTGTTAATTTTTCTATTATATTTTACAAGTGCATTATTAGCTTTTTTGAGAGCGCAGGCAGCAGCAGGATCCTCTGTGACATATATACCTCTTTGGAATGAGGGCTCTATTCAGATCCAGGGATACGGATGAATGGGGCCGAATCAAGGAGAGTGCGGCCTTCAGTAGCAGGGGGAGCCTCTTACCTGGAGCGGATGAGGAGAGCCTCCGGAGTGGAGCCCTTCGCGCTAGCAGCGGCGGTAGGATTTCGTGCCAGCCGTGGAAACTCCAAACCCTAACGGATCCTGTGCAGATGTGGAGCTGCAAGTGATGGGGAAGATGCGCCGCAGCTTGCGTCGATGCGGAACTACAGGCGACGGCGGAGCCGCGTCGAGCATCAATGGAGTGCACCGGCGACGGCGACGGCGGATGGTGGGACCATGGGTTCGACATCCGGCGGCACGTTGGGTGTGGAGCTCGGCAGGCGGCGATGTAGCGGGGCTCGACGCTGAGCTTGCATGGGTGGCGGCCAAGGCTCGGCACCGGAGATGAGTGGGCGCGTTCGGGATTGGAGCTACGAACGCATGGCGGCGGCGGTGGGGTTGCTGCCAGGACGCACGAGCGGCGGCGGCTGGGTTGCTCATTCACGACTTTTTCTTTTCTTTTTTTGGGTGCGACTTGGGAGGATTCAGATAAGAGGGGTGCGTGTGGCCCCCTCTTCTGTTTTTTTTCTGCTATCCGTCATGTGCTTGATTGGCACAGGCAGGGCTCACCCTTCGCCGACACATGACCAGTAGCTAAGCTAAGGCTACGCCGACAGTTAGTCTGCCTAGTAAGTTTCCCTGACAGTTTATTAGTCATCACAGAAACGCCGACAGATAATCTGTTGTCCAACTACATAATTGCCGACAGATGAGTTGACACTAAAAGATTGGACTTTTGCCAACAGATAAGGTGTGCGCGATACTAACCCTTTCCCAACACATAACAGTGGGCAAAAGTGTGTCATGGTGTAGTGAAAGAAGCCACAGCCGATACAGATACGAGACTACCGCCCAATCAGTCTGATGCATAGTTTCAGCAAACTGGTTACTAAATGCCTGGCAAACCAGCTCGCTGTGGTGATCATAGTTTTAAATCTCCCGCTATAGCTGCCGCTATAGCCCGCTATAGCCTTTTGAGGCAGGGTGCCGCTATTTGTGTTCATGTACAATTTAGCCGTTATATCCCGCTATAGCCCGATATAGCTCCGCTATTAGCTGTTTTAGAGATATACCGCTAAACACCTTAGCCCGCTATTTAAAACATTGGTGGTGATCGATGGGCTTGTCCGTCGCAACCAGAGTGCATTTATCAAGGCCCGGTGCATTCAGGACAACTTCAGAGCAGTGCGTCTTTCGTGCAAGGCGCTGCACGCTAGACGGGTACTGACTGTGCTGCTCAAAATCGACATCGCGAAGGCATTCGATTCCGTGTCTGGGACTTTTTTTGCTTGATGTGTTACAGCAATATGGGGTTCGGCAGGCGCTAGAGGAATTGGATTTCTGCCATTCTTGGAACGGCAAGTACCAAGATCCTGCTAAATGGCGTGGCTGGTAGAAGGATCTGCCACGCTAGGGGTTTGCGCCAGGGAGATCCTTTGTCACCGATGCTTTTTGTGTTGGTAATGGAGGTCATCAACCACAGTGTTCGCTGGCTTGACGGCGAGGGCCTTCTTGCACAGCTTGGCGTGGCTGAGGATGTGCAGCGGGTCAGCTTGTATGCAGATGACCTGGTCCTCTTTGTGGCTCCCATCGATCAGGACCTGAGGGTGCTCAAATCAACACTGCAAATTTTTGGCTTAACGTCTGGTCTTATGATCGCACGTGGGGGGTGTTGCCTGATTCTGAGGAGCGAGCGATGGCGGACCTCTTCAGAGCGGCCACTGTATCAGTTTTGGGCAATGGTGAATCAATGCTCTTCTGGACAGATAATTGGCTCTAGGGGAAGAGCGTTCGCCACCTGGCCCTGCGGTGTTTGCGGCTGTTCCAAAGAGGAAGTGGGGTGTCACCGTTGCGGACGCTCTGATGGGGCGGGCTTGGGTGCATCAAGTCACAGGTCCGCGTACTATGAGGCTGCTCATGGAGTTCGTTGCCTTTTGCAACATGCTAGCGCAGGTTTAGCTCTCGCCAGGTGTTCCAGACACCTTCACTTGGAGGCTGATGGCCGATCAGCAGTACTCGGCATCGTTAGCCTCTGGGGCAATGTTCGTTGGTTGCTCCAGACCGCTTGGCGCAAGACAGCTTTGGAAGACTTCGGCGCCGCCGCGTATCAAGCTATTCTTTTGGCTTGTTATGCACGGAAGGTGCTGGATGGCCCATAGGAGATGGCGTCATGGGTTACAAGATAGCTACACATGCATCATTTGCGACCAAGCGGTGGAGACGATGGATCACATCATCCTGGGCTGCGTTTTCAGCAAGGAAGTGTGGTCAGCATGTCTAAGAAGCTTTTGTCTTCATGACTTAGTGCTTATTCAGGAAGGTGACATTATGGTGTGGTGGACTGACTCTAGGAGACGCCTGCCCAAACCAATTCGCCGGGTTTCGATTCCTTGTTCTTCCTCGTTGGATGGACGTTGTGGAAGGAAAGAAATGCAAGAACCTTCAATGGGACGCCAAGGTCAGTACAGCTGCTCCAGACTATCGAGGACGAGGACACCACGTGGATTGCGGCGAGCTACCGACACTTGGGGACCCTGGACTCGCTTTGGCGTGCGGTTTGAGTCGGTTCCCCTTCTTAGTCGCGAATGATATCTTTATGTAATTACAACCGTGGGCGAGCCGGTTCCGGGGTGTCCAACGGTAATCTTTGGATTACTGTTGTAGTATAATGAAACTTTTATTCTCTCCTTAATGAAATACGTGCCGAGCACGTTCTTGAAAAAAAATAGGTTGGGCTACCCTTGTGGCCTTATTTAAGTATGCTAGGCACTACTCATTTCTAGCAAAAACTTAAAGACTTCTCACATTCGATATGGAGAAACAAACCTAAAATTATGAAAGGGGCATCTATCTGAAATACTTATAGATTTTAGCCTAACCCGGTGGACTTCATTCAATGCATGATGTCCTATATGGATATGCAACTTCAAATGTTTGATACAACGTTGATTTGGTGTGTCATTACTCTTTTCTAGCAAAAAATTAATGGCTCATTACTCACAGTTTTTTTTGTGTGTTCTTATGTTTGATGGCAACTGCTCCAGTACTCCTCCTAAAAAATAGCACGAATCCCAAAGCAATCCACTAAACTAATTAATTATTTCCTTATTGATTTATTGTCTGGATCACGGTTGGGCTTAATCATCCATCCAACCTAGCCATGAGTCCAGCCCATCGGCTCTCACAACTTCGTTTGGCGAACAGTGCGCTCCATTACTTCGTCAAAGGAGACGGCGTTCCCGGCAAGGAGGTTTGGCGGCGGACATGTGGGATGAGATCAAGAAGGTACACACCTCACCTCCAATCCATCTGTCCATCAATCGATCCAAACACCCTCCCTATTCTCTGCTGAGTGCTGACACACGTTTGCTACAACAACACAGCTCGTTCGGCCACACTAGCGCTAGCAACACGGTCAATGCGGCATCGAGGGTTGGATCGTCCATGGGCGCGGTTGCGTCGGCGTCAGCGGCTGTGTGAAAGGATCTAAATTGCTAGAAGAGGGGGGGGGGGGTTGAATAGCTTATAATTTTTTTTTCTAACAAACTCACAAGGCACTAGCGCAAGTGTTGATTAGTAAACAATAAGGCGCTAATGCAACTACAAGCTCTAGCTCTACTTCACCACAAGCAAGCCTCCTACACAGTTCTAATTGCTATAATCTCTAGGTTGATTTCACTTAAACAAACAAACTACACTAGCAACTAGAGAGCTACTACTAACAAGAGCTAACAAAACTAGTTACAAGAACATCTAGCTCTAACTACCACTAGACTACACAAGAAACTACCACACAAGACAAGTACAGAAATGTAAATACAAGTGAGATAGTGTGCAAACTGAACCGGGCAAGAGAGATATGAACAGTGTTACCATTCGGTCTGACGCCGCGCGCGCTCTGCTGCTTAGGGTTAGCCGTCTGACCCAACCTCAGGTTGGTCCGATGCTTCTCGACACAGGATCCGACGCCCCTGTCCCTTTCTCTTTTAAGTGCAACCCTTCAACCCTTTCCTCAAGTGCTAACTCCAAAGTGTTTCAAACACTAGTACATGTGAGTTAGTATTTTTCAAACATTTTCAAAGGGGCTTCATTAGCTCACTAGGTCCTAATGCAAATGCAAGGAGTTAGTTCACCTAGTGGCACTTAAACAACCGTATTTAGTTTCGAGCTTTCCCTCTTAATAGTATGGTTATCTATCCTAAATCCGACCATGCACTCTATTGTATCTTGACCGGCAAAACAAACATCCTATTTTATACCTTTGCCTTGAGCCGATAGGATTTTTTCTCTTTCTTCTTTTCCAAAGAGTGAGCACTTGATCATCACTTGTGGTCATCTCCATCACATTGAGTACCACCTTGCTCAATCCTTGGATGTGGACCAACCTATCTTAATCACAACACTAGAGTATAGGGTTAGTCCACTTGGTTGTATCAATTAGACAAAATCAAACATAGGGCTTTTAATCTCCCCTTTTTGATAATTGATGACAACCGTTACAAAGATAAGAATTGAATTTAAATTCCAAGCTAATAACATACACAAGTGCATGTCATTAACTTGGATTGGATTTGTGTTGCTTGCCCAAGCATTTTGATCACTTGAAAAGATTTGGAAAAGTTTCACAAACCCAATTTGGTAGTGTTAGCTCCCCTACATATGTGTTAGTGTGTTTGGATTAAAGCTTGACATACGTTGGATAAGAATTGTGGGAGAGTTACTACTACCAAATGAAGCTAAGTTGTATAGAATAAGCCTTTGAAGCGTGATACCCATCGGAGTTGCACATTTGTTTCATCCTTAATACCATGGTAAGCTAGATATCAAAGAACTTTTCTCAAGACAAGTTCCGCTCCACCTCCACTGTCCACCCAAAATGCAAAAGCTCCAAGTATGTCTGTAGAAAAGGGCAGAGCTCTATTTTCTTTCAAAAGAGAAATCTCGTAAAGGAAATTGTTGATTTATATCAACGACAAATGGAATGTTCATCTTAAAATTGGAAATTGTATTCTTTGAAAGTCTTTAGAAATAATGACTGGACTAGTGCTTGCATGTGCAAGGAGATAACTAGCTGGCCTGCGCTATTGTTGGTCTAGGTAAGGGCAGTCCCAATGGATAATTTCTAGAGACAGTTTCCTAGAGAGGAAGAGAGCAATTAATGTTTAGTACAAACTATCCTTCTCAATCCATGATTTCTATAGCAATGTTTGTACACAGGATAACTTAAATACAGCATAGAAAAGAAGTAGATCAACTATGGCAAGCAACTATACAACCTTCTATACATGGTCGGCAATGTTTAACAGTTATCTAAATAAAAGAACAGTGTTCACACCAGCAATGTCTGATTTATGATTCACTGAACAGGAATGCCTATGGTCCAATTGTGAAATAGAAAAAACACTTCATGAATAACAAGGAAAGGAGAAAGCAACATGCAATTGGACGAGGGCTAAGATTCCTTGCTCGAGGATTTTTGCGTGCACCAGCAAACTGTGAGACAGCACGCTCGGCAGCAACGAGTACACGCGCCAGAAGCGAGCGCGCGGCAGCAGCAAGCCACGCCGGAGCAGCAAGCGCCCGAGCAGCGAGCGCGTGCGGCGGCAGCCGCGAGCGCCGTAGCAGCGAGCCGCGCTGGAGCAGAAAGGGCCCGAGCAACGAGCGCCGGAGCAGCGAGTGCCCGAGCAACGAGTGTGCACGGCAGAGCAAGCCGTGCCGGAGCAGCAAGCACGCGGCAATGGCGAGCACGGCAGCAGGGAGCGCAGGGGAAGAAAAGCGTGCGAGGGGAAGCTAGTTAGGCGGCGGTGGTGCACACGATCCAGAAACAAGAGCATAGAAACGAGTAGAGTCTTCCCAACGCTATTTCACCGATTCCCTCATGTTTTGATCCGAGTGAAGACGCCGTGTCCTACAGAAGAAACC
This sequence comes from Saccharum hybrid cultivar R570, assembly GCA_038087645.1. Taxonomy (NCBI): domain Eukaryota; kingdom Viridiplantae; phylum Streptophyta; class Magnoliopsida; order Poales; family Poaceae; genus Saccharum; species Saccharum hybrid cultivar. The sequence continues at coordinate 16,744,013 of JAQSUU010000564.1, forward strand.
GTTTCATCAAAATCTCTTCTCTTTCTTCGTTAATTCGACTGCCACATCAACGTTTTACTTAGTTGGCCGGGTAATTAATAGAGATAGAAACTACCATTAATATTTCATTGGGACTGCCCTTAGTTGGCCGGGTAATTAATAGAGATAGAAACTACCATTAATATCTCATTGGGACTGGCAGTCCCAATGGAGTATTTATGATAGTTTCTATGTGTATTAATTACCTTGACAGTTCAGCTTTTTCCTGATGTGGCGAAAGAGTTAATGAGGAAAAAGAACACAAGATTGAGAAACGATTTCTACAGCAAGGAACGAGGTCGACGCTAGCACCGATGCACATGGAAACGAGGCAAACCCCGTTGGGAAGACTCGAGTAGAGTCGAGCGGCTTGATGGCAGATCCTGTGCGTCGCAGCCGCCGGGCGCTTGCTCGCGCGCCCTCCCGCCTGCGCACGCTCGCCCTCCCTCCTCCGCGCACTCGCCTTCCCGCCTCCACGCGCTCGCCCTCCCGCCTCGCGCGTGCTCGCCACTTGCTTTCCCACGCGCTCCTCCTTCCCTCCCAAATCCCTCGCGCTGCTCCCGCCACCGCCTCGCCATCCCGTGCGCGCGCTCGCCTTGATCTCCCGCGCGCTCGCCTTGATCTCCCGCGCGCGGTCTTTAGTCCCTGGCCGCTGCCCCAATCGGTCTCCAAGTCTTGACCTAGCATCGGTGCTGCCCCAATCCGCCCCCAATCCATCCCAAATCTCTGCGACACATGAATCGTCTTCGGCCGCCCTCCTCAAGTTCCAAGCAAGGCAGGGGTGCTCCGGCCGCCGTCACTTCCCGATATGTTGTGGTCGCCGGTGCTCCCGCTGCCCCTGCTATTGGAACCACTGCAGCCACCGGTAATCCTGCCGCCATGGCTGCAGCAGCATCTCCAGCACTTAGAAGTCTTCAAGCTGCTGGTTTTCCTGCGTGGTGGACAAGTTCTCCGATGGGCTCCAGTGAAGGGTATGCTCCGCGTTCATCAGCTCACCTGTTCTGCGTTTAGTTCTTGTTCTGAATATTGTTCTCCGATGTGTTCCATGAGAACAAGAATGGCGTTTCTCCTGATTAAGTTCCTGCTCTGCCTGTATGGTAGCGTAGTTTTCAGCAGTAGCAGTTTACCATCTGAAATTTAGTTTTCAGCAGTAGCAGTTTACCATCCTAATGAATCATGTTCTAGTTTCAGTTTAGCTATCTGATCCTAAAGTTTACTGCCTTTACACACTCCAGTAGACAAGAGTACATAAAAGTAGCTCAAAGCATAACTCTCACATTTGTGGAGATGAGTTTGAGAACTGTATGTTTCAGAGGAACACATGGCTATATGTTTCAGACTAGTTTGTAGTCTTCTACACAGAAGTACTCGGTAGCCTTCACCTTTTTATATATACAATGGTCTGCCAAATGGGGTCTTCATCTAGAAAAATGCTTACATACCTGCATCGAGTAGTGGCCTTGGGAGGTATATCTAGGAATTTAAAAAGTTAGTAACTTCGATGTAAAATCAATTGGCTCATGCTTTTGGTGGTTCATGGAATTGACGCCGACGTGAAAGTGACACTGCCTTTATGCTGAACCATTCATAATAGCTTAGCAAAATTTGGTCCACCGCTAAAATCAAAATTGTATGCATCTCTATCAGTTCTGGATGTGCTCACTATATATTGCTGTCACTATCTTTGACACCTACATCTATTTTTATTTTTTTAGGATGTACCCACCAGGTGGGTTTACCAATTTTCTCCCGTCAAACACTAGTCCAGAAAATTTCCATCTAGTTGGCAATACAACAAGCACAACTAGAATTTTGCCAACTGCTCCAAGTTCTGGAGGAACCCCACCAAATGAAAGCAATGCACAAGACAAAGAAACAAATCGATGTTGATGAGGATGAACCCGTCGAAGATGGTAGGACTGAGAGGCGATTGAACTACTCGAAAGATGAAGATATCATATTGGTAAGTAACCTTCTTAGTTTTTTTAGTTGTTGTTTTTGTCAATGTAAGCTTCTGCTTGGTTGTAAACTTTGACCTGTTTTGTCATTGTAGGCTTCTGCTTGGGTGCGTAACTCAAAGGACCTGGTGGATGGAACTGATAGGAAGTCAGATCAATATTGGGCGGCTGTTACTAAAGAATACAACAAAAGCACAGAGGTTTCCCGCAAGAGAAACTGGAACCAACTGAAAATCCATTGGGATCGTGTCAAGAAACCTGTGGGTGATTTCCATGGTTGCTGGGTAAGAACCAACAGTGTGTACAGAAGTGGTTATAGTGATGATCAATTGATGGAAATGGCTGAGAAGATGTATGCCTCTAAACATAAAGAGAAATAATTCACGCTGAAGCATATATGGAAGGTTGTTCGAGATCAAAGGAAGTGGTCTACATATGTAAAAAAAAATGGAACATGAAAAGGAGAACAACAGGAAGGGTGCAACTAATAAGAGGGCTGAAGTGGTGAATTTGGAACATAATCTTAACATTCGTCCTATTGGGCATAAGAAGGCTAAAGATGAAAAATATGGGAAAAAGAAGACACCTCAAGCTTTTTTTGCTATTACTGAGAAGCTAGACAAGTTCATTGAAGTAAGCACAGTGGCTAGGAAAGACCGTGAGAAGATGGCGGAGACGCAGCAAATTATGGCAAAAAGTAAGGTTGAAGCTGCTAGGTTGAATGATAAGGCAGCAGAAAAACAACTTAAGTGTAAAATGTTGGACACTTATAGAGAGTTGCTGATGTTCGCCCTATTTTCTATAGATAATTAAGGTATTTGCTAAATACTATAGTGACAATTACTTGAGCACTGGATAATATGTGTTAAAGTTTAACTTATTTGTGATAGCAGGTTTTGGAGCATAAACTTGGTGTCCAAAAGCTTGTTTAAACTGTAAGTTCCATGATGTTTTCTCTTCCCTCTATGGCTATTTATTTAGATATCTCTTATATATTGCTACTGTAGTATTTCTCTTGTGTGAAAGCTGCCTGCAGGTATGAAACCTGCTGGTGTGAAAATTGTTGGTGTGAAAACTGTAGTATTTATTTGTGCAGCCCACTGTAGTATTTGTTTGTGAAACTGAAATTGGTGTGAAACTGAAAATGGGTGTGAACAGCCCACTACATCTTTCGTGTGGACTATTTATTTCATGGAAACTGACAATGGGTGTGAACAGCCTACTACATCTTTCATTTGGACTATTTATTTCCTGGAAACTAAAAAAAGTGTGAACAACCCACTACATTGTATCTCTCGTGTGCATATATATGGACTGCACGACCAGTACCATCCTATCTGTAGTTCTCCTCTTTGCCTACTCCTAATGTCCCACCAACCACCACATGATGCTGAACCTCATGACGAGGATGGCAGCATAGACCCAGAAGATTTATACACACTTGATGAATTTAAAGCCGAGAAAGAAGTATTAGAAGACCTGCAAGATGGAATGTTTGCAGAATTGAGGGATGACATTGAAGCGCTAGAAGAAGGGAGTAGACGTAATAGTGGTCCAAGGAGATATGTGGCAAGGCCTCAAGAAGAGGCAGTTGCTTCACATGATCACTAGATATGGCACGCCTTCTTTGGTGTTGCTGGATCCAACAACGATATCAACGTGCTTAATCATTCACATTTGTTTGTCGAGCAGCTGAGAGGACAAGCTCCTAAGGTGCAGTACTCTATCAATGGAAAAGAATACAATATTGGTTATTACCTAGCTGACGGCATATATCCAGAGTAGCCTGTTTTTGTGAAGTCCATACAGAAACCATAGTTAGACGAACATAAACTATTTGCAGAAAAGCGAGAAGGGGCAAGGAAGGATGTTGAGTGCGCCTTTGGGATTTTGCAGTCTCGCTTTTGTATATTGCGTCGACCAGCACGTTTGTATAAGCAAGGGGTGTAAGGTTCAAATAGACTAGAGGGGGGTGAATAGCCTAATTAAAACTTCTACAAGAATAACTTAACCACACGTTAGTACGAAAGGTGGCGAAGCAAATGCACTAGCTCTAACTAATTAAGCAAGCCACCTACACAAGTCTAGAACAAGGCTATTCACTAAACACAACAACAACTACAAGCTAGATAGAAGAAGTAATGCGAGAGAAGAGTTTCGAGTGATTATACCGCCGTGTAGAGAAGAGAAATACCAATCAATCAATCATACAATAGAAAACCTCGGGAAGAGAATGACACAAGAATTTATCCCGAGGTTCACTTGCTTCCCGGCAAGCTACTCCCCGTTGTGGCGATACACCCACTTGTCGGTTCGCGAGCTAATCGACTATCAAGAGTCGAGCCATCGGCGGGCGCCGCACAACCGCACACAAGATGGGGATCCTCCAAGCCACGAGCTCCACTAGAGTATCCAATTTACGAACTCCCGCGGGGAAGGATCAAGAACCCTTACAACACTTGGTGAGGGCTCCAACAATCTCCAATTGAAAGCTCAATCACCTCCGCTGCTCCAAGCCATCTACCGTGTCGAGAAACACGGAAGAGTAACAAGAAATCCACAGCAACTCGAAGACCAAGTGCCTCTAGAATGCAACTCTCAAACAATGCACTTGAATCTCACTCAAGATGTGCAACCAAGTAAAGAGATGAGTGAAGGGGTTGTTCTCTAGCTCAAAGGATGTCTCTAGGTCTCAAAATATGCAAGAGTTACCCTCAAACCCCGGACATCTTCTATTTATAGCGAAGGGGTACGCAGCTAGCCGTTACCGGACGACACAGTTCAAAACGTACTGACCAGACGCACCGGTCAGGGTGACCGGACGCGTCCGGTCACTACAGGACAAGCGTGAACAGTGCGCGTCAGAAGTTACCGTTGCTATGACCGGACGCGCTGCACCTGGCGCAATATACAAAAGCGAGACTGCAGTAAGCTCCCACCGCGACCGGACGCGTCCGATCGCACGTGACCGGACGCGCCGCGCGTCCGATCAGCACTTCGCTGCGCTCTGCCCCTCTGGATGCCTGACCGGATGCTCCGGTTCCGTGAGGGACCGGACGCTCCGGTTCCGTGAGAGACCGGACACGCCGGTCGCGTGCACTTCTTCTGTGCACAGAAGAACTGACCGGACGCGCTGGTCAGGCCAGACCAGCGTCCGGTCAGAAACCCTAACACTCGCTTGCCTGATAACTGCTGAGAACTGACCGGACGCGTCCGGTCAAACCGCGACCATGTCCGGTGCAGCGTCCGGTCACCACAGTGACCGCCGTTCGCCTCCGTTTCTTTTCCGACTTCCAGCGCAGTAGAAAATAGGCGTTTCACTTCCACAAAAAGCGCCGAATCCCACCTCGCAAGCTCGGCGGGAGGGAGAGAGGAACCCAAACCCCTCTCTACCGCTTAAACTCCATCGCCTTCGCAAAAGTGCTAACACCACCGTGTGTATACCATCATGTGCATGTGTGTTAGCATTTTACAATCATTTTTCAAAGCGTTATGTTAGCTCTCTACTAGATCCTAATGCATATGCTCAAAACAATGATCTAGTGGCACTTGATTCTCGAGCTAACCGTAATTGCCCCTCTTGATAGTCGGCTATGTATCCTAAACCCGGTCAATCACTTCTCTACTCATCTTAGACCAGCAAAAGGAAAACCCTATGGTTATACCTTTGCCTTACGCTCTTAGATCCTTCTCCTTTACTTGATCATCATGTTCATCATTTTATGTGCATTCCTTCATGATCTTGCTCATCATTTCATGTACCAAATCATATGGTCTCGTGGCCATCTCTCCATGCCATTTCCACCTTCATCACATGTGTTGCTTATGCCTAACTTAATCACACTTGATACAATAGCATTAGCAACTTGGTGTCATTAATTACCAAAACCAAACTTGGGCTTTCAATCTCCCCCTTTTTGGTAATTGATGACAACCATCACAAAGATATGAAATGAAATCAATTTTCAATTTTGATAGTATTAGCTCCCCTACATATGTGCTTCCATGAGTTTGGTTCAATTGTGCACATATGTATAGATTTTAATTTTGGGTGAGTTACTACTATCAAATTGATGCTAAGGTATATAGAATGGACCTTTGAAGCGTGATACCAATCAGAGTTGCCTTTATATACCACCCTTAGCATCAATGTAGCTAGACACCACTTGTAATACATTACTTGTAAAGATCACAAACACTAAAGTACCCCGTGAGATCAACATTATAAGCAAAGGTGTCTAGATACCACTTGTAAGGCTACTCTTAACAAATCATCATTCAAGTTCTATTTCTAGCAATCACCGTACAATCATGTATATGAATTTAAGCTTTGCAATGCAACAATTCATCATGTTAATGCATATACAAATGCAACAAATCATTCATGAGCTTGCTCCCCCTACTTGTGTGCTCAATTTTAATTGATCCCTTTCCAATGTCATTCTCTCCCCCTTTGCAACTAAACTTTTTTTTTATCTTTGTGACTTTTCTCTCCCCCTTTGTCAACAATCACCAAAAAGGTGCCAATTTTAGTGAGAGACAAGTCAATCAATATGAGGGAGTCCAAATTATGGTTCAATCTAGATCACTTGCCTAGAATATGTAATTCAGTTTGATCCAAGCACAAGCTTCTTCACACCTCATAAAGTATAAGTATTATCTTGAGCATGTTGAATTACACATCATGAGCTCATTTTCTAGATTCAACACTAGGTTTGCAAGCCCACAAACATGTCATATGCTACCACTAGATCAATCAAACATAGAAGCAATAGTGGTACCATATATACATCAAAATCATTTGATTTTCATGAAAGAGCCTATTTGTCATGCAAATATGTCTATATGTTCTAAATATGTCCTTAGCAAAGTATGAAAGATATGACAAACAACTTTACCTTGCTATGTTGGAGGAGAGGTGAAAGTCCTATGTTTGGTGTTGGTAATTAGTGACAATGCCTAAGTACTAATCCTATGTCTAAGTTGTATGTAGTATATGAGGATTAGTACATTCCAAGGTTGGTGGCAAGATGGACATGGTGATCATGATGACCACACTTGGATTTGAACGCAACCCTACGTGATCAAGGCAAAGGTATATGCTTAAGGGTTGTGTTTTAGTAACCAAGACACCTAGTGGGTGTGGTTACATTATAGGATAGATAGCCGTACTACAAAGAGGGGAATGATGCGGCTATTGAACTCCTAAGTGCCTCTAGGTGTGCATTTCATAATCATATGCATTTGGATAGAACTAATATCGCCTCAAAAATGATTGTGAAAATGCTAACACACTCACACATGACGAGATCACTTGGTGGTGTTAGCATGTTTGTGAAGGCGGTGGAGTTTGAGCGGTAGAGAGGGTTTGGGATCCTCTCTCCCTCTCGCCGAGCTTGCGAGGCAGGATTCAGGCGTTTTTGAGGAGTTAAAACGACTATTTTCCACTACGCCGGAAGTCAGAAAAGAAACAGAGGCGAACGGAGGTCACACAGGTGACCGGACGCTGGACCGAACGCTGTCTCTGTTTGATCGGACGCGTCCGGTCAGTGTTCAGCATCTGCGCGTGTTTCAGTTTGATGATCGGACGCGCAGCGCGTCCGGTTGTTCAAGGAGCTTACTGGACTCTAACCGGATGCTGGCACTGTGGCGTCCGGTCAGTTCTGCAGCGCGTCCGGTCGCTGTTTCGTTGAGCGCTGCTCAGGCTTGACCAGCGCGTCCATTCATTCCCAGCGTGTCCGGTCTGCGCGACCAGCGTGTCCGATCGTTGCTTCGCAGCTAGCCGTTGTGCGACCGACGCGTCCGGTCAGTGTGACCAGCGCGTCCGGTCAGTGCGACTTCGGCTGTTTCAAAATTCTAACAGCTATATTCGAAGGGGTATGTCTATAAATACTCATTGGCCGGTTCAAGGCTCTCTCTCTTGAACATTTGACATACTTGTGAGCACTTTGAGCCAAGCAACTCCCCTCCCACTCATCTCTCTTGCTTCTTTGCATATTCGAAGTGAGATTGAGTGATCCAAGTGCATTTGCATTGTGAGATTGCATCTAGTTGGCACTTGGTGGTTGATTTGCTGCAGGATTCTTGTTTCTCTTGGTGGTTGCTGCCACCTAGACGGTTTGGAGCAGCTTAGAGACATTGGCAAGAGTTGGTGATTGTTCTTGGCCACCTCCGGTGATTGTGAGGGGTTTGTGCCTACCTCGGCGAAGCGCCAAAGCCAACATTAGTAAATTGCTCGTGTCATTGCAACCTTTTGCCATTTGGTAGGTTCTTGTGGCGCCTTTTGAGAGGCTCGGTGTGTGACCGATTAGCCACCGAACCACGTGGTGAAGAGGGACACAACGAGGACTAGCGTGCTGGCAAGCACGTGAACCTCAGGATAAATCTTCGTGTTATCACTTTCTTATTGTGATTGATTGATCCCGGTGTTTGGTTATCTTGGTATCCATTGTTGATCATATTGGTTGGCTCAATACTTCGCCCCTCAGTGAAACTCTCCCAACTCAACTCCGCATTACTTTCTTAGTTATCTTTCCTAGCTAGTTAGCTTTGCTTTAGTAGCTCCTTTGTGTAGCTTGCTAGTTATAGTTGTAGTTACCTTCTCGGTTTGACTTGTGTGGTTGAGTGCAATTACTAGAATTGTGAATTGGTTAGGTGGCTTGCAAACACCCCATAGGCTAAGCAAAACTCGCATCTCGCTATTTGTTATATTGATAAACTTGTTTAGCTTGTCTTTGTAGAAAATTTTAAAAGGCTATTCACCCCCCTCTAGCCATCAAGACCTTTCAAGAGGCATGTCATATAAGAATGTGGGGGTGCACTCATTTCAAGTTGGAGAAGTCAAGTATGTTCAATTCATTCTTCAACTTGTAAAATCTCTTTTCATCAAGTGCCTTTGTGAATATGTCGGCTAGTTGATCTTCGGTGTCAATGCTCTCAATGCTAATATCACCTTTTGTTGATGGTCTCTTATGAAGTGATGCCTTATGTCAATGTGCTTGGTTCTTGAATGTTGAACCGGATTTTGTGTCATCTTGATAGCACTCTCATTATCACAAAACAAAGGCATATTCTTGAATTTATTTCCAAAGTCATTCAAGGTGGTCTTCATCTAAAGCAATTGTGCACAACAACTACCGGCACTTATGTATTCAGCCTTGGCGGTAGATAGTGCAACACTATTTTGTTTCTTTGATGACCATGAAATAAGAGACCTTTGAAGCAATTGACAAGTGCCACTTGTGCTCATTCTATCAATCTTGCAACCACCATAGTCGGAATCCGAATATCCAATCAACTCAAAATTAGACCCCTTTGGAAACCAAAATCCAACATCATGAGTGCACTTAAGATATCTCAATATCCTCTTGGTTGCTTTCAAGTGACTTTCTCTAGGTGAAGCTTGATATCTTGCACACTTGCACACACTAAACATCACATCCGGCCTAGAAGCGGTGACATAGAGCAAACTTCCAATCATAGACCGGTATAGCTTTTGATCTACCATGTTTCTACTATCATCAATACACAATTGATCATTAGTGCCCATTGGTGTACTCATTTGCTTAGCATCTTGCAATCCAAACTTCTTGATCATGTCCTTGATGTACTTACCTTGACTTATAAAAGTGTCATTCTTCATTTGCTTGATTTGAAGTCCAAGGAAGTAACTAAGCTCTCCAATCATAGACATCTCAAACTCATTAGCCATCATATTTCCAAACTCTTCACAAAAGTCTTGGTTAGTTGATCCAAAGATAATATCATTCACATAGATTTGCAACACAAACAAGTCATTTCCAAGCTTCTTGGTGAAAAGAGTGGTGTCAACCTTTCCCATCTTGAACCCTTTAGAGAGAAGAAAGTCTCTTAATCTCTCATACCATGCTCTAGGTGCTTGCTTCAAACCATACAATGCCTTCTTTAGCTTGAAAACAAGGTCGGGCTTCTTGTCATCTTCAAAACCGGGAGGTTGCTCAACATAAACTTCTTCATTGATGTAGCCATTGAGAAATGCACTCTTGACATCCATTTGATAGAGCATGATGTTGTGTGCATAGCATATGCTAATAAGATTCTAATAGCCTCCAATCGTGCAACGGGTGCATATGTCTCTTCAAAGTCAAGACCCTCAACTTGAGTGTATTCTTGTGCTACTAATCTTGCTTTGTTCCTCACAACCATGCCATCTTGATCTTGCTTGTTTCTAAAGACCCACTTAGTACCAATCACATTGTAGTTCTTTGGCCTCTCAACAAGTTTCCAAACTTGATTTCTAGCAAAGTTGTTTAGTTCTTCATGCATGACATTTACCCAATCAGAATCCTTCAAAGCATCTTCTAATTTCTTAGGTTCTTCAAGTGACACAAATGAGTAATGCTCGCAAAAGGATGCTAGCCTTGATCTAGTTTGAACACCACTTTGAATTCTACCAATGATTTGGTCCAATGGATGATCTCTTGCAATACTAGTAGGTTGGAGTATTGGGAGTTGATTGCTTTCACTTGTTTGACCTTAAACTTGAGCTTCATCATGAGTACCACTAGAGCTTCCTTGATTTGTATCAATTTGCACACTTTGGTTGATCACATGAATATCATCATCATCAACTTGCCTTGGCCTAACATCACCAATGTCCATGTTCTTCATTACATTTGATAATTGATCTCCTCTCACATCATCAAGGTTTTGAGCTTCATTTTGAGACCCTTGGGTTTCATCAAACTCAACATCATAAACTTCTTCCAAGGTGCCATTTGTGAGATTCCAAACTCTATATGCTTTGCTTGTGGTAGAATAACTAAGTAAGAACCCTTCATCACATTTCTTTTCAAACTTGCTTAATCTAGTGTCTTTCTTGAGAATATAGCATTTACAACCAAACACTCTAAAGTATGCAATGGTGGGCTTTCTTCCATTCAATAGCTCATATGGTGTCTTCCCAAGATTCCCATGGCAATAGAGACGGTTGCTACAATAGCAAGCCGTGTTGATGGCTTCACTCCAAAATGAATGACTCATATTGTATTCGCTAAGCATTGATCTAGCCATATCAATCAAGGTTCTATTTTTCCTTTCAACTACACTATTAGATTGAGGAGTGTATGTTGGTGAGAATTGATGCCTAATACCGAGATCATCACACAACTCTTCAATTCTTGTGTTCTTGAACTCACTACCGTTGTCACTTCTAATCTTCTTGATGGTAGTCTCAAACTCATTTTGCACCCTTTTGACAAAAGATTTGAATAGATCATGTACATCACTCTTGTCATAGAGAAAGAACACCCAAGTGTATCTAGTGTAGTCATCAACAATCACAAAACCATACTTGCTAGTGTATGTTGTTGGCCCAAACAAGTCCATGTGCAATAGCTCAAATACCTTTGATGTGCTCATTTCACTCTTACTAGGATGTGCATTTCTAACTTGTTTGCCGGCTTGACAAGCACTACATGGTTTATCCTTTTCAAAAGTCACATCTTTCAAGCCTCTAACTAAGTCATGCCTCAAAAGTTTGTTCAATTGTTTCATTCCAACATGACCAAGCCTTCTATGTCATAATCATCCCATACTAGATTTACTAAGCAAGCATGATATCAATTGTGTCTCACTATCATTGAAGTCAACCAAGTATAAGCTACCATGTCTAAATCCTTTGAATATCAAATTTGATCCATCAACACTTCTGACTTCAACATCATCACTACCAAATATGCACTTGAAGCCAAGATCACAAAGTTGTGCCACCGATAAAAGATTGAAATCCAAGCTCTCAACTAGCAACACATTAGTTATGCTCATGTCATTTGAGATAGCAATTTTACCAAGCCCCTTGACCTTGCCTTTCTTGTTGTTACCGAAAGTGATAGCATCAAAAATACTACTTTGACTTGTATCAATTGATTTGAACATACAAGAATCCCCGGTCATATGTTGAGTGCACCCACTATCAAGCACCCAATGCCTTCCTCCAGCTTTATAATTGACCTACAAGAAAAGATCAATTCTTTTTAGGTACCCAAACTTGTTTGGGTCCTCCAAGGTTAGTGACCAAGTTCTTTGGTACCCAAATGACTTTCTTCTTTGAGCCCATGCATGGTGCACCAATGAACTTAGCATGAACACCATTTGTACCCTTGGTAAGTATATAGAAGGAATCAAACTTAATTGAGGATACATTAGCATTGGATTTCTTGTTCATGCATTGTTGCTCTATGTGACCAACTTGCTTGCACACTTTGCAATAGCTACCATTGTTCTTCACAAAACGAGTCTTGTGAGGAGCAAAAGTGGCCTTGCCTTTCTTAGGGTTATAGGCCAATCCCTCTTTGTAGAGAGAAGCTCTTTGGCTACCCAAGTACATAAGCAAGCGGTCCTCACCACCATAAGCCTTAGCTAAGGTGTGATTGAGCTCTTTTACCTCCTTCTTGAGATTTTCATTCTCAACTATAAGTGTGAAGTCACAAGTGAAACCATCACTACTAGATAAGGATGATGTAGATGAGCTACATGAAGGGTTAGTGGGAGCAACAACAATAGGCTTATGAAAGGATTTATTAATTATATCACATGATATGCCTATGTTGCAAGTTTTAGCTTTCTCAACATTAGTTGGCATGTTTTCACATTTTTCAACTAGAGAGGAATGAGCTTCTTCAAGCTTGGTGTGAAACTTTTGAAGCTTCTTATGGTCTACCTTTAGACTCTCATAAGATGCCCTAAGCTCATCAAGTTCTTTCATAAGGTTTTTCTTATCCTTAAGCAAGTCCTTGCACTCCTTTCTAGATTCTTTAAAATGTTGAGTGCAATCTTCTAGCATAGTGATTAGTTCATCTTTAGTGAATTCTTCTTCATTGCTATCACTATCACTAGCATTATCATGATCACTCTCATCATCGGATAATACCTTAGCGGCCTTAGCCATGAAGCACGATGGAGTGTCAAAGAGGGAGACCTTCTCTTGGATGGCAATGCTAGCATGTCCCTTCTTCTTGCTCTTGTTGTCATCCTCATCATCACTTGAGGAATCATCACTATCCCATGTAGCAACATAAGAATCATTCTTCTTCTTATGAGAACTCTCCTTCTTTTCTTGCTTCTTCTTTTGCTTCTTCCTCTTCTTCTTGATAGCATCTTCATTATCACTATCATAAGGACACTTTGCAATGAGATGGTCCTTGCTATGGCATCTAAAGCATCTCATGTTATGCTTATTCTTCTTAGATGAGTTCTTCCTCCTCCTTGCACGATAGCCCTTCTTCTTCATGAATTTGCTAAATTGCTTGATAAAAAGAGCCATCTTCTCATCAATGTCATCACTATCACAAGAGCTTGAGTCTTCATCACTTGATGATTCAATCTTGGATTTGCCCTTGGATGTGGTGGCTTTGAATGCCACACTCTTCTTCTTCTCATCATCTTTTTTCTCATTTTTCTTCTTCTTTTTCTTGACCAACTCATCCTTCTCATCATCTTCTCTATATTAATCATCGGTCATTACTTCTTGAAATATTTATTGAGGAGTTGAATCATTCAATGTAGTCCTCACTAGCACGGTGATCAATGTATCAAACCTCTTGGGTAAGCTTCTCAAGAACTTCATAGAGAATTGGTTGTCCTTGACCTTCTCACCAAGTGCCTTGAGCTCATTGACAATGACTTGCAACCGATGAAACATTTTCGGTACACTCTCATCATCTTGCATTTTAAAGCTAGAAAACTTTTCTTGAAGAATGTATGCTTTGGCGGTCTTGGTGCCTTCGGGGCCTTCATACGTTTCCTCAAGTTTTGCCCATGCATCATGAGCAATCTCAATGTTCTTCACTTGCTCAAAGGTCTTGTCATCTAGTGCCTCATGAAGAGCACTAATGGCAATGTCATTGCATTAGAGCTTCTTCTCTTCCATCGGTGTAGGTGCTTCCGGATTAGCAACCTCAAATTTTGTTTCGGTGACCTTCCACACTTCTCTATTGATTGACTTGAGGTGTGTGGTCATCTTAACCTTCCAATATGCATAATTTGTGCCATCAAAGTGAGGCGTCTTCTTGGTATTGTTGATGTGCAAGCTTAATTGAGCTATTTCTTTTTCACTGTAGGTTGTTAAGCCTCAAATAAACGGTGCCTCGGCTCTGATACCACTTATAAGATCCAAATAGGCTAGAGGGGGTGAATAGCCTAATTAAAACTTCTACAAGAATAACTTAACCACACGTTAGTACGAAAGGTGGCGAAGCAAATGCACTAGCTCTAACTAATTAAGCAAGCCACCTACACAAGTCTAGAACAAGGCTATTCACTAAACACAACAACAACTACAATCTAGATAGAAGAAGTAATGCGAGAGAAGAGTTTCGAGTGATTATACCGCCGTGTAGAGAAGAGAAATACCAATCAATCAATTGTACAATAGAAAACCTCGGGAAGAGAATGACACAAGAATTTATCCCGAGGTTCACTTGCTTCCCGGCAAGCTACTCACCGTTGTGGCGATACACCCACTTGTCGGTTCACGAGCTAATCGACTATCAAGAGTCGAGCCCTCGGCGGGCGCCGCACAACCGCACACAAGATGGGGATCCTCCAAGCCATGAGCTCCACTAGAGTATCCAATTTACGAACACCCGCGGGGAAGGATCAAGAACCCCTTACAACACTTGGTGAGGGCTCCAACAATCTCCAATTGAAAGCTCAATCACCTCCGCTGCTCCAAGCCATCTACTGTATCGAGAAACACGGAAGAGTAACAAGAAATCCACAGCAACTCGAAGACCAAGTGCCTCTAGAATGCAACTCTCAAACAATGCACTTGAATCTCACTCAAGATGTGCAACCAAGCAAAGAGATGAGTGAAGGGGTTGTTCTCTAGCTCAAAGGATGTCTCTAGGTCTCAAAATATGCAAGAGTTACCCTCAAATCCCGGACATCTTCTATTTATAGCGAAGGGGTACGCAGCTAGCCGTTACCGACATAGTTCAAAACGCCTGACCGGACGCTTCGGTTCTGTGAGGGACCGGACGCGCCGATCGCGCGCACTTCTTCTGCGCACAGAAGAACTAACCGGACACGCTAGTCAGGCCAGACCAGCGTCCGGTCAGAAACCCTAACACTCGCGTGCCTGATAACTGCTGAGAACTGACCGAACGCGTCCGGTCAAACCGCGACCACGTCCGGTGCAGCGTCCGGTCACCACAGTGACCGCCGTTCGCCTCTGTTTCTTTTCCGACTTCCAGCGCAGTAGAAAATAGGCGTTTCACTTCTCCAAAAAGCGCCGAATCCCGCCTCGCAAGCTCAGCGGGAGGGAGAGAGGAACCCAAACCCCTCTCTACCATTTAAACTCCACCGCCTTCGCAAAAGTGCTAACACCACCATGTGTATACCATCATGTGCATGTGTGTTAGCATTTCACAATTATTTTTCAAGGCGTTATGTTAGCTCTCTACTAAATCCTAATGCATATGCTCAAAACAATGATCTAGTGGCACTTGATTCCCGAGCTAACCGTGATTGCCCCTCTTGATAGTCGGCTATGTATCCTAAACCCGGTCAATCACTTCTCTACTCATCTTAGACCGGCAAAAGGAAAACCCTATGGTTATACCTTTGCCTTGCGCTCTTAGATCCTTCTCCTTTACTTGATCATCATGTCCATCATTTTATGTGCTTTCCTTCATGATCTTAATCATCATTTCATGTACCAAATCATGTGGTCTTGTGGCCATCTCTCCATGCCATTTTCACCTCCATCACATGTGTTGCTTATGCCTAGCTTAATCACACTTGATACAATAGCATTAGCAACTTGGTGTCATTAATTACCAAAACCAAACTTGGGCTTTCAAGGAGATCTTGAGAATATCATGCTTGCTTATATAATTCTCCACAACATGATAATTGAAGATGAGAAAGATATAGAGCAGGTTCCACTTGATTTGAATGAGGAAGGCAACACATATATTGTTCAAGAACCTACAATTTCTCGTGGACAAAACCCAGAGTTGGAAGAAGTGCTTAACAGAAATACTGCCTTACATGATCGCGAAGCGTACAAACAACTTCAATCTGATTTGACTGATCATATTTGGCAAAAGTTTGGTAATTCAAATAGGCAAAATAATTAGTTACATATCTAATAGTAGATCAGTTTCTAGAGATTTTATGTTCATTTTTGTTCTCTATGTTTATCTTTGTTATCTTTTTTTTAAATTCATTGTTTATTTTCACTTGTAGATGATGTTGTGGAACTTGATGGCTTCTGGGGGACTTTTGCAATCTGGTGACTTCTGGAGGACTTCTGAACCTACATGAGATGATGTTGTGCAATTGAGATGATGCCACCTTATTATTTATACTATAATATATCATGAACTTTAGTTATTTTTGTTGCCCAACTATATGAACCTACCTGAGACGATGGATGATGCCTATTTATCTTTATGAACTATATGTGGTACCTATTTATCTTTATTTCTGGATTGCTATTATTAATTAATATGGTTCTGAAAACATAGTTATGGGTTGCTATATGATTCTGGGAAATATATGGTTCTGGCAAAAGTGTATTGGTTCTGGAAATATATGGTTTTGGGAATATATGGTTCCAATGTGATTTTTTTGATAGGGGCTGATATTCACGGTTCTAGAAATATATGGATCTGGGAAGTGTATTGGTTGTTGCCAGCTCGTGTTCTTGTCTTCTGGAACATGTCGTGGGCTGCAGAGAAGAGATGTGGCAGCATGTGTTCTATAGAAAAATTTGCCACAGCTGATCTATCTCCTTTTTTTGCTGCATTTAAGTTATTCTTTGTATGGCTATTAATATAGAAATCATGGGTTGGGGAGGATGGTTTCTATTGACATTAATTACTTTTTTTCTATCTTAGACTCTACTCCAAGAAACTGGCCATTGGGACGGCCCTTAGGCTCCGGTTTCTTGCAATTTTTGTCATGGAGGCGTGTCAAACAACTGTCTAATAAATGTCTACTTGCAAGTAGTCTTGGGGAGTCAGAGCCATTTTTATACTGAAAAGTCGAAATCACAAAAAACGTGATTTCTCCTCACATGCTTGATATAAATTGTTACAAAACTTTCACTTGAGCTATTTTTTAAAACATTTTTCAAAACTATGTTAGCTCCATCAGAGAAGTTGACTTGCCCTTAGCACTTGACTTATGAATGATGGTGAATCCAAACTTTGTTGAAACAAATCCTTGTGTCTTCTCTTGGTATTCTTGATTCTCATTTGTATTGATATTCTTGTGACTTGAATAAATCTATTCCCTTTGTAACTACTTGTGTGTAGGTTCCCAGCACCAGCATGCGTTGGTTTGATATGCATTTCAAAAGAGGAGTATATCTTGTATTTTGAGTTCCCTAGAGAAAA
This sequence comes from Saccharum hybrid cultivar R570, assembly GCA_038087645.1. Classification (NCBI taxonomy): domain Eukaryota; kingdom Viridiplantae; phylum Streptophyta; class Magnoliopsida; order Poales; family Poaceae; genus Saccharum; species Saccharum hybrid cultivar. The sequence goes on from JAQSUU010000564.1 coordinate 16,761,372, forward strand.
CCCGAGGACCATTTCTAGACAATGGACCATCTAGGGGACCATCCGTTTTCTCTACTAATTTTGCTAGTAGATTATGTAAATAGTAGAAAACACCTATTCATCTGTGTATAACATGTAGCAACACGATGACATTGGTCCTTTTCGTTAGGAATTAAGCATTTCTCTTGAAATAGTCCTATTATCCTTAAAATGTAATCATACTTGTGAAGAAAACATATTACACTACTCTTAGTCTCTGGGTTGTTTTTGCTTTGGGCTGGACTCAGGGCTGGATTGGACGGGTTGAGACCAACCGTGACCCAAAGAAAATAAATAATTAGCTTAATAGGTTGCTTTGGGATTTGTGCCATTTTTCGAAGGAGTATCGAAGCGATTGCCGAATCTAAACACATAGCCACATGATCCACTGTCTCATGGTATGGCTGTTGTTCTCTAACACTTGTGGAATAACGTTTAAACTACTCTCGACTACCCGAGAAAGCCTAACACTAGTTTAACGAAGAGAAGAAAACAAAAGATTTAAGCACTACACTTGAGTACAGCTAAAACACTTCAATGAGTTAAACTACACATCTATACTATAATGCACCAATCAAAATTATACTAGGTTCACCCTGAGAAACGTCCCCCACTGAGAACTTTTAATCATTATGCATACGAAAAATTACACATAGAAATTCACCTCTATTAAAATCAAGACTAATAAAACATCCGGATGAGATCCGATGGCCGACGGAAGAAGTTTGAAGCCAGGCTTCTCACACCCGCAGTCCCTCACCCCCGCGCCCTCCGTTGCTTCAAACGCGCACGACGCCAGAGCCTAGATCCACGTGCGCGATTACCGCCTCAATTCGGCCCTGTCCGTCCGCCTCGACTCCACCCATCCGTCCGCCAGTCGACCCCATGCTCGCGTTACAGACGATAGGGTTGGAACCCTAACCGCCTAGCACCAGGCCACCAGGGAGCTGCCGCCGCCATGGGAGTCGGCAGTCGCGGTGCCTTCAGCCGATGAGAGCCAGCCGGCCACCACCGGGTCACAGCGAGGCACGGCAAACGAGGGTCGTGGGGATGCTGCGCGGACCGCCGCTAGGCAAAGCGAGGCCGCGGCAGAGGCGTCGCAGGGCGGGGACGCGGCAAGGCCGGTGAGGCGCGCCGCCGCTAGGTGAGGCCGCACGGCCGGGAGGCGTCCGTCCGCGGTTTTAGGCGTGCGTGGGCAGGCTGCGGCGCCTGGCCGCGGGGCGGCGGCAGCGGCACCCGTCCACGGGTCGGCGGCAGTGGGACTCGTGGCGCGTGCACGGTGCTGCGGCGGCGATGGCGCTCGGTGACCCGCCTGCGGACTAGCCATCGCGGCGGTGGGGCTGTTCGTGGCGCCTCGTCTGCATCGTTGTCTGCCACCTCCTCGAGGCAAACAGCTGGATGAACAAGTCCATCCCCACGCTCGTCATCTTGAGTCCAACCGCCTCCGATCCCTTTTTGCTTTTGCCTTGAGTTCATGCTTGTGTTCAGGACTCAGGATCTTGGTATCGCAATGTTGTCTGTTGGGAATTGAGGGTAATCGTGGCCTGTTTGATGCACGTGGCTTTGCAGGGGCTGGGAAGGATTCACGCGTGCTGGTGATCAACGAGGACCTCTTCTTTATTTACCTGCTTCCGACGATCATATTGGATGTAGGTATGGATTTCATGCAATTGATGTTCTAGCGTTATAGCGCCATTATTTATTTATTATATATTATTAGAATTTATCAGTTTTTGCTGAACATAACAAAGAACAAAGAAAGAAGAGTCTGACAATTAAGAAGTTTGAGTTGGGCGACACATTGGTGATTGTGAAAGTTGTTATGGTTTAATATGTCATGTATAATTTATTGAATATCTGGCACTATAAGAACCTATATGTATAACTCACTCACAGTATATGCTGCTTCCGCCTCTAGCTTCGCCTAAGTTTATTCTTTGCTGACGTGTTTTTGCTGCAGTCTGGACTTATACTAATATACCAATTGGATGGACCACAGGCACGCTTTTGCAAACATTGTCATATATCTCCGAGACTGTTCTGTTCCTCTATGTTGGAATGGATGCATATAGAGAAGTGGAAGATTGCCAGTCAGACATATAGCCATGCTCATCTCCCTCTCTTCATTGCTCAAGTAAAAGATTTTTCTTTCTCAATCTGTATTTTCTATCTACCTCACTCCCATTCAGTGTTATTGGTTGCTTCCACCAAGGAAAAAGCTGATGTAACAATAATGCAGAAAGGAAAAGGCTCTGCTCAGAAATAGGGATGAATCTTATATGTTTTATTTTTTCTAAGCTATGAAAACATATAGTATCGTCTTTTGTTTGTTTTGTGTTTATGTACGAAATGTTGTCGTGGCATTAGCACGGATGGGAGTGTAGGAGCCCATTGGGCGACGACGGGGCGGGTGCAGGAGTTCGAGTGGGATCTGTTGGTCGGGGCACTGATGGGGGGGAGTCATGCACACCGTGGTGGCATCGATTGAGCGCATCAAGCTACTGCTGCACGCAGGACGCGCTACTGGGCAGGGCGCGCAGGTTCATGGTTCGACATTTATCCTTGTGCAACATTTATCGTAACATATGCCCTTTCAGAATTGCCAATATTTCCTTTTATATATTTATTTCATTGTATTTTATATACCATGACCGTGATCCACGTCTTATCTGCCGCATGATCTGATGCTTAAATATTTTTCCCTCAATGCCTTGTTTATGGATGAAGGAAGGTGGAGGCTGGACCGAAAAAGTACAAGACAGACATCATAATTAGTGTCCACCCCCTCATGCAACACATTGCTCTGTGGGTTCTCAAATGCCAAGGCCTATAGAACAGAGTAGCCTTTGCAACTGTCATAAGCAATTTGTTCGTTTGATCTGACAATTAGAACAAAAAAACGCAGGTTACATGCTGATGTGAACAGATGTTACTGCCCCTCAGAAGAAGTTGCCAAGCGGGCAGCACTGGATAATCTACAACCTTCTCAAATCCACGTGTTCGGTCTTCCGATTCAGCCATCATTCTGCCTTGCAGTTCTTGTTAAGGCATTTAGCTCATCCAAAGTTTCTATATTTCTATTCCTGCTAATTTTAGTTAGAACCATACGTGTCTTTCAAAAGGCTGAGATATTCATTTTACAAGGTTTTGTCCTGTTGTGTTCAATGAATATGTTGTATACCCCAAAAGTGTTACTGTTCAAGTTTCAAGAAAACAGAAAAATATGTCTGTGCATTGATTTGTCTGAATACTATTCTGCTGTCATCAATTTTCTTTGTAACTTGAAATGTTTTTTTTTGGTATGAAACCACTTATATCAGGATGATTTGAGGGAACTTGATCGAATTGGATCCTGAGCTTTCTACAATGCTGCTCTGCTCATGGGAGGTGGAGAGGGCATGGGTCCTGTCAAGAGGACTGCCAGAGCCCTAGGAAAATCATTGTTTGACAAAGAGCTTGGAGAACCAATTGGGCAGCTTGATTGGAACAAAACGCTAAGCTCCTCACTGCAGGCACTTGAATGGAAAATGCCAGTAAAGGTATAATGCACAACTTGTTGTTTTAAATGATTCAGAACGATTCATCCAGTACAACAGCATATTCTAAAAATGATTGCATTTTGATTGAATGCAGTATGTATGAATTAGACATAATAGGTATCCAGTTTTTTCACCTTTCTTACTTCATTTTTTTCAGTTTCTTTTAATACACAATAATGCTGCGCTTAGCTATGTAGCATGGATGTCCATTACAGTCATCATTGTGTCTAGATGCTAATTTTTTCGGACATGTTTAATTTCTCCATGTTATTTAACTGAATTTTCTTTTCTGAATGACAATTGACCAATCTCTGCTAGACAATGATATGTGTTTTCTATTGTGGCATATAACAATAGATGTTTGTCTTGGTACAACACATTTTTGTCCATTCATGTCAATTCAAGTTCATTTTTCTCCTTTTTCTCAAAGTTTATTACTGATGATATCGGATCGTTCTTTTTGCTTGCAGGATGGTTGATGATATACTGTTTTTATTGACGATGGGATCTTGCATTTGTTGGAACTATGCTTAGATTTACTATTCTTTTCTTTACCTTGGTTCGGTGAAGATTGGGTATTTTAGTCTTTTACCTTGGGCTTCAATGCAATCTCCTATTAATTCCTCTGGTCTTTTAATTTAATTGATGTGCAGGTCGAAGTTTCGGCTCTTCAAAAGGTCCTTTAGTGTATGTAAATAACAGTAACTTCAGTTTCGATGGATCACGTTTGTACTGGAAAAATATTCTGATAGCTACAACACCAAGATATATGAAACTTATTTCGGCTATATAGATACCACAATGTCAATGCCATTTGTTTGTGATTTGCGTTTCTTTCATTATTTGATTTATTTTTTTGTTCTTTGATTTACTTTCTAGACGTCACCATAGCGTTAGCACGGGTAATATACTAGTAGCAATAATAACATGATGAAGCGGTTTTATTGCGGAGAAAACAAAGAATAAAGGGGGAGTGGGGAGAAAATGAAGCGAAAGTAACACAAAAGGAGGCACGGTCCCTAGCAGCAGCCGCCGCAGGTAGCGCCCAACAGCCAATCAAGGAACCAAAGGTAATGTCTTTCCTCTCCCCAATTTAAGCCTCTTTTCTTGCATTTCGATCGAATCCCATGTCTTTTCAAGTCAATTCTCTAGGTGGCATTTGGATAGCTATTGGGTTTGGGATAGGGATATGCTGATAGATATGACCAAGTGGGTTGGGGAAAGGGATACTCATATTTCATCCTTTGTCATGTTTGGGTTAATTTGGGTTTGGGTTTCATTATTCAGTGGGACCCACTAGTAGGAGAAAAATAAAAGCGTAACTATCGCTCGGCTACTGGGCTTTCCGTAGCCGCGTAGCTTTTCTCCTCCGCCCAAATCTCCGCCCATCTAGTCGAAGCAGCAGGAAAGCACCGCCACAGTCGAGCGCCGCGCCGCTCCCTGGCCCCTGCTCCTCCTCCAGCTTCCCATCTTCTCCGGCGCGTCCTCGATCCAGCCGAGCCGCGGCTCCTCCCCAGCTTCCCTCCCTCTCCTGCGCTGATAAGACTCACGCCGCCGTGCAAGGCGAGAGGTAGGCGGCTTCGGGTCTCCCCGTGTGACTCCTCGCCGGTCGTCCACTGCGACGCTCGAAGCACAAGCCGCGTGGAGGAGGGGTCCCACCTGCCATAACCCGCAATCCAAACGCCACCCTACGGTTCTTGCTCCCCATTTCCGCAATTGGAGCCACCTGCTTTTAGTTCCCATTTCCGCAATTGGAGCCACCTGCTTTTACTTCCTCCTCTGTACTCGCGGAGTTACCAAAGCTTCAGATTTCTTGCTTCTCCGCGGCAGTTTGGTAGGGGTTGGAGTGCTGGAGCCGGAGCCCGCTGGAAGCTGAGTTGGATTGGTTCTTGAATTGGGCGTGGCGGCCGGCGTCATGGTTCTTGGTTTGCTGTTGGAGTGTAGGAGATAACACGGGGAAGGAGATTGCGGGAGGATAACGGAGGTCGGGGAGCTGGCGGCGGGGCACGGGATGATGGAGCCCCAGGTGGTGGATCTCGAGGATGATAGCATCAACTTCTGGGCCGCCCTCGGCGTCAGCCCCCACGTGGACCAGATGCCGCTGCACAGCGTCCAGATCGTCGACCACCAAGCTCAGTCACCACTGGCGGCGGCGGCGGCGGCACAGCCGCAGTCTGTCTGCAGGGACCTCTTCCCGGTAGAGTCCGACGCCTGCCTGGAGCCTCGGCTGGGGATGGAATTTGAGTCCGGTGAGGCTGCCAAGACCTTCTACATTGCTTATGCTGGCCGTGTTGGGTTCTCCGTTCGCATTGCCCGGTCACGCAAGTCTAAGTGCAGTGAGTCCATTATCATGCTAAGATTTGTGTGCTCAAGGGAAGGGTTCAGTAAGGAGAAACGAGTCGTCGCGGCTGGGAAGAAGATGAGGAAGCGCCCTGCCTCCATCAGGGAGGGTTGCAATGCCATGCTCGAGGTGCTCCGCAGAGGTGATAGCAAGTGGATTATTACCAAGCTTGTCAAGGAGCACAATCATGAGGTTGGGCTGCCCAGTCGAGTGCAGTATATCGCCATCGAGAGTGATACTGTGGTTGACCCTTACCTTGGTATGGAATTCGAGTCCCTTGAGTCCGCCAAGACATTCTACTACTCGTATGCCAGCCGTGTGGGTTTTGAAGCTCGTGTACGTCAATCCCGCAAGTCGCAAGATGAGTCACTTAAGATGCTGAAGCTTGTGTGCTCTAGGCATCGATACCATTCAGGGCGGGAGAACAATGGAGAGGATACCAAGAGAGTACGTGCATTGGACCCCTCGAGGGATGGTTGCGATGCATTGTTTGAGATAATTCGGAAGGGAAAAGATACCTGGACGGTCTCCAAACTCATCCTAGAGCATACCCATGAGCTGAACCCAGCACCAGCAAGCAAAGTTCACTGTGTTCGGTCACAAGGTGAGGTACTTGTCATTGCAAATAATTTTGCGGACACACGTAATCTCCTTCTGAGTGGCCAAGATTCTCAGCATCCTAGAGAGATGAGGTATAATGATTTAGGGCCAGAGGATGCTCAAAGCCTATTTGAATACCTTAAGAAGCGACAGGAAGAGGACCCTTCATTTTTCTATGCTGTGCAGCATGAAAAGAATGGGCACTCTGCCAATATCTTCTGGGCTGATGCTAAAGCTAGGATGGCTTACTACCATTTTGGTGATGCTGTTAGGTTTGAGACAGCATATCGGAAAAACAAGGAGACTATCCCTATCGTCATATTCTCAGGTGTCAATCATCATGTGCAGCCTGTTGTTTTTGGCTGTGCACTACTTCTTGATGACTCTGAAGCATCATTTACATGGTTGTTTGAGAAATGGCTTGAAGCAATGCACATGGGTCCGCCTGTTTCTTTGCTAACAGAGTTGAACCGAGGAATGGCAGCTGCTGTTGCCAAGGTATTACCCAATACCCACCATATTTTCTGTGAAAAGCATATCTTAGACACAATGAAGGAGGATCTACATGGTACGTTCCCTGATCCAGAGGCTTTCATAACTGATCTAAGGAAGTGCATTGATGGGCCCAGAATAGAAGAACTGTTTGACTCAGGTTGGAACTCGGTCATCAAAAAGCATGAGCTCAGCAACAATGAGGTTTTACAGTCTCTCTATGATATTCGCCAACAATGGGCCCCAACATACACAAAAAAGGCATTTTATCCTAGAAACCTGATGCCAACAACATGTGGAAGTATCGAGAAGGCTATTGAGAAGTACTTTTCGTCCAAGACTGAATTGCGGGTGGCAGTTTGGCAACTTGGACAGGCAATTTCTAGTTCATTTGAAGCTGAAGTTCAGGCGGATTATTTCACAATGTTTCAAATGCCAGCGTTGAGTACAGCCTCACCAGTAGAAAAACAAGGGAGTTCAATATTCACTAGCACAATATTTGCCTTATTTCAGGGGCAGTTTGTTGATTCTTTTGGGTACCATGCAGAGAGACTTGATGATGATACAGTACACAAGTATCGTGTCAAGAGATATGAAGGTGATGAGGAGATACATACCGTCTATTTCAATCCCGATCGAAGTACGGTGAATTGTAGTTGCTGCCTGTTTGAGAGCTGTGGTATCTTGTGCAGGCATGCTCTCCGGATTTTCATTATCGAAGGAGTACGTGACCTTCCAAAGGCTTATATCCTGAAACGTTGGACAAAACATGCAAAAAATATTGTCACCTCTGATAACTACACTGATCTGAGGGGAGACCGTGAGGACCCTTCAACTGCAAGGTTCAATGATTTGTGCTGTCATGTGGTAAAATTTGCAAAAGAAGGTTCAAAATCCTCTGAAATCTATGCAGTCGCTAAAGATGCACTGTCCAAGGCTTTTGATGAGGTAGTACAGTCGTCGAAGAACTTTAGAGGGCAGCAAAATCTGCAAAGCTATACAATGTCACTGAAAAGGCCAATCAAGAAGTTTGGTAAGGCCAAAGATTCCTCTGGTAAAAGCTCAAAGAGGTCAGCATCTAAAAATCTACTCACGGAGAGTGATGATGTTAGATGACCATATATCTTGAATTCAGGAACAATGTGATTTACCTGTCCTACCTTGTGTGTAGCATCATGCAATTTAATAGTACCAATTAGTGAATTAGATTGTAGCTGGCTGCAGGATTTGGCTATTAGCAGATCCAGTGGCTGTAAGGGTTCTAGTGAACCCCTCACCTCAGAGATTAATGCTCAGAAGAGTTGTAGAAAGATGCCTTTTGTGGAAACATTTATAAATACTACTCCAGACAGACCACTTTTTATGGGAATCTGTGATCTTAGGTTTCCATGTATCATTGCAGACCAATGTGATTTTCCTGCATCTGCATGCTAGTTGCAGTTCAATCTTGTTGCTGCCAGCATGGTAAATATTGGTCTTTATGACCCTGCAAGCGGCAGAACACACAGTAGTAACAGCTGTGGTAGGATGCTGTATGCTTAGTGGCTATATTTAGCAGTTAAGTACTCCCTCTGTTCCAAACTGTAAGTTGTATTGACTTTGTCCTAAGTCAAACTTGTCTATCTTTGACCAAGTTTATAGAAAAATATATTAACATCTACAATATCAAATGAATCCACTATTAAAATATTATTTCCTGGTGTATGCAATTAATACAGTTTGATGTAGCAGATGTTTGTGCATTTTTCTATAAACTTGGTCAAAGTTAGAGAAGTTTGACTTAGGACAAAGCTAAAACGACTTACAATTTAAACTAATACAATGATTACATTTAGCAGTTAAATAGACTGATGCAATGGTTGAGTGGGCCTTGAATTGCATGCATGTATGCCCCATAATAAATACTTTTCTTTGAGGAATTGAGGTTATCATATCTATAGGCATTCGAATGAAATTTAATGACCTCTTACATAACTATATGTGAACTAACAATATGTGAACTAAGATCTTGAAGTATTTGTTTAATTGTTTTTATTCTGCAGTTCTGCACATATAGGTAGCTATCGAACTGCTTACAAGGTCACATACCACACAAACATTGTAAGGTATGATGGCAACTGGCTCACTGTTATTTGTTGGAGTGTGACTGTTTTAGGCCCATGAGGCTAAGCCCATGTGGCCCTTGTATGGTACCTATATAGCTACCCTTCTAGGGTTAGCCCAAATGAATTGAGTCTAATCATTCTAGCATGGTATCAAGCTAGGTTTCCCCTTCCCAGCCGCCGCCCCTGCTGGCAGGCGCCGCCGCCGCCGCCGCCACCTCCATGGCCGGCCGGACTCCTCCTCCCTCCCCCTCCTTCTTCCCTTTCTTTCCCTTTGCTCCCTCCTTCGCCGCTCAGCGTCCTTCCCCCCGCGCTGCACAGCTCTCTCTGGCCGTCTCCGCTCGATCTCTCGCAACCATGCCCGCGGGTGCGGCCTTCACGGCGGGCGGGTCGCCGCCTCCAGGCCACGCCGCGCCGGGGGCGCCGCCTCCAGGCTACGCCGCGTCGCCGCCTCCAGGCTACGCCGCGTCGCCGCCTCCAGGCTACGCCGTGTCGGGCGCGCTGCCTGCGGTCCGCGTCGAGTCGAGCGCCGCCTCCTCCACCGCTCCTCGTCGGACCGGGCGCCGCCTCCTCCACTCATCGCGGGGCCTGGGCGTCGCCTCCTCTACTGCACCGCCGGGCGTCGCCTCTGCCTCCCCGCAACGGCGTGCACCAGCCTCCTCCGCTCCCAAGCCGCGGCGGGCTCCCGATCCTACGGGAGCACAGGCGCGCTTGCTCCCCTCCCGCCTCCCACCGCTCCCTCCCTCCCTTCCCTGCGCCCAGTCTCGCTTCTCTGCCTCTAGCAGCTCCAGATTTTCCTCTCACCGCTCCCTCCCTCCCTTCCCTCCTCCACCTTCCCCCACCTCTCTCCCGGTCTTCCCCCCTCTCCCTTCTCCCCCACCTGCTGCTCTCCAATATGCAGAAACAGCAGCCGCGGGCGTGGGCACGCCTACCGCCGCTGGCCTCCCTCCTGCGCCTGAACCGGTTGGGGTGGCCGGGGATGGACCTCTGGCGGCTGCTACTCCTCCACTGCCGCCAGGCACGGGTGCGGCCCTCGGCTCAGCCGCTGCTGCTGCTACCGAGCCGCCCGCCGACGCCGTCCACCTCCCCGGCGCCGGTCTCCCACGGGCCGCCACCGTCGCGACCATGCCTTTCCGCGCGGCCACGGGCGGGGGGGGGGGGGGGGGGGGGGCCAGGAGCCTTGGCCTACTCCTTTAGCACCACCGCTAGCCCTCCCTCTCCTGATTGGATCACCGACTCGGGCGCCACTTTCCACACTACGCCCGATGCGAGCCTTCTTTCTTCTCTCCGTCCTCCCCACCCTTCCTGTCCCTCTTCCATCATGGTCGCCAATGGCACCTGCATCCCTGTCTCCTCCGTGGGCACTGTCAGTTCCCACGGCTCCTTTTATCTCCCTGATGTTCTTGTGGCTCCTGGTATGGTTCACAACCTTCTCTCTATTCGCCGGTTCACCACTGACAACTCTTGTTCGGTTGAGTTTGACCCTTCTGGCCTCACCGTGCGGGATTTGGCCTCCCGGGTTCCTCTGCTCCGCTGTAACAGCACTGGGTCTCTCTACACCCTTCGGTTTCCGGCGTCTGGTTCACCTTCTTCACCTTCCTCGGCGTCTGTTTCCCCTTCTTCGCCTCCCTCAGCCGCTTTCGCCGCCACTACTTCCTCCACCACTTGGCACCGTCGCCTCGGCCATCCTGGCCGGGATGCCCTGCTGCAGCTCAGTCGTAGCTCCGACATTCGGTGCTCTCGGCCTCACGATGATCACTTGTGTCATGCGTGCCAGCTGGGCCGTCATGTTCGCCTTCCTTTTCAGTCCTCTTCCTCACATGCCACTCGTGTTTTTGATCTTATTCATTGCGACTTGTGGACTTCTCCTGTTCTCAGCATGTCCGGCTATAAGTACTACTTGGTGGTGGTCGATGATTTCTCCCATTATTCCTGGACTTTTCCCCTGCGTGTCAAGTCCGAGGCGTTCCCCACCCTTAACCACTTCTTTGCTTGGGTATCTACTCAGTTCGGCCTCACCATCAAGGCTGTCCAGTGCGACAATGGCCGTGAGTTCGATAACTCAACCTCACGTGCCTTCTTCCTTTCTTATGGTGTCCACCTGCGCATGTCTTGTCCGTATACCTCCTCTCAAAACGGCAAGGCCGAGCGCATGATCCGCACAACCAATGACATCATGCGCACCCTTCTGCTCCAGGCATCTCTACCCGCTCGCTTCTGGGCGGAGTGTCTGCACACCTCCACCTATTCCTTAACCGACTTCCTTCTACTGCCTGCCCAACTCCCACACCTCACCACGCTCTATTCGGTACCCCTCCTCGGTACGACCACCTTCGAGTCTTCGGGTGTGCGTGTTACCCTAACACCGCCGCCACCGCTTCCCATAAGCTGGCTCCCCGGTCGACCCTCTGTGTCTTTCTCGGATACTCTCCGGATCACAAGGGTTACCGATGCTTTGACCTTACCTCTCGCCGTGTCCTCATCTCTCGCCATGTCGTGTTTGATGAGTCGGCATTTCCTTACTCCACCACCTCTACACCTCCACCTCCCGCTGACCCTGCGGAGGCTTCCTTCTCTCCCACTGAACCGGCGATTCCGCCACCCTTCTCCCTCTACCCTGCAGGTACTACTCTGGCGCACTCTCCTGGTGGTCCCGTCTCGCCCCTGCCGGACTCACCAGGACCTTCCGGTGCCAGACACGGTCGAGGCAGCCCCGGAGCTTCCGCCCTCGCTCCCTGTGACTTCGCTGCCTCCCGTTGTGCCTGATGTTGCGGAACCGAGCGCCGTTCCGATCGCGGAACCGAGCCCACCGACCCCACCTCCTCCCGGGCGCTTCGGACTCGTCTACCCGCGCCGGCGGGAGCTGCGTCCACCCTCACCTCCTCCCGGACGCTTTGGCATCGTCTACGAGCGCCGGCGTGACCCGGCTCTGCCGATCTCGTCACCAGCGCCGTCGTCGCCGGTGCATGCTCCGCCGGCGTCGCCACGCTCTCGCGCCGACCCGCCGGTGTACCACCCGCCTCTTCTTCACCGGGACCCTCGTGACCTCGTCACACTCACCCGATGGTGACGAGGCAGGCGTCTCGCCCGCAGGCCCTCATCGCCACCGCCGCCTGCGAGCCGGGGATCTCTCCGGTACCCTCTTCCGTCCGCGCGGCCTTGGCGGATCCTCACTAGCGCCGCGCGATGGACGAGGAGTACGCGGCCCTCCTCGCCAACCAGACGTGGGACCTCGTGCCTCGTCCGCCGGGCTCCAACATTGTCACCGGCAAATGGATCTGGACGCACAAGAGGCGGGCTGATGGTTCCCTGGAGCGCTACAAGGCTCGCTGGGTCCTTCGCGGCTTCACTCAGCGGCCCGGCATTGACTATGCTGAGACCTTCAGTCCTGTGGTGAAGCCAGCTACAGTCCGCACCGTCCTCTCCCTAGCTCTCGAGCGCTCCTGGCCTGTGCATCAGCTGGATGTCAAGAATGCCTTCCTCCATGGCACTCTGACTGAGACGGTCTACTGCAGTCAGCCGGCAGGTTTCGTGGATTCTTCTCGTCCTGACTTCGTCTGCCGGCTCAACAAATCTCTCTACGGGCTCAAGCAGGCACCCCGGGCTTGGTACTCTCGATTCGCTACCTTCCTGCAGACTCTTGGGTTCACGGAGGCCAAGTCTGACACCTCACTGTTCATATACCACTATGGGGGTGAGACTGCTTACCTGCTCCTCTATGTGGATGACATTGTTCTCACCGCCTCCAGCGAGTCTCTGCTCCACCGCATCATTGCCTCACTCCAGAAGGAATTTGCTATGAAGGATCTTGGGGTACTCCACCACTTCCTCGGCGTCACTGTTGAGCCCCGACCTTCAGGCCTGTTCCTCCACCAGCGGCAGTTCACTTGTGACATTCTGGAGCGAGCAGGGATGACCGCCTGTCAGTCCTGCTCTACACCGGTGGACACCCAGGGCAAGATGTCCGAAACTGGGGGTCCGATGCTTGGGCCAGCAGACTCCACCGCCTACCGGAGTCTTGCTGGAGCACTTCAATACCTCACTTTCACACGGCCGGACATCACTTATGCCGTCCAGTAGCTCTGCCTCTACATGCATGCTCCGCGGGAGCTCCACCTGGCTGCTATGAAGCGGCTTCTCCGGTACCTCCGTGGCACACTTGGCTACGGGCTGCTCCTCGGCCGATCCTCCACTGCCGAACTAGTTGTCTACACCGACGCTGACTGGGCGGGATGCCCGGACACCCGCAGGTCCACCTCTGGCTACGCTGTCTTCCTCGGCGGCAACCTGGTCTCTTGGTCGTCCAAGCGCCAGCCGGTGGTTTCACGCTCCAGTGCCGAGGCGGAGTACCGTGCCGTGGCCAACGGCGTGGCCGAGGCCGCCTGGCTCCGCCAGCTCCTGGCTGAGCTTCACCGCCCACTCGCCAGGAGCACGCTTGTCTACTGCGACAACGTCAGCGCGGTCTACCTCTCCACCAACCCCGTGCAGCACCAGAGGACCAAGCATATGGAGATCGATCTACACTTCGTCCGCGACCGGGTGGCCATCGGCGACGTCCGGGTTCTTCACGTCCCGACCACCTCCCAGTTTGCGGACATCTTCACCAAAGGCCTCCCTTCCTCGACCTTCTCCGAGTTTCGCTCCAGCCTCAACGTCTCCGGTGGCTAGTTGTGGCTGCGGGGGGGTCTTGTGTGTGTGTTCTTACTTGTTTTCTTTCTTGTTCAGCCTTGAACTCCGCTGCGCCGGTAGTTCAGACTGCAGGGGGTGTTGGAGTGTGACTGTTTTAGGCCCATGAGGCTAGGCCCATGTGGCCCTTGTATGGTACCTATATAGCTTCCCTTCTAGGGTTAGCCCAAATTAATTGAGTCTAATCATTCTAGCATTATTTATAACATTGCTTGAAAATGTGTAGCAGACATGACATTATACATAATCACATGTAGTGGTTAGTATCCTGTGTCCTGAATTCCAATGGCCAATGTTGCAAAACATCATTACTAGCCTATATCACTACCTAATAGTTACTGAGTCATTCATACCTGAATTGATTAGTGTCTTGGTGGCATGTGCTCCCCCCTCTGCATACCCCATTCTTGGCATCCTCTGTCTTTAAAAAAAATCCCATTCTTGGCATATATCCAATGGTCCTATACTCGCCTGAAAAAAGTTCCCTGTACTTGTCTAACTTAGCTGCATCTCATGGCTTCACAAATGGAACAACTTCCTTTTGTCCTCCTGACCTTGGTACCTTGGGCCCTGCTGTCATTTATGCAGCATAGTAGAGCACAACAATAATAACCAGATCGATGCAACTGAGTCATTCTCTCCATTTATGCAGCATAGTTTGCCACATAATACTAGATCGATGCTACCTTGGGCCCCACTGCCAAGTTCAGAGTTATTTAACTGGTCCATGTAGAGCACAACAAGTTAATGAGTGTGCATTTGCAACTTCTGAATTATGTGAATTTGCATTCTAAATTGCACTCAGTTCTGATAAGTTCCATTATAAAGTACACATGGGGATGACCAATCATGCGATGAAGTGAATATTGAACACATAAACTTATGCAGGTCATATATTTCTTGATTCACATTCTTCTGTTAAATTGATATGAAAATTGCTCTATGACCAATCATGCTGATGATGTGGTGCTAGTTGACGACAGTAGGGCGGGGGTTAATAGGAAGTTAGAACTATGGAGGCACACGTTAGAGTCGAAAGGGTTCAGACTTAGTAGGACTAAGACCGAGTACATGAGGTGCGATTTCAGCGCGACTAGGCACGAGGTGGGAGACGTTAGCCTCGATGGGCAAGTGGTGGCCAAGAAGGATACTTTTCGGTATTTAGGGTCGATGCTACAAAAGGATGGAGACATTGATGAAGATGTTAGGCATAGAATTTCAGCCGGCTGGTTGAAATGGCGTCAAGCTTCTGGCGTTCTCTGTGACAAAAGGGCGCCTCAGAAGCTGAAAGGTAAGTTCTATAGGACGGCGATTCGTCCGGCGATGTTATACGGTGCTGAGTGTTGGCCTACAAAAAGGCGACATGTCCAGCAATTGAGTGTAGCAGAGATGCGTATGCTGCGTTGGTGTTGTGGGCACACGAGGAGGGATAGAGTCCGGAACGACGATATTCGGGATAGGGTTGGGGTGGCACCAATTGAGGAGAAATTGATTCAACATCGGTTGAGATGGTTTGGACATGTCCAACGGAGGCCTCCTGAGGCGCCGGTGCGCAGTGGAGTTCTAAAGCGGGACGATAATGTAAAGAGCGGTAGAGGTCGACCTAAACTAACTTGGGACGAGTCTGTTAAGAGAGATCTTAAGGAGTGGAATATCTCCAAGGATTTAGCTATGGATAGGAGCGCTTGGAGATTGGCAATCAACGTGTCTGAACTGTGACTTCTTTTTGTCTTGTGCCATTTATGTCCCTTTATGTGTCTCCCTGTTTCTTGTCTCTTTTGGGTTTCATCTCTAGCCTACCCCAACTTGCTTGGGACAAAATGCTATGTTGTTGTTGTTGTGTGGGATTGCTTGGTTACACTGCAGTGTACACATAGAATGGTGAGGTCCTGAGGTATTTCCACAGAAAAGAGAAATGCTTTGTTGAGAGCTTGTAGTCATGTATTTTAGCTCGGCTGAATGGTTTCCTTTACTTGATAGTACCATATTTTGTTACGATGTGCCCTTTCTATGCCCGTTTATATCCACAGCAAATGTGCTTCTAAATGGTTATATAACCTTTTAATATTCTGATTAACAGTGCTTTACTTTTGGTTTACCAGAATGGTGACTCTTTAGCAGTCATAGCTTAGAGTGATACAATTTACATTATGCTACAATATGAGTTTGCTTCCTGTACCTTTTTCTTTCATTATTCTGTACCACCATGTTGTGGCTTGCTTTTCAATCCAATTCATCGTTCACTAGAATGGAAGTGTAAAGTTAACTTTTGGACGAAAGGCCTGGTAGTTGTATTGTCACTGTTCTATCTTCTAAAAAATGTTTTTTTTCACGCTGCATGTACTTTATTACTGTTCTAAGTTTGGAACTGCAGACAAATCCATTCTTGAGGCCTTGTTTTGGATGGGCCTAAGCCCTGCCTATCTATGTGGATGCACAGGGAATTTGAACTAAATTCCCAGCATCCATGTGGATTGCAGGATTGGGTCAGTATTCAGCTCCAAACAGGCCCTAACATTGATGTCAGATACATTATGGCGTCATAGTGGGCTTTCCTATGTTTTTTTTTGAAACAGATTTCCTTTTTCTGCAAACTGTTAAACATATTTTGGAAGACTACATGGGGTCAATATTTCTCATGACCTCTCATTCTTGTTCCTTCTATCATTTCCCTGACATTTCTGTGCCACTGTAATTTGTTTACCACTTGGTCACCCTGCATTCATGACCTAATCAAGATAATAGTCGCATCTTCCACTACTGCTATATTTCCTGTGTGTTATCTATCATTTTTTTTTGCCAGTGGATGCTATGGCAACACCCGTAGCTTGAGTCTTTGTTTCTTGAGTGAAAATTTGATTAGGCTTTCAATGACCAAGAACTTAAGCTTTTAAGCCCCTAACTTTATTGCAGTGGCGTATCTGTATTTTAGAGTCTTGTCAATTCTACAAGTTTTCTCCTTTCTTCAAGTTTTGCATTATATCTTAAAAGAAATTAAAGCTGCCTGATGATATTTTAATTTTGTGTTCAGACATCAAACATCAACACATACATGTGTATGAATTTCAGTTCACACTGAACATGGGCCAATTGAGCTCCTTTTTAAATGTCTTGATCTTCCTTATAGGTAGTTTCTTCTGCTCACTTGGACATCTTTGTAGAGTCTAGCACTTGCTTATTCCTGGTTAGTTTCAGGGGTGCCTTTATTTCCACTCACTTTGAGAAACAGTCAAAATTTTCTCCTAGTCTTGGAATGAGTTTAACACCGCATCCAACAGCTTATCTCACTATGCAGTATTTCAGGTGCAGTTCAGTTGATGGTGAGACGTGTGCTGAATGCTGGAATGAGGCCTTCACATTGGTTTTGCTCCACTGGTACTCTACAAATGATGTAATTCTTATACTGTCGGTCAGTTTCTTCCTCTCACTGTTTTGGTACCTGTGCATAGCTAAAGCCTAAGACGATGTGCCAATGTTGTGTTCTCTTTTTTTGTTTGACAGGATGCTAGCACCGAAAGTGTTCAGTAGCAGCTGCATGCCATATTTCAAGTTGGCAGCAGGCTGAAAGAACAGAGAGCTTTTTGTTCACTTAAGTTTCTTTGAGATCCTTCTTTTTGTGAGGGAGTTCCCGAAGATCCTGTCAGCATTGACTTTGACATGCTTTCAGCTGGAGGTCACTCTTTCTGTGTGTCATCTTGTCAATGTAAGCATGTTGTTACAGTACTGAGCAAAACAAAAAGATGAGTGGAGTCATCAAACAGAAGCCCTGTTTCCCCCATTACGGAAGCAAGTGTGATGAAAAGGTGACACCTCGCGTGACACGTCTTCACAGTTCACAGCAGATCTGATTTGGTGGCTGGATCTTGTAGGGTGCTGTTGGACATGTTCCTTGGGGGCAAGAAGCTCAGTTGAACCTTTCTGGAACAGCTCCACGCATGAGCATCACGACAAAACATGGTGAGTGTACAGTGGATGATAAGTAAGAGCACACACAGAAAGAGAAGGACCACTGGAGCAGCGTGCCAAGATCTGTCGAGATAGAAAGCAACAACATGTATGCACAGACACGGCGCAAGATCTAGCTCGAGAAGCGAGCTGCGATCGTCGACTGTCGGCATGCTGACCACTGTGGCATCTTTCCTGGGAACAGGAACGAATGGGAGGAGGGGAGGACCACCTTTCCTCCATCAAAGAATGCACAAGGTGGGTGCATCAGTGACCACTGATCAGGCATGTGCATCCTGCATCAGGCTCGCGCTCGCTTGGCTGTAATTGCCTGGGTGTGCGTGCAAAAGAGAGGTGGTGATGGTGGTGGTGGGTTTTCAGTTGCAAATTGCAGTGTTTGGTGGCAGTCGTGCGTGCGGTTGCAAGTGTCATGCTCAGAATGGGAGCTTTCAGTTATTCAGTAAGTCCAGGCTCCTCCTTGGTGCTTCCAGTCCCAGGCCGACGTGTCCCAGCCGTGGCCATCGCCTCCCTGCTCACGTCTCCATCCGCCTGTTGATCATCCCCACCAAACCTGATGCCCCCGCCGGCCCACGGTCTCGCCGCGCGGCCGAGATAGGGACAGATGTGTGCTGTGTGTTGTCGCCGGCGTGGAGCATGTGGCCGAACTGAAGAGCACTTGGCTGGCTTGCCATTGGCCGCCGGTGGCCAAGGGTGCATGCCTGGATTTCTTTAACCTCCCTAGCATCTGCTCGCTCCCGGCTTTTGCCTTGCTGAGTTCATCACCTGCATAATGCAGGATACATGGCCCCCTGTATGTAGCTTGCTTAGTTCCCTCCCTCCCCAATTATCACTCTAATGTCAAACCTTTCTTATCCTGCGGCTGGATAATTGAGTGTGCATCACTTGGATAATATTGTAATTAGCTGTTGCATCCCCTTTACTTGACTCAATGTGGACCAAGTGAGTTCTCTTTGCTCTTCTTTCTATACTATAGCAGAGGTGGACCAGTTGATCCAACCTAGTCATGTTCTATAGTATATATATGCTTAAACTGAAGTGAATCAGTGTGACTCAGTGCTGCTTTCCATGTACTACCTTATCTATGCCGAATTATAAACAGTGTTTAATGTTAGTGGTGACTATATAAAGTGAAAAGAATTGGGTTGTGTACTAGATTATGAAGTGAAAATCGATGCTAAATCGCGAGAAATATTCTGGTGATCCGCGTGTCCCATAGTTTTCATATTGATCTAGTGCCCAAACCAAAAGTGATTTGACATCGCCTCCCCTGTACCAAGCAAGTTTTGCTTGTATATATCACGCCTACTAAGGGGGTGTTTGGATGTAGGGACTAAAGTTTAATTAGTGTCACATCGGATGTTATCGGATGTTATATGTGGTGTTCGGATGCTAATAAAAAATAAATTACAAATTCCGTCAGTAAACCGCGAGACGAATTTATTAAGATTAATTAATCCATCATTAGCACATGTTTACTGTAGCACAACATTGTCAAATCATTGACTAATTAGACTTAAAAAAATTCGTCTCGTAAATTAGTCACAATCTATACAATTAGTTATTTTTGGTCTATATTTAATACTCCATGCATGTGTCCAAACATCCGATATGATAAATGCTAAAGCACCCTTAACCCAACACCCCCTAAGTTTGGTTGTGATACGCAACATCGAGAAAAGCGAATTCGCCTCCCTTGAATTGATATCTTAGCTCTTCTTTTGGAGGCTCATCATCAACTTGAATGACATCTTAGCTTTGCTCATATTATACACACATATAAAATCCTCTCGTAGCGTGAGCAGATGGTGATGCTCACTCGAGTAAAGGCAAAGCTGCCGCGGATGAAGAGATCAGTGTAGGAGTTCGATGCAACTAGCCTAGTTGGCATTGGGCCTCACCCTTCAAAGTATTCCCAGAACTAACTTAATGATTCCATCACCCATATATATAATGCATTCTCAAGTGACAGTGCTTTCTTGTCAACAACAAGTACATGCTATAAAAACGTTAAACTTGGTATGCGGCCAAATCAAGGCCTAGTCCTCCGTGCTAAAACAAGATTCTGGCCAGTGTTTTTCTATTGTGTTGTGTTGCATTGTAGCATCACCATCCATCACTGGTTCTGACTCCCAATGCAAGAGAGCCTTTGAAAAGGGGGACAGAGAAGGCAGTGGCATTGTTCCTGGCTTGGCTAGCTACAAGAGCAAGGGAGGAGCTATGTGCTAACCCAGTTATTACTAAACTCCAAAGGTGAATTTAGGAAAGCATGGTGCATCATGTCCTGTCGTCCTCATTCAACCACACATGTCATCTCGATAGGATATGACTGAGTTACAACTTTCAGCAAAAGATAGGACCGTGTTAGAACCATCTTCATAACAATCAGGAAAAACGAAAACGACGGTTTGGCCATCCATTAGAGCAACTCCAACATTCTTTAATAAATCACTTGCAAATCTTTGATTATTCCAACTCCAAAAAAAGAGTAGGGAGGAAACTTGTATCGTATCTCTAACTGTTTCTAATAATTTTGCTCCTAGAAAATAAAATCAAAACACAGGGCCCACTGCTCCAACTCGGCTCTTCTACCAACATTTCTTCTTCCTTTGCGTCGATACATAGACTTCCATGGTTGACTATGTCAGGCCAGCGACCATAATAGGCACCCCAACAACCTCCAAAACGGAATCTCAATTGCTTGCTCTACTTTTTAGTATTCTCATGTCTAAAAAGAGAAAGTGATGATCGGTGTTGGCATTCAAATGCAGCAGGTAGTTTAAAAAGCCCTTTTTAACTATGGACTAAAGACATGGTGCCTCAAGTTTGTCACGGATGAAAAGAGAAGGTTTCAAAGAGAAGGAACGAGGGCGACGAGAGGAGGGAGTTGATTTCCAACCGGACGGTTCAATTATCCAAGGCCGCAGTGGCCTGACGGGTGAGCCTAGGTCTAGCGTGTCCAATATTGCCACTGTGTGTGTCCACATGGTCAAAACAGATAGCAAAACCAGTCCAATGGGTAAAATGACTGGTACAAAAAGTTTAATGTGTTGAATATATGGTTTTATAGGTTTGGAGGTTAAGTAGCCAACACACAATATGTGAGGGGGTTATTTAATTTATACTTTTTCCCAAAACTGACCCATAGTCATCCACAAAGTGCATAGTCACTACGAGTTAATTAGAACTTCCTGGCATTTTCTTTGCTGAGTGATGTTTTTTTTAGAAAATGGAAAAGACTTCGCGCTTCTGCATTGCTCGGTGATGTTATGTGATGGCTGTTGGATAATTATGAGAGTATTCTTTTTTAAAATCCCGAATCTAGGAACCCAGGCTAAACACCTGGATCACTTGGCATTGAATTGTTATGATTGTGATCTGAGGCGCCGTTCGGCTGTGCTGATAAGCTGGCTGAAAAACACTGTTGGCTGATTTGTTGTGAGAGAAAAACACTGTTCCGGCTGAAAAAACAAGCTGAAAAGTACGGATTATAAGCCGGATAAATAGGGCCTCAGTATTCTTTTTTAAAACCCCGAATCTAGGACCCTAGGCTAAATACCCGGATCACACAATGGTAGTACCAAATTGTGATTGGCTTCAAAATTTAGCCCAAGATTGACCATTCTACTAGGGGTTAAAACTGAGCCCATATATGATCATTAAACGTAAATGACAGGGTATGCACACAGTTTGGGGCCAAAATGATGAACTAAACAATACACACGTTGTAAACAATGTAAACACGAGCTGTTTAAACGCTTCTACGCGACTGTTCTGATGATGGCGAGCAAAGTGAGAGGGCAGGATGTGTGAAAATTTGGGTGCTGTACTGGATCCCTAGATCACGTGCAGTGGGTGAAGATTTGGGAAAACTAAAGTGAATTGTGATGAATAATGAATTGCTTTGACCTTTGAGGATATAATGGCAGCTCGAAGCTATTTTTTAGAGCTCTTTGGCTCACAGCTAAATTATTATAATATAGACTATGCATAAGATTATTATATTCTAGGTTATGAACTATAATAATTAGAGCGTTTGGATTTTTGTATTATTGTGGTGGATTATTCTTGGTTCATGTGACAAATACTCATAATGACATAAAAACAGGTCTGAGGTGTAATCTGGTGTTCTGATTATAATAATCCGTCTCATAATTTAACATGTTTGGATCACAATTCAATTATTTTAGCTGATTATTATAATCACGATGAATTAAAACAGACCCGTTGAAAACAAACATAATATGAAACTCTTGAAAATATATAGGTATCTGAGTGTTTGTTTGCATATTTATTGATGCTACGTCTAAATCATCAAATTCATAGTCTTGATTATTGTCCATGTAAGGGACTGTGACGCCTAAGAGGAGGGGGGTGAATTAGGCAACTTAAAATTCCACTTCAAACTATGGCCTCTAATTTTCACCTTAGCAAAACCTATGCAAGAAAGTAATCTATCTAAATGTGCAACTATGATTTTGCTAAGTGTGTTGCTATCTCTACCGCAAAAGAGTTATGCAACCTAGGTTCCAATCCTATCAACTAAGCTATGAAAGTAAAGTACACACGGTAGCAATATAAATGCGGAAGGTAAAGATGAGGTAGAGATGCAAACTCCCGTCGATGACTCCGGTATTTTTACCGAGGTATCGAGAAGCGCTCAAACTTCCCCTAGTCCTCATTGGAGCCCCTCACAAGGAATCCCTCACAAGGGCCAAGCTCCCAGTCGGGTAACTCCGTGGATAGCCCCTTGCCTTCCCCACACGCAAGTGGGTCTCCGGTGTGCCTTCCGGCAAGCCTCTCCCGGACCGCTCCCTGTCGTCTTCACTATCAAGCTTCTGGCCGAAACGTCGTGGGTCTTGTTCCCTTCGGTACACGATGACGACCACACCACAAAAGTGGTTGGTGTGGTCTCGCAAGACTACAAGCACCATCGAGTACAAACACTGTGCGCGCAAGCACCTTGGGTTTAGAGGTATGCAAACCTCACTAGCAACTAGACCTAAGCCTACAGCAAGCGCATAAGCGGTGGTCTAATTAACCTAAGCACTTCGCAAAGCACCTATGCTAATCACCTAATGAAACACCAAGCGCTATGCAAGTGGAGATCACTAAAATGGTGTATCAACACCCTTGGTATGTTTCCTTAAGTCTTCTCTACTCAAATGACCAGTTGGGGGGTCTATTTATAAGCCCCATGGAGAAAGTAGCCGTTGTGGGGCAAAACCTAGCTTTCTGCTACTGACCGGACGCGTAGGTCGTCCTGATCGGATGCATCCAGTCCTCATAAGGGCCGTGTCCGGTCACCTCTGCCAAGCCCATTTCTTCGCGATCTTGCATCCAGCTTGGTTCCTATCTTCATGCTTGGACTTTGCTTGATTTCTTGGGTCTTCTATTGTGTTTCTAGGGTCTTGCTTGAGGTGTTGATCGTCGGATCATCACGTCGCCTTCGTCCAAGTCACATTTGCAACCTATTGGACTACAAAACTAACACTCGTAAACGCATTAGTCCAAACACCAAAATCCAAAGTAAATGAGCCAAAGGTCCATTTTCCTTACAATCTCCTTATTTTTGGTGATTGATGACAACATGACCAAAGCAAGCAAATAATAAAAGTTTCAGAATTTTTTAAAAACTATCTACTTGCTAGGATGCAATGCAAAGGCAAGTTTATATGAAGCCAAAGATAACAATTGAATGTACTTTTGGAAAACTTATCTTGCCCTTGCAAATGTCCCCAAGTGGTATTATGGACTTAAGCCTTTCCCTAACTCCATAATCCACTTTTCTCCCTTTCTCGGACCATACCACTTGTAATTTAATTATGGTTTGGCTTGCTTTTGGTCCTACAAATTCTCCCCCTTTGGAATCAAACACCGAAAAGGAAGACATTAGTAGCACAAGGGAGGGTCAAATTTTGTGATCCTTTATATGTGGAGTGGAATAGATCACAAAACTTGACTCTCACAATACATAGACTAAGCTCCCCCTAAATATATGCATACATATGGTGGAGGATGAATTATATGCATAAATGGAAAATTAATGCACAAGGAAGTTTAATCTATATAATGCATGGAGAAAGCATATAAAAACCAAAATGAAATTAACATGACGATATCGGTTTAGGAATACCACATGTAGAAACCAATTTGATTGACACCACTTGCAAGAGGTGGTGGATTTTTGAAGCATGATGCTTATCTCCGGGGACTCCATTTTCCTTGCAATGAGACTACTATGCACATGATAAGCTTGAAATAGTGTTAGTCTCAAAGCATCCAACTTGTAGAGTAACCTCCCCTTAAAATTGTGCATACAAGCATGGAATACTTGTAGGAGACATGCACGTTAATTTTAGAATAAAAAAGACCACTTGAAAGATGACATCACATGAATGTGAGAGTCATTTTCAAAAAATGATATTCGGGGGAAATTATCTACAATTTGGACTTTGGCACATATTAGATAAATAATTGTAAAACAAGCTATGTGCCGTGCTCCTAAACAATTTAAACCATATAGGTTTGGTCCAAGGGTTAAGAGTGAAACCGAGCAACCCTACCATATGATTTACCTAGTGTATGCATCACAAAGAATTTAAACGTGCAAATGCAAACCTAGGCATAAAAAGGAACTATATGTTAATAGAAATTGCAATAAATTAAATCTAGTTACCTAACATGGGAGGGGGAATTTGGGTCCATAATATTTACTAACCCACTTGGCAATGACATGAACCGACGTGATGCACCCCATGAAATACACCCATACTTTGTCAAGTCTCCAAATTCCCCGTGGTCCATTGGACTTCTCACTTCCCCTTCGGGATCCAAACCTTCTTGGTGCTCTTCATGTTTAAAATAATTTCATTTGGCACCCAAATATGTTTGACCCCATTGTTGGCTTGCTTGTTCACCTTGATGGCCACCACCTTTTCATTCTTCTTCTTCTTCTTCTTCTTCTTCAAGAGATAGGGTGTGGAGGCCTTCTTATCCACCTTGTTAGTGTAGGTGTCGGAGAGCTTGCTTGTTTGCTTTTTGTTTTTCTCTTTCTTCTTTGCTCCTCTCCCATTCTTCACCTTGCACTCATAAGACTTGTGGCCTTCCTTGTGGCATACGTAGCAAACCACACTTTGTCCTTCATCAAGCTTCTTCACTCCCTTGATGGTGTTATCTTGATGAAGTTGGGCTTGCTCAGTCTTGCCTTTCACTTGAGTCAAGTCCTTGGTGAGGCGAGCCACTTCTTGCTTGAGTTGCTCATTCTCCATTGCGACCTCTTGTGAGCATGTTTCTACAACAACTTTCTCAAAACAAACTTGGTCGCAAAAGGGTTTGGCTTGCTTTTGGTCCTACAAATTCTCCCCCTTTGGAATCAAACACCGAAAAAGAAGACATTAGTAGCACAAGGGAGGGTCAAATTTTGTGATCCTTTATATGTGGAGTGGAATAGATCACAAAACTTGACTCTCACAATACATAGACTAAGCTCCCCCTAAATATATGCATACATATGGTGGAGGATGAATTATATGCATAAATGGAAAATTAATGCACAAGGAAGTTTAATCTATATAATGCATGGAGAAAGCATATAAAAACCAAAATGAAATTAACATGACGATATCGGTTTAGGAATACCACATGTAGAAACCAATTTGATTGACACCACTTGCAAGAGGTGGTGGATTTTTGAAGCATGATGCTTATCTCCGGGGACTCCATTTTCCTTGCAATGAGACTACTACACACATGATAAGCTTGAAATAGTGTTAGTCTCAAAGCATCTAACTTGTAGAGTAACCTCCCCTTAAAATTGTGCATACAAGCATGGAATACTTGTAGGAGACATGCACGTTAATTTTAGAATAAAAAAGACCACTTGAAAGATGACATCACATGAATGTGAGAGTCATTTTCAAAAATGATATTCAGGGGAAATTATCTACAATTTGGACTTTGGCACATATTAGATAAATAATTGTAAAACAAGCTATGTGTCGTGCTCCTAAACAATTTAAACCATATAGGTTTGGTCCAAGGGTTAAGAGTGAAACCGAGCAACCCTACCATATGATTTACCTAGTGTATGCATCACAAAGAATTTAAACGTGCAAATGCAAACCTAGGCATAAAAAGGAACTATATGTTAATAGAAATTGCAATAAATTAAATCTAGTTACCTAACATGGGAGGGGGAATTTGGGTCCATAATATTTACTAACCCACTTGGCAATGACATGAACCGACGTGATGCACCCCATGAAATACACCCATACTTTACCAAGTCTCCAAATTCCCCGTGGTCCATTGGACTTCTCACTTCCCCTTCGGGATCCAAACCTTCTTGGTGCTCTTCATGTTTAAAATAATTTCATTTGGCACCCAAATATGTTTGACCCCATTGTTGGCTTGCTTGTTCACCTTGATGGCCACCACCTTTTCATTCTTCTTCTTCTTCTTCTTCTTCTTCTTCAAGAGAGAGATAGGGTGTGGAGGCCTTCTTATCCACCTTGTTAGTGTAGGTGTCGGAGAGCTTGCTTGTTTGCTTTTTGTTTTTCTCTTTCTTCTTTGCTCCTCTCCCATTCTTCACCTTGCACTCATAAGACTTGTGGCCTTCCTTGTGGCATACGTAGCAAACCACACTTTGTCCTTCATCAAGCTTCTTCACTCCCTTGATGGTGTTATCTTGATGAAGTTGGGCTTGCTCAGTCTTGCCTTTCACTTGAGTCAAGTCCTTGGTGAGGCGAGCCACTTCTTGCTTGAGTTGCTCATTCTCCATTGCGACCTCTTGTGAGCATGTTTCTACAACAACTTTCTCAAAACAAACTTGGTCGCAAAAGGGTTTGGCTTGCTTTTGGTCCTACAAATTCTCCCCCTTTGGAATCAAACACCGAAAAAGAAGACATTAGTAGCACAAGGGAGGGTCAAATTTTGTGATCCTTTATATGTGGAGTGGAATAGATCACAAAACTTGACTCTCACAATACATAGACTAAGCTCCCCCTAAATATATGCATACATATGGTGGAGGATGAATTATATGCATAAATGGAAAATTAATGCACAAGGAAGTTTAATCTATATAATGCATGGAGAAAGCATATAAAAACCAAAATGAAATTAACATGACGATATCGGTTTAGGAATACCACACGTAGAAACCAATTTGATTGACACCACTTGCAAGAGGTGGTGGATTTTTGAAGCATGATGCTTATCTCTGGGGACTCCATTTTCCTTGCAATGAGACTACTACGCACATGATAAGCTTGAAATAGTGTTAGTCTCAAAGCATCTAACTTGTAGAGTAACCTCCCCTTAAAATTGTGCATACAAGCATGGAATACTTGTAGGAGACATGCACGTTAATTTTAGAATAAAAAAGACCACTTGAAAGATGACATCACATGAATGTGAGAGTCATTTTCAAAAATGATATTCAGGGGAAATTATCTACAATTTGGACTTTGGCACATATTAGATAAATAATTGTAAAACAAGCTATGTGCCGTGCTCCTAAACAATTTAAACCATATAGGTTTGGTCCAAGGGTTAAGAGTGAAACCGAGCAACCCTACCATATGATTTACCTAGTGTATGCATCACAAAGAATTTAAACATGCAAATGCAAACCTAGGCATAAAAAGGAACTATATGTTAATAGAAATTGCAATAAATTAAATCTAGTTACCTAACATGGGAGGGGGAATTTGGGTCCATAATATTTACTAACCCACTTGGCAATGACATGAACCGACGTGATGCACCCCATGAAATACACCCATACTTTGCCAAGTCTCCAAATTCCCCATGGTCCATTGGACTTCTCACTTCCCCTTCAGGATCCAAACCTTCTTGGTGCTCTTCATGTTTAAAATAATTTCATTTGGCACCCAAATATGTTTGACCCCATTGTTGGCTTGCTTGTTCACCTTGATGGCCACCACCTTTTCATTCTTCTTCTTCTTCTTCTTCTTCTTCTTCTTCTTCTTCAAGAGATAGGGTGTGGAGGCCTTCTTATCCACCTTGTTAGTGTAGGTGTTGGAGAGCTTGCTTGTTTGCTTTTTGTTTTTCTCTTTCTTCTTTGCTCCTCTCCCATTCTTCACCTTGCACTCATAAGACTTGTGGCCTTCCTTGTGGCATACGTAGCAAACCACACTTTGTCCTTCATCAAGCTTCTTCACTCCCTTGATGGTGTTATCTTGATGAAGTTGGGCTTGCTCAGTCTTGCCTTTCACTTGAGTCAAGTCCTTGGTGGGGCGAGCCACTTCTTGCTTGAGTTGCTCATTCTCCATTGTGACCTCTTGTGAGCATGTTTCTATAACAACTTTCTCAAAATAAACTTGGTCGCAAAAGGGTGAGTATAGACATAAAGCATTGCAAGAAGTAGAGGCATCCTTTTTAGGCATGTCAAAGATTAAACTATTCTTTTTAGGTGCCTCAGTGGGGGTTGTACCGACGGCTTCAAGATTAGCAACTTTATTAGTTAGCTCATCACAATGTTTGCACATGGTTTCCATTTTAGCAAGCAAAGTTTTATAAGCATCTTGTGAGCTAGCTAACTTTTCTTTTAATTTTTCATTTTTCTTTACAAGTTGCTCATCATTGATGGTGCATGCATTTCTTGTTGCACTAGCCTCAAATTGCTCAATTTTAATAGATAGTTCAATATTTAGATTAGCAAAACGTCTCATTGTTCAAGCAAGGTTTTATAAGCTTCTTGTGAATTATCTATCTTTTCTTGCAACATTTTTAGCTTCTTTTGTTGGCTAGTGCAAGCCTTAGCATATTTAAGATTTTCTTGCACAAGTTCATTAAGAGAAGGCATTTCATCATCACTATCACTCTCACTAGAGGATGAGCTTTCGTTACCTCGTGCCATAAGGCATGTGAGTAGAGCTTGATGATGAGTAGTGCTTGCGCCCGCGCCTCTTGTGATGGTCTTCTTCTTCACTTGAAGAATCATCCCATGATCTTATTGATGTGAGGGCTTTGTCCTTGCACGCCTTCTTCTTTGTCTTGGGTGTGGACTTGTTTGGACAAACTTCCATAATGTGCCCCAACTCGCCGCACCCATAGCATCCTTTCTTTCTTTGCTCATTTCTTTGATTGGTGAAGATGAAATCTTGAATTTAGATGGGCACACCCTTGACATTGAGCCTTTGGATCATCTTCTCCACCTTGTTGATAAGTTTGATTGATTCTTCATCAAGGTCAGAGGTGGTGGAGGAAGATTGATCATCATCACTTGATTCATCATCATCGTCATCATCGTCGTCATCCTCATCTTCATCTTCACTTGAGGAGCTTGAGCTTGAGCTTGTCTCAACTTGCTTGCCCTTCGTCTTCCTTTTCTCACTACATGCGAGAGCTTTGCCTTTACTTGATGAAGAGGCTTCTTCTTGACCCATCTTGCGTGACATTTCAAATGCCACTATCTTGCCAATGACTATGGCTAGGGTCATGGTGCTTATGTCCTCCATGTTGTGGAGGATGGTAATGATGTTTGCATATTTATTTTGTGGTAGCACAGAGATGATCTTCCTCATGATGTATGCACCACCTAGCTTTGTTAATCCTATAGAATTGAGCTCATTGATAATTAGATTCAAATGAGAATACATATCCCGAACAAGCTCATCATCATTCATTTCAAAAGAATCATAACTTTGTTGAGCTAGGCAATATTTTTGCTCACGAACATTACTTGTGTCGTCATGGAACTCTTGTAGTTTTAACCAAATTTCATGTGCCATATTTAAAGTGAACACTTGGTTAAACACATCCATGCTAAAAGATTCAAACAAGCAATGTTTAGCTCTAGCATTGGAATGAATTTCTTTTTCTTCATTCTTTGTGGGTTTATCGGGATTCTTAATGGATTTCATCCCATCACGAGTAACTATCCAAACACCCAAATCTATCGCCTCAAGGTGATAAGCCATTCTAGCTTCATAGTAGGGGAAGTTAGTGCCATCAAAGTGCGGAGGCATAGAGATATCCATCCCAACCACTCTAAATAGCATCGGCTCAATGGCGGTGAAGCCAAAGGTCCAAATTGAGCCAACTAGCTTTGATACCACCTGTAAGGGACTGTGACGCCTAAGAGGGGGGTGAATTAGGCAGCTTGAAATTCTACTTCAAACTATGGCCTCTAATTTCTACCTTAGCAAAACCTATGCAAGAAAGTAATCTATCTAAATGTGCAACTATAGTTTTGCTAAGTGTGTTGCTATCTCTACCGCAAAAGAGTTATGCAACGTAGGTTCTAATCCTATCAACTAGCCTATCAACTAAGCTATGAAAGTAAAGTACACACCATGGTAGCAATATAAATATGGAAGGTAAAGATGAGGTAGAGATGCAAACTCCCGTTGATGACTTCTGTATTTTTACCGAGGTATCGAAAAGCGCTCAAGCTTCCCCTAGTCCCCATTGGAGCCCCTCACAAGGAATCCCTCGCATGGGACAAGCTCTCAGTCGAGTAACTCCGTGGATAGCCTCGGGCCTTCCCCATGTGCAAGTGGGTCTCCAGTGTGCCTTCCGGCAAGCCTCTCCCAGACCGCTCCCCGCCGTCTTCACTATCAAGCTTTTGGCTGAAACACCGCGGGCCTTTTTCCCTTCGGTTCACGATGATGGTCACACCACAAACATGGTTGGTCTGGTCTCGCAAGACTACAAGCCCCGCCGAGTACAAGCCAGTGCACGCAAGCACCTTGGCTTCAGAGGTATGAAAACCTCACTAGCAACTAGACCTAAGCCTAGAGCAAGCGCATAAGCGGTGGTCTAATTAACCTAAGCACTTCGCAAAGCACCTATGCTAATCACCTAATGAAACACTAAGCACTATGCAAGTGGAGATCACTGAAATGGTGTATCAACACCCTTGATATGTTTCCTTAAGTCTCCTCTACTCAAATGGCCAGTTGGGGGTCTATTTATAAGCCCCATGGAGAAAGTAGCCATTGGGGGCGAAACCCAGCTTTCTGCTACTGTCCTGAAGTGTAGGTTCTCCTATTCAATCGCGTCCATCGTCCTGACATTGGAACACGCGTGCACTGGTCGGACTCAGCACCGAGTCCGCTCACTTGCCACTGGACACGTACGGTCGTGTTTGCGCCGCTCTGAAACCTCTCTAGAATCGATCGGAAGCTGCCACTAGCGCGTCCGGTCGTCCTGCCTGCCACATCCACTCTTCACTGAGCCATTGTCGCGCTGATGAACAGTGACACTCGTGCGTCCGGTCACCTAATGCCCTCAACATTTGGTCGCTGCTGCTGACGCCTACTGCTGCTAGGCACTTGATCGGATGCATCCGGTCCTCATAAGGGCCATGTCCGGTCACCTCTACCGAGCCCATTTCTTCGCGATCTTGCGTCCGGCTTGGTTCCTATCTTCATGCTTAGACTTTGCTTGATTTTTTAGGTCTTCTATTGTGCTTCTAGGGTCTTGCTTGAGGTGTTGATTGTTGGATCATCACGTCGCCTTCATCCAAGTCACGTTTGCAACCTATTGGACTACAAAACTAACACTCGCAAACACATTAGTCCAATTTGGTCTTGTTGATCATCAAACACCAAAATCCAAAGTAAATGGGCCAAGGGTCCATTTTCCTTACAGTCCATACAACAAAGAGTATATTTTTAGCCATCCAACTATTACAAGAGTTTGTTTTTAACCATCCAACTCTAAAATTAAACTAGAAATCTTTGATTACCAAACTATCAATAGTGGACAAGTTTGGCCATTTAGTTGGTTTCAAAGGTAGTTTGTTTTCTTTCTAGAAATAATAAAACCAGATTATTTTATAAAAAATTGTCAATAATCCATTTAAAATCAGGAACAATATGAAATCATTAATAATTCTATTTTCTAAAAACTTACATATATCTGTTAGTGATCTACTTGAAGTTACTTGTATTTTAGTTGTTCCTATGGTTCATAATTATGTTTGTTACTTATTTAAATCATCATTTTGCACTCTATTACTCCATCTATTTTTTTACACATCGAATTTGTCTTGTCCTAAGTCAAATATTTCTATCTTTAACCATCATTTTTTAAAATTATATAGGTTAACATAAGATTTATGTTTTTAGATTTACTGTGGGAAATCCTTTCATAATATATAGTTCACATGTTGAAAGTGATAGTCAAAGTTCGAATTGTTTGACTTAGGACAAACTTAACATGACATGTAAAAAATGGAGGGAGTATACATAGTATCACTGTCGGATTGTATTACTAACCGACAGTGATTCCTATTCCCTGAATCCAAAATTTTTATTCAACGTGGTTAACTTCGGGTTACGTCCGCGCACACACAATTTATCCTCGATCTCTTCCCATCTTCCTCTCCTTCCTAGCTTTGTCCTTTCTCTACTCCCTACCTCTCCCTCTCTCCTCCTCCCCTTCCCGTCGTGGTGGCCTTGTTGGTCTCATCATAGGTGATGCGTGTGTTGTGATGGCCCCCCGAATGCGGGGCATGGCCAGCGGATCTAGCCTGGGCTCCCCCGACCTTGGCCCTCTTTGGCTTCATGGCCACTGCCTCGTCATCGCGTTATGGGCAGTGGGTGGAGGGGGCCATGAAGGACGACGTGGCAGCGAGTGGAGCGGTTGTGGGCACGAGCCATAGTAGCCTAGTGAGCAGTCATTTGGTTCTTTTTAAAATTCCCATTACTGCGATTGTAGCACCGACAGTGGTAGCCACTCACCGTTATTACCAACTATGCACTACAAGTTCCAAAATCCGGTAGTGATAGGCTTTTGGAACCAGCAGTATTTGCCTTTTATGTACCAATGGTTTCTCCATAAGAATCGCTCTTGCTGAGCCAAACAACAAGAATTTGTATAGATTCTTGTAGGAATCAAATAAGAATCACTTCTACATTTACACTAAGAACTAGGAGCTAAAAAATATGATTCTCATCACTCACTATACAATGCCCACCAGAATGACTTCGCACCTTCTCTCTAGCAGAATCACTCCACTAGAGAATCGGGGAGGTGAGTGTTAAGAATCTGAGGTGGAGCTCTACCAAATAGGCCTATATAGAATCTCAAAGGTGATTCACTTCCACGAGGAATACATGTTTTCAATTTACCTGATACTCCTCCATCATAGATAGAGAATATCAATCAACACTTGTGAAACAACAAATCCATGCATGCTTTGATTCAAGACATGTATAAGTGTGTTCTCATTGCATCCATCGATCACATGTCTTCCATGTTTTTTTGCGAAGGTTCCATGTAAATATAATTAGATATATATAGCATCAACTGCATTCATTCATGTGTCTTTCATATATGATTTGATTGCATGAATGCATCATGAAAGATGTCACATGTAGTGTACAAGAAAGGTAACGGTGGTTTAAGTGATGGAGGCAACAAAGAGAGTGAATAGGTATCAATGTGATCAAGTTGTCACTACTGCACAACGGGGCTTTAGTCCCGGTCCAAAAGGACCTCTAGTTCCAGGCTGTGAGCCGGGACTAAGGTTTTGGGACTAAATGTCCCACCTTTAGTCCCGGTTCTCAGGCCCAGGACTAAAGGGAGACCTTTAGTCCCGGTTGGTAATACCAACCGGGACTAAAGGTGTTACCAAGCATTGACGTGGCGCAGCACCTTTTAGTCCTGGTTGGTATTACCAACCAGGACTAAAGGTTCTTTTTTCTTTTTCCTTTTTTCTTTCCAATTCATTATTGATTTTGGTTTTCATTTATATTGTTTTCCAATTTATTCTTCGCTGCTATTATCCGTATACGTTGCACCTATACGAGAGCGTTATTATTGCACACAAATAAAGTATAAAACTATATATATATTATAGAGCTATACATATACGTACATACACATTACATTTACAATAATATACAAGTAATCAAGTGTTTGGCCACCGGTTAATGAGTTACACAAATGTTTGCCCGCCACTCAAAGCTCATACAAGTGTTCGTTCTTGTTTGGACTCTTCAAATCCAACCTAGGGTTGTGGTGGAACTCGCCGTCTTCCAGGATGACATGATCATTGATGAAACCTGCGATCATCTCCTGGATTGCGACGAGTATTGTGTGCTTGAACACTTGTTCTTTCAATTCCCACTCCTTCTATTTGCATTAATTAAAGGAAAAGATATTAATATACATAAGATTTATTTAGTTTCAACAAATAAATAAGATATGAATTTACTATATACACATGTTACTTACTTTTAGCATCTCTTTAGCAGGTGTAAATTTGCTACACCACATATACTCGCAAACGTAGTATCCACATAAATTGGTTTCGTATGGTTGTTTAGACACCCACTTATGTAGAATAGGAGGGGAGAGTGGCACTTTCAGATCCGTATGATATCTTTGTTGTAGCTAAGCCCAAGCCCTGCCCAATAAGTTAGTCGTTGATTAGGTATAGCATAGTAAATTAAAGGAGCAGACAACGATAATTAACGAATGATAGAACTTACCTTTGGATCATGTCTATCATGTCTTGGTACATTGCCAGCTCTTTTCTCATTGAGTCCCACACATTTATAGTTTGTTCCTTGATCTTAATCTCAATGAGTATCTAGTGATCCCTACATTTGTTTATAGAGTCAACTTATATATATATATATATATATATATATATATATTAATGTTGGATTGACTAAGACATGATATAACACAACACTTTACCCCATATTGTAAGGGAAGAGTATCAACTCCTTATGCCTTTGGTTATAAAAGAACCTCTGGAGGTTTTTCTACATTTCCTTGATCTTCAGATTGAATGGATCTTTAGTCTTTGTGTCCTTGTACATGACATACGGATCAATAAAACCAATTTGATCGTCTTGTTTCAATCTGAGTTCTCTCATCAAGTGTCTACACATTGTGAGCATAGTTATTATGAATACGTACATATGCTAGAGTGGGATTATTGATTAAACGAAAGAATCACTTACACACAGTAGCAGCTTATGAGAGATTTGTCAAGAGCATCCATATAGAGAAGCTGGTGTACTTCACTAAACTGTACCCAGATGACGTCATCTCCACGGAAGTAGTGACGGTCTCTGACTTGGACGCCCAGATATTGTTCACTTTGATGTTGTGCACAGAATCTCAAGTAGTACTCGTGCAGCTTGTATATTTGTGTACCAAGATTTTTTACCTTTGCAGGGTCACATAGACTCCTGCCATATACGTACTTCCTCCGCCATTCATCAACAACTTCAGCCTCTTTAACAGTTATCAGTTCCTCCTGACCGAGAAGTTGTTCTAAGGAAAGCCTAGTCACATTCATCCACTTGGCGAGTTCATCTAAGTCCACATCATCAGGTACCGACATTTGCATCAAGTTCATGTTGGAACCATATTGATTCTCAACCACTAGTGGCGGCACTGATTGTTGCGCTTGTTGGCCGAGCTATGCAACACCTTTCCTGGCCGCCTTCTGTTTCCTTTTGTCCTCCTTGATTTTCTTTGTGATAGTACGCTCATAGTCTGATAGTGGCGGCGCTGGTTTTTTACTAGTGGCACGCTTCTCGTCTTGCATAGCCTGCACCACTTGACGTAGCTTTACACGAGGATACATTAGGTATGGCTTCTCTTGCTTTGCTCGTGCGTCAGCTTTGGTCTTTTTGAAGAACGCTTTCACTTCTGCCTTGACTGAAGCATTAAGTTCTTCATCAGTCTTCTCGTATGAAAGCTTGGTCATCTTCGGGATCTTCATGACCACAACTTGTTTCTTCGGTGGAGGTGGTGGGACCGATCTCTGTGGGCCAACGGGCCTCTTATTCCTCGATGGACCAGCTGGTGCCGATGAGGCGGCCGTTGTCGGCATTGGCAGAGGCGGCGGCAGCGTGGTTGGAGCTTGCTGTTGTGGAGGATATTGGGCCACTGGCGGCGTTGGAGTACGTCGTGGAGGAGATACGGCCAGCGGTGGGGATACAACCTTGTCTTGTATGAAATCATCGTCGTCGTCGTGTCCCACAGCACTGTGGTCATGTGGTGAATGGATAGACAGACTTGGGGAGGTCCTGGATTTGAAAAAAAATGAACAAGGCATATACATGAGTGAACCGTAAT
This sequence comes from Saccharum hybrid cultivar R570, assembly GCA_038087645.1. Taxonomy (NCBI): domain Eukaryota; kingdom Viridiplantae; phylum Streptophyta; class Magnoliopsida; order Poales; family Poaceae; genus Saccharum; species Saccharum hybrid cultivar. The sequence continues at coordinate 16,797,191 of JAQSUU010000564.1, forward strand.
TAGATACAGTACATAATTATTGAAATGCAATTGCGTTCACAATCATCCACACCTAGGGTTCGGTTGTGGTGGCGGCGCCCCAGGAATAATGATGTATCGTTTCTTCCAACATATGAATGTCTTCTCCGCTTCACCTAGGGTCTTCTCCCTATCACCACCTTCGATATCCAGAGCCACATTTTCATAGCCTTTGACCACTCTATCCACTGAGGCACTAGCATATCTGGGTGGTATTACGACCGAGTGGATCCTTGGTGTCTTGGTGGGGTCGATAGGAGATACAACACCGGTAGCCACCTTGACTGTGGCATTCCCCTCCGGAATATGCAGCTCACAGGACGTCAACGGAGTAGTGACGTCATCCACTAGGAAGCACATCCCTGTGTCATCATCTTGCCTCACATGCACCTCCATAGAAGCACAACTGCTTTTCAACTGAGCTGAGCCGGGGCTGATGTTGGCGGTCGGCTGTGACAAGCTCTGGAGGCGGGAACTTACAACTTCCTCCACGGCCTTTCTGATTTGCTCATTCATAGTAGCCTTAAGCGCTTCCTCCCACTCTAGTGCCTTACGAGTCACTTCACTGGTCTTCATAATAGCCTCCTCCAACTTGCGTAGCCGTTCCCTGTCCTCTTCCTTCTTTCTTTGGCGGCTTCTATAAGTTTCTCTATCCTGAGGGAAGGCATGCTCCCACGACATGGAGTCATAGCCTCTCGTCCGTCCACCGTGCTCAGGGTTCCCCAGGGCGTATGTCAGCTCATCTTTATCTCTGTTCGGCTGCCACTCTCCACTTTGAGCGATGGAGCGGGCTTGATAAAATCTTTCTGCTACAGCTTGGATGCGTTCCCCATACACGACCTTTCCGGTCTCTAGGTCCAGGCGGCCTCCATGAGCGAAAAACCAGTGCTTGGCGCGCTCAGGCCAGTCGAGGGATTCTAGCACCAACCCCCTGTCAATTAGCTCTTGCTCGGCTTTTTTCCACTTAGGAATGGCAGTAGGGTAGCCACCTGATCCCATCGTATGGTGGTAGGTCTTATGTCGGTCATTCTCTTGGTTCCTTCTTGCCCGTTGCTGACCCTCTTCCGACGTCTTGAACTATACAAACTCGTCCTAAAACGGCCACAGCTTGACAAAGTGCTTACAGTTAAAATCCAGAGTCTTGTTCTTCTTGATATAGTTGTTATATAGATTCTTCTTATAGCACTAGAATTGTGTGGCCATCTTCTTCATAGACCAATCCCGAACTCTTTCCTTCAACTGTTCATCGTTTGTGTCTAGCGTGAAATGTTGCAACACGTCACCCCAAACTAGTTCCTTGTCACGATCGGAGACATAACTAATTTCTAGGCGTTGCTTATTTTTCTTCCATTCATGGATATTGATCGGGATCCTATCCCGGGCAGGGTACCCTAAGTGGTTGACAAAGGCCCTTGCATGGGGTCCACATGGCTGGCCTGTTCCCTCGTCAAAATCTGTGATAACCAACCGGCCCTCCATCGGCTTCTTTGGGCCTCGTACTTTTCTGCTGGTCCCCGTGGTTGTCGTTGAGACAGGGGGCTATATAGGCAGAAACAAGACAATTAATAAAAGATTTTTTTTGAATTTCATGTATATAAACATAGGAGGCTGCATATATTACAGACCTCGCCAACATTATCTTGGTCATTCGGGTCGACCAAGTACTGAGAACCGTCATCGATGCCCTCAGGGTTCTCATCGCCTTCACGGTCGTCATAATGACCTTCTTCAGCGCTACCGTGGATCATGTTCAACAATATTTCTTCGTCTTCTCTCGGGTTGGCCATTTCTACAAAAATATTTAGGGTTTAGGGTTTACAGTTTAGGGTTTAGGGTTTAGGATTTAGGGTTTATAGTTTAGGGTTTAGGGTTTAGGGTTTAGTGTATGTCATTTGATTATGAACATCATTTGCTAACAAATATACCACTAATTTATACCACTAATTATAGCACTAATTTAAACAATACCTGAATTTTGAAGTCGGTGAGACGGCCGTCGGTGCGGAGACGACGGGGACTTCGGTGATGGCGACAGAGAGACGTCAATCTGGAAGTAGGAAGAAAGAGGGAACAAATGTATTAAAAGAGTGTGTGTTAATACATATGAAATATTATATCACATTTATATATATCACATTATTAATATATGTGTGTGTTGTGGCAAAACCTCCTAAATAATATGGTCCACATGTACTTGCCATCGTCTTAAAGATATCTAACAACCATACATGTGTACCACAAAACTTAAGAAGTCTGTCGGGTGTCCTCGAGAAACCCAAATCATCCACATTTTACAACTCACACAGGACCAACAAAGGAGTAACTACAACATTATAGCATTTGTTATAAAACTTTACGTCAGAGTGCGGAAGAATAACAACAAATTTACAAATCATAATTAAGTTATCTACTTGAGTACAACTTTCCTTCACGGTACCGTTACAAGCCAACAAGGTTAATTTAAAGGTTAACTAACCATAATTTTGTTTTTACCCAAGAGGTCGCATCTAATAACAAGTAAGTCTATCACAAGACCACTAATTACTTACACAAGAAATCATTAACCATTAATGATCTATGTTAAACACATTAATTATTGTTAACAAATCTTAATTAATAAGTTAATCATAAACTCAAACAATTAATTAAAGTGCCAAGGGTCATCACATGTTAATGACCCAAAGTCATCACTAAATCCCAAAATCACACAAATCCTAAATCATTAAAATAAACTTATGATTAATTAATTAAATATTAGAGCATAACTTAAGAATCTAATTTCTATTTATCAAAACAGTACCAAAATATTTGTGAAGCTAGACCTAGGCATGAAAAGTCTACTTAGAAAAATTCAGGATTTTTAAATTAATATTTAAGCATATAAAATCCATTGAAGTTGTATTTCTTAATTAAAATAGATGATTTTAACTCATGGAAAAACTATTCAAATTTTAAGCTTAATAGTTTTCCTAGATATTACACATCATAGAGAGTCTACATAAAATTTTTCATAATTTTATTACACTCCTAAAATCTTGTACAAAAATGACAAAAAGAAATTCAGTAATTCTTTTTAGAAAAAGAAAAACGTTTTTCAGCCCACGCTTCTTTCTTACTGGGCCGGCCCAACACAGGCAACCCATCTCCTTTTTTTCTTCTTCCTCTCACTGACATGCGGGGGCCGCACGTCAGGCCTCTTCTTCCTCCATCTCACACGACTACTCGTGCCTATGCGATAATGGCCAGCCGGAGTTCATCACCGACGAGGTCCGCGGTGGCGCGGACTTCCCCGGCCTGCTCCTCCCTTCCTCTCGCATCCTCTCAAAGCCCTGGACAATCCCTTGGAGCATCCACATGAGCATAGCGGCAACAACAGCGGACGCGACGGCGAGTGCTGGAGAGGAGGCAGAGTCGCTCATGGAGCAGGACGCCGCCAGCAGACTAGAGGCGGCGGTAGCGGAGGATGTCCTAGGTTTGGCCGACATTGGAGCGGACGAGGACGCAGACGTACCTGGCGACTCTCCTGAACTGCGGACGCGGACGAGGGTGCGCGCCGGCGGTGCTCGGGGCGGCGCGCGGCGGTGCTCGGGAGGACGGCGACGGTTCGTGTGTGCGTGCGGGTGGGGAGGAGGAGGAAGAAGGCCCTGCCTTTATAGGCCAGGGGACCTTTAGTCCCGGGTCTGGCCACCGCCCGGGACTAAAGGGCCTTTAGTCCCGGGCGGTGGACAGACCTGGAACGAAAGGTCCTTCCACCAAATTCTGTCGCTTGTTTAGGCGCCAGAATTTGGTGAATTTTATTTTTTATCTTTTTTTCCTTTCATCTTTCTAAATGCATAGTAAATTAAATATTTATCATAATTTTTTCAAAAATACACATTAGTTTAGTTTGACTCTATTGTGCATTACAAAAATTGTAAACACTATTTTTTTCAAATATTTCATATTATCCAAAATAAATGTTATTTATAATGAATATTGTGTTAATGCAAAAATATAATGGGCAGTTAAAATATATAAAATTGTTGTCTTTCGACAAAAACTTTGTTTTTGGGTCATTTGGACGTTAAACTTTCGACAAAAATTGTTGTCTAAATTTTAAAATTTAAAATTTTCAGAGATACACATCAGTTCTTGAAACCCTGGATGGTCTCGAATGGAAAACTCATGAATACAAAGTTTATTCCACTCATCAAGACCTACATTTGGTCTAATGGTCAACTTTTCATTTGTAAAAGTTTGAACCACTCAATTTTGAATTTTGAAAGAATTCATAGCCAAACGCCGGTTTTTGGAACCCTGGATGGTCTCGACTAGAAAAGTCATGAATACCAATATTGTTCCACTCATCAAGATCTACATTTCATATATAGACCATTTTTGCATTTGACAAAGTGTTGGCAAAGTGTAGTTGAAAATCCATAATTCCCACATATAGCAAAGTTTGAACCACTCAAATTTGAATTTTCAACACATAATGTTACAATTATATTACACAAGATGTTAAATACATATTATTAATTTGAGTTCACTACCTATATCAAGTGGGCATAGTGGTAAACTTTTTCTTGACGTAATGTCCTTGGTTATGATTATTCTGTAACCATGGAGTGTCCTCAGCAGCGAGCAGGATGCTTGGGTCTTTGGCCACACAAAAGGGTGGGATTCGTTCATCCTTTTCATAATCCTCTAACACGTCTGACTTGTCTTCAATTCCCACGACGTCTCTTTTCCCTGTAAGAACTATGTGGCGCTTTGGCTCGTTGGTTTTTTTCTCGTCGTGTTTCCCTCTCTTGGGTTTTGTAGACATGTATTTCACATAGAAGACCTAATTCACATCAGCAGTAAGGACGAATGGATCATTTCTATACCCAATATTGTTAAGGTCCACTATTGTCATTCCGTACTCCTTATCGACTGATACCCCTCCGTTTATCTTCACCCATTGGCATCGGAATAGAGGGACTTTAAAATTATGTGCATAGTCTAGTTCCCAAATCTCCTCTATGCGACCATAATATGTGTGTATGTTCCCATTCGGTTCCGTAGCATCCACGCGGACACCACTGTTTTGGTTGGTACTCTTTTTATCTTGGGATACAGTGTAAAATGTATTTCCATTTATCTCGTACCCTTGGTACGTGAGGACGTGCCACGCTAGTTGCCTAGCCAACAAATACAGTTTATCTCCAATAGTTTTATCACCCTGACATTTTTTTGCAACAAATCACTGAATGTTTCCATGTGATGACACGTAATCCAAGCCTCATTCTTCCCAGGATTCTCGGATCGTACAAAATTCATGTGTTTCTCAATATACGGTTCCACCATAGTGGAGTTTCGAAGAACTGTGTAGTGCGCTTTATTGAAAGAATCATCACCCTGGCTGATATATGTTTTCTTTCCTAGTGTACCCTTTCCACCAAGTCTCCCCTCATACCATGATTCAGGAAGACCAATCGGGTCAAGGTCAGGAATGAAGTCCACACAGAACTCAATGACCTCCTCTATCCCGTATCTCTTAGCAATGTTTCCTTCTGGCCGACCCCGCTGGTGAACATATTTTTTTAGTACACCCATAAATCTCTCTAAGAGAAACATGTTATGTAGGAACACAGGACCCAGGATATTAATCTCTTTGACCAGATGAACTAGAAGATGTGTCATGATATCAAAGAAGGATGGAGGGAACACCAACTCAAAGCTGACAAGACATTGAACCACATCATTCTGTAGAGTAGCTAGATCAAAAGGATTGATTGCCTTCTGAGAAATTGCATTGAGGAATGCACACAGCTTCACGGTGGCCAGACGTACATGTGGATGTAGAATTCCTCTTAAGGCAACTGGAAGCAGTTGCGTTATAATCACGTGGCAGTCATGCGATTTTAAGTTGAGAAATTTCTTCTCCGGCATATTTATTATACGCTTTATATTGGAGGAGAACCAAGATGGGACTTTGATGCTGCTTAGGCACTCAAACATGATTTCCTTCTCATTGCTAAGAGTGTAGCTAGCAGGTCTTAAGTAATGACGTCCATCATATGTCTTCTCTAGATGCAGGTTGTCTCGTTCTTTCATGCGCTTCAAGTCCTCTTGTGCCTCAAGGGTATCCTTAGGCTTTCCAAACACACCCATGAACCCTAGGAGATTGACACAAAGATTCTTTGTCAGGTGCATCACGTCGATCGAGTGGTGGACCTCAAGGTCTTTCCAATATGGTAGGTCCCAAAATATTGACTTCTTTTTCCACATTGGGGCGCGCCCCAAAGCGTCTTTTAGAATAGGTTCACTGCCTTGTCCCTTTCCAAACACTACTTTCAAATCCTTGACCATCTTGAATACCTCTGCCCCATCTCGGTTGCTTGGCTTGGACTGGTGTTCTACCGTACCTTTAAAATGTTTGCCTTTCTTTCTCAACTGGTGGTTCTTAGCAAGAAATCGACGATAGCCAAGGTACACGACCTTTCGACATTTTTTTAAATAGACAGCCTTAAGGTCACCAAAACAATGGGTGCATGCATTATATCCCTTATTTGTCTGTCCTGAAAGATTACTTAGAGCTAGCCAATCATTGATTGTCATGAACAACAATGCTCGCAGGTCGAATTCTTCCTGTTTATACTCATCCCACACACGCACACCTGGTTTACTCCATAGCAGCTAGAGTTCCTCAACTAATGGCCTCAGGTAGACATCGATGTCATTGCCAGGTTGCTTCGGGCCTTGGATGGGCATCGGCATCATAATGAACTTCCGCTTCATGCATAACCATGGAGGAAGGTTGTAGATACATAAAGTAACGGGCCAAGTGCTATGACTAGAGCTCTGGTCCCCAAAAGGATTAAATCCATCCGTACTCAAAGCGAACCTTAGGTTTCTTGCGTCATCTGTAAAGTCCATGAATTCTCTATCTATTTCTCTCCACTAGGACCCATCTGCAGGGTGTCTCAACATGTTTTCCACCTTACGGTATTCTTTGTGCTATCGCAACAACTTTGCGTGCTCCTTGTTTTCTGAGTAGTCGTTTTAGGTGTGGAATTATTGGAGCATACCACATAACCTTGGCAGGGATTCTCTTCTTCGGACGTTCTTTATCCTCAACATTGCCAGGATCATCTTGCAAGATCTTGTACCGTGACGCATGGCAAACAGGGCATTCATCTAAATTCTCGTGCTCGCCACGGTACAGGATGCAGTCATTAAGACATGCATGTATCTTCTCGATTTGTAATCCTAAAGGGCAGACAATCTTTTTTGCTTCGTATGTAGTGGTGGGTAATTCATTAGGCTTCAGAAGCATCTTTTTTTGGATCTTCAGTAATTTCCCAAATGCCTTGTTAGATATACCATTCTCTGCCTTCCACTGTAACAACTCCAGTGTCGTGCCTAGCTTTTTATTCCCATCTTCGGCCGATGGGTAGAGTAACTTCTTGTGATCCTCTAGCATTTGGTCAAACTTAGCCTTCTCCTTTTCACTTTCATAATCTCTCTGTGCGTCACGAATGACATCATCATCTTCAGCGATACTATTTTCTACATCCGCCTCTTCTTCAACTTCCTCTATTGTGAAGTCATAGTATTGAGCAAAAACATCGTCAGGGTCCGCTTGTTCTTCTTTACCTTCTTCCATCATAACCCCGGTCTCTCCGTGCTTGATCCAACAAATGTAGTTTGGCATGAAACCCGACTTGAACAAGTGCAAGTGAATACTTCTTGAGCTATAAAATTCTTTCAAATTCATACACATGGCACATGGGCAGCACATAAAACCATCCCGCTTGTTTTCCTCTGCTACTCTGTAGAATTCTCGCACGCCCTCAATGAACTCGTTGGAGCGGCGATCGGCATTGTACATCCAATGGCGTGTCATTATCTGCATTATATGGCATCACATAATTAAAAGCCCAGCATGAGAAAAGAGCACGGCACAACCTTGTCTAATTGAGTTCAAAATTTTATAAGTGGTTCATAATTTCATAAAATTAATTTATGGACGTTAATAAAAAAGATAGCAAAATCATAAAATTTGTATTTTTCTATTAAAAGGTGTAATTTTATCTCTAAATAAAATTAATTTAAAGAATTTTTAAAGTTAAAATTAATTTGTTTCAAAATTACAAAGAATCAACATTATTTAATATTTTAAAATGAGAACATGAACAAATTAAAGTAAAAAGTATCCTAAAAAGTCTATAATAGAACTAAACATTATATGTGTATACTACTTTCTAGGTACTATAATTAGCATCGTTCATAAAAATTCAAACATGAAAAGTGATTGGAGCTAGCAATATGAAATAAAATAGTTATATACAACATGGATTTACATATGGTGCTGCTAAAACATAGGAGGATGAAGCTAACAACCTTTCAAACAAATCGACGACGGCGTAGAAGCGTTTGAAGTGGATTGATCGTCGGAGATGAGACAAGCAAGAACAATGGAAGAACAAGCAACAAGAACATGAACAAGGAAGCTCGGGCTCGGACAGGCTCGGGCAGGGAGGAAGAAGAGGTAGGTTCAATTTGTAGGGGGAGATTTTAATCCTGGTTGGTAACACCAACCGGGACTAAAGCCAGTCCTATAGTCCCGGTCGGTGCCACGGACCGGGAATAACGGTTGGTGTTACCAACCAGGACTAAAGGTCCCTCCCGACAGCGCCTGAAAACAAAGCCGTTGGTGAGGGACCTTTAGTCCCGGTTGGTAACACCAACTGGGACTAAAGCTCTATTTAGTCCCGGTCGCTGAAATCGCCAAGACTAAAGGCATTTTAGGTGATCGACGAAAGTTCAGTTGTGTAGTAGTGTGTGGAAGGATATATATTGCTCGTTCCAATGATTATGCTATTGATATTATAGCTCATCATTAATCATACTAGATATATGGATTAAAGAGAAGAAGGCAACGACTTTGCTGGCACTAACTAGATTGCACAAATCTGAAAGATCCTTGAGAATCCTTTGCGAATTTTGAAAGAGGAGGTGTGGGCGTTGTGTTTTTCTTCTTATTTTCTGGGTAGGGCCAGGCATGCATCACGTTGAAGATTTCATATTCATTTGGTAAAGAAAACAAAAGGTCTCTACTATTTATCATTCCTTGTCCTAATCAAATTTTGACCGACTGTGATATTTTCTAGAATACAGATTTACAAAAGGTTTAAGTCACAAAAAGAATTTTGCAAATGGTTTTCTAGATTTCCAAGTAATATTTGGTAAAATGATTAGTGGTAAAAGCAGCTCCTTATTTACTTGTTGTCAAGTTGAAGGCAAAGGGTGGGCTGATCTAACTGCTTAAAGTTCGGTAGGACTTGGGTATCTTCTCAGGCATACTATACAAGACAGATAGACTCTAATCAATATATATAAGTGATCATTTTGTTACCAATTAGGAAACATATCATAACCGACTAAGTAAAGTGTGGCAGAACCGCCTAATCTAATGCCCTTCCAGGAGTACTCATCTTCCATTAGACCCTAAGTACCCAAGGGAGCGTACTAAATTATGCAATTCCGTCGAGCACACCGCAAGGGAGAACTCGAGGGTCCACATTTTTACATCAAGATCACAAATGAGAGAGTAAAGCTTACAATATCCTTACCATTTCTTACAACACTTTTAGTACAACATCAGAGTAATTTTATTATTTGATTATAACAGCAGAATATAAAAATGTTATCAGAGTCCAGCGAAAGTGAAACCATTTACTGATAAGTTAAATATTAACATGGTAAACTTTTATAACATGAAATGATAACAAGCTGCAAGTATTTTCTTTGTAAAACTTTTGCTGAGAAAAGGAAATCCTCGCTGAGTCCACTAGGAGGTTTCCACACTCAAGGGCTAGCTTATCCGCACCTGTTACCTGCAACAGGGTAGAACAAACCCTGAGTACTCAATTGTACTCCGCAAGACTTACTCGTCAGGAGGAAAGAAAAAGACTACAAGGATCATGTAAGGCTATTTGGCTTGTGGGTTTGATGCATGTGCAGGAAGCATTACTAAATGCACATCCTTATAATCAACTTTTATTAGCAGTCATATTTAGTTCCTTAACTAATCATTCTATGTAAGCCCTATGGTACTTTCAAGCAGGTGGTAAGCAATCACAACCATTTTACCATCTTTCATATTCCTGTTCTTACTACAATGTCAGATTATAGTCATGTCGTACCGTCAAGTTGACGGCGATTCATGAATCAATGTGTCCAGCTGGGTGCCCCAAAAACACACGACTTGCTTGTGCCCCGGGCACAAGCAAGACCAACCCGTTCCACTCCTGTCAAGAGGTCCAAGTCCCCGTCCAAGCTCGGACTCTAAGCCCCCAACACTGCAGGCCCGGCCTCAGTATGGTGCTTAGACCTCCTCAACCCAATATATATAACCACCTAAAAAGTCAGTCCGAAAAGAGCCGGAACCCATGACAAGAGAGAAATAAGCCTTCCTCCTCCCATAAGCAAGTATATGCTCGGGACAAATAGGTCTGTGACCTGACTATGGAATCCAATGCAACGAACAATCCTTAATCGACTCAGGCGGAACAATTGCAATCAGAGTCCCACTCGGTTGCCCAACCAAGTCCAAGTCCATTCAAACCCGTTCCGCCCGGTCTCCAAGTATTATTCATATGCATTCTATGTGATAGTAATATGTTACTAATAATAATAATTACAATAATATATTTTCTATCTCTCGCGAGTGACAGGAAATCACTCGACTTCTACCAGGATCCTATACGCTACACGATCCTATTATACCAGTAAGACTCATAGGATAAGTATATATATATAAGTGGGTTTCATTCAACTCCTTTAAACTTAATGCACGAGCATAAAATAAAGTGCAGAATAATAGGGGTTATACACCAGAGCCTGCCTGGGTAATATATAACCAAGGTTAGTACTCCATCACATGCCACGATCATTGAATCACCATCTTTTCCGCTACTCCAGATGATTCCATGAACCGTCATTGTTCCTATTATGATGTATGTGGATGCAACATAGAGACATAAATAAACAACGATGATTGCAACTAGGAGAACCTAATACGCTTCACAAGCTCACGAGCTAACTCTAACGCACTAGGCTACGTTCCTCTGTTGTCGAATAAACATTATTTACGCAACAAGTATTTTAATCATATGAACCCAAGGTGTTGCTTTATTCATTTTACCAATTTAACATTTATACTCTAACTAGGGCTCATTAACTAATTCAATAAATTAATTATTCAAAATCTACAACAATGGCAGTGAGCATGTAATAACCTTATGAAGCTACCATAAAATTTTCAAAGCTAACACTATCATCATTTTGCCATAAAAATTACTACAAGTTTACATTTAATAATTTTAAGCGCCTTAAAATAGTTAGAGCAAGCCTAGAAATATCATGAAACTGCATGAACCAATTACACCCTTAGCTAGATCATGATTTTAGGACTCTAACGAAATCAGTTCCACAATTTTTGGACTCCTACAAAATTCTATTTTAATTCTACAAGTCTAGCTTAGAATTAAATTAGAAATCGTCCTAGAATTCAAAATGGGCCGGCGGCAACCAAACCTGCCCTAGCGGCCCAACGCAGCCCACACAGAGGCCTGAGCGCGCATCAACTGGCCGGCCCAACAGGCCCGCTGCGCCAGCGCTCCAACACCCTTGTGAAAAGGTCCCTGACCTAACCGCCTTTTACACAGAGCCCCAGCGCACTATTTCACCAGACACGCATCTTGCACCCAGGCCCCCAAACTCTCCTGTCTTCACAACGAGCCGGTCCCCGATGCCCCTGTGCACGTCAGCGCGGCTCCGGCTGGCACTACATGGCCACGCCGGCCTGATGACCAAAACACTGGTCCGACGAGCGGGCCGAGGAGCACCGCGGGGCCAAGCCGAAACCCTGAGCGGCGGTTGAACGGCTGACGGTGGCTCCTAGTACCCTGCCCACGCTGGCGGACCGTCTGCCATGGTAGCACCCCTGTTCCGATGTGCTAGAGCACCTATCACCTAACCCGAAGGACGGTAGAGCATTAGGAGTTTACCAAGAGCACGACCGAGGGGGTGGTTGAGCCAGAGGCGGCTCAGGTGAGCCCGGCCACGCGCGCGGTGAAGGGACGGTGGCGCACCGAGCATGGCACGGCCGCATCAGCGCATCACCGACAGGGGTTCTGACCAAATCGAGATGAGCATCGGATAGAGAAGGTCAAGACGAGCCTAGAAACGCCATCAATTGACTCTTTTATCGTTGGTCTAGGACTTACCCCAATTCCTTGAGCACGACGGCGATCTCCTCCGGCGACAGCGGGAACCCCAAATTCGTCCTAGCCAGGGCACGACACGATCTTGACAGAGGGTGCTTGGCTAGTGAACTTCTCACACTACCTATTGGTATGAGGGATCAGGCCGCGAAACCTCGAGCTAGGTGAATTGGAAGAGCGAGGAGTGCGGCACGGAACTCTGGCCGTGGTTGTTACGCGAAGGGCAAGTGAACGAGCTCAAGCGGTTAAGACGAAGGGGTCCAGTTGATAGCGGCCATGAGCACGTGGTGCGGCCAGGCCCGAGCAAGACACACCGGTGTCAGCAAGCGAGACAAGGCGAGTCAGGGAGGTGCCCCACTGACACTGTGATTAGGTCAATGGCCACGCCTGGCGACAGGCGACCCTGACCACCGCCCTAGCTTGGTCCCACGCCTAGCTCAATGAACCGAGATTGCATGCGAACAACGACCAGCCACCTGAGCGTAAACGCAGCAGTGCGGCTAGGCAGCGGTGAGTCCAGGCGGTCGGCAGTTCGACGCGACGGTGTGAGCAGCCACGGCTCCGCGGTTGCAGCTAGAGGTGGCCAGGCCGCAGACCAGCCATGGCCCACTCGGGGCCAGCCCCTGGCCCAGTGATGTGGCCACGCGCGCGTTGTAACAGAACCGACCAATTATACGAAATTAAGTAAGAAAATCATCCACCGGAACAGACGATTTAGCAAACTTAAGAACGTATAACCCGGTAGTCCGTGAAATCTCGAGGGATTTCAAACCAACTCACATGCCAACCAAGATCGTAATAAGTTTAGCGGTCACCATCACAAGTTACATAGAAGTTCACAATGCGAATACATCAGAGTTTAAACATAGTTATTACAAACCAAGTTCAAATAAAAGTAGCAGAAGCATTTAGTTCAAATCCATACACACACTCACACGGAGTTTGAAATAAAGTGTCAGCTGATGATCATCTCCAACAAAAGCATTAGATGAGACGTAGGGAATGACCACCGCCTATGGTCCTAAGCATCACCCATCGCAGGATAGAGGCAGTTGATACAGTAGCCGTAATACATCTGCACATCTGCAACAAGTGGGAACAAAGCCCTGAGTACGAGAAGGTACTCAACTAGACTTACCCGACATAACCGAAAATAAAGTGACACCAAGGAGGATGAAGGGCTTTATAGTGGGGTAGCTGACACATTTGTAAAAAGGCATTTTTAGCATTTAAAGAACCTTTTCCAGAAGCTTTTATATCAAGTTAATCTTTATTAACCTGTTAACTACATTTACACTTGTACTAGAGTAAACATGTGATTAAACAAGTAACGATAACCAATGATCATTAACAACTTCCATAATGTCATATTTCATATAACTGTCCAAGTGTTCCATCAATATTACTACGATGAAGTAACTCAAGTCAAGTGTTCACTATCCAGTGAACGATGGCGATTCGAATCGATTATTAACCAGCTGGTAATTTATTCCTCACACAAACCTCACTCACCCGCTAAAGTGAGATATTGGTCACCGAGTCAACTATCCAGGTAAAGTCTCGAGTTTGCCAGGAACCACATGTACCCGGGGGCTACCCGACTGCTCTTTGGCCTTATCATCGCACCCCCGTGTCCTACCACACCTGCTTCGGTACAGTGCGCTGCGGGCAATCCACTCGGCCCGAATAATCTCCCAGCTTCGTGATCGAAAGGTGCATTATTCGACCAGCTAAATGTGAGGCATGTGTTCAACATGACTCGAGGCCCAACAACGGTCGGTCCTTAACCGACACAAACGGAAAACACTACAGTCCGAAACCCTGTAAGTCTCCGTCCGGTCTCAACTTCAAATTAACACTTAGTTATCCTAAGATGACATACTTATTCAAGCAGATCCAGGTTACCACCTATAGCTCGCAGGTGACAGGAAATCACCCGACTTCTACCGGTCTAAGCAAGCTAAGCATTGACTCGACTTCCTCGTCGGCTTCGGGCACCTCCTGCTCTTGCACCTCGGGCTGCTCTTCCGGCTCCTCGGGAACTGCTACCGGAATCCATTCCTACGATCCTGTATGATGCAGATGTATAAGTGCTCATGCATAGGTGCATTGGAGGGATGACATGTAATAATCATGATGAATGGGATGTAGATGAACATGTTTACTTTATTGAATAGTGTAGAAATACAATTCTTCTACAAGGTAGTCCACATCATCCAAGAACATGTACTACTAAACTACTACTACTACAACCATTGTACTACTTACTAAGTCACCACAACAAGCCAAGATGCTTCAAAGATACACCAAAGCAATCATTATTAACTAAACATGCATTAAAAAGGTTAATTAAACCCTAGTTGAAACTAAGTTTGAACAGCAACACCTATTTTGGTAGCACAGAAAAATCTAGGAAAATTACAGTAACTTACTATCATCTAACCTAGCATGCCACAAAAATTTCATTGCATTTGGATCACTAGAACTGTCTACACAAAAATAACAAGATAAGGCATAAATATGATCATTAAAATACTTTGTATTATGAAAAGTATCAAACAACAGATTTATCATTTTTCCTAGATTCTACACAGTATATAATCACTGTATAAAAATTATCACTTGCATGTTTTATTCATATATTTCTCTCTAACAAAAATAACAAATATTAGCAATAAAAAGCACTTGAACTACACATCAAAAATTTTACACAGAACATGCATACCATCTATTTTCCCCAGAAACTACATCACAAAAGAAAACTAATGCAAGTGGGACACGCAAACATTTCTTCAACTGAGATACATGGAACACTGGAAAAACGACACTCATTGTTTCAGGTAATTCCAACTTGTAGGCTATTGTACCTTTCCTTTCCAAGATCTTGTATGGTCCCACAAATCTGGCGGCAAGTTTTTTTCAGACTCCAAAACGTTTCTTCTTCATTGGGGTGACTTTTAGATAAACATAGTCACCAACTTCAAACACAAGCGGTCTCCTCCTTTTATCTGCATAGCTTTTCTGATGTAATTGAGCTGCTTTCATATTTTGCTGAATGATATGAACTTTCTTCTTGGCTTCTTCTACAAAGTCAATACCATAATACCTCCTTTCTCCTGGCTCGATCTAATTTAGTGGTGTTCTACACTTTCTGCCATACAAAGCTTCGAATGGAGCTATTTTGATACTTTCTTGATAACTGTTATTGTAAGCAAATTCTGCTAAGGGTAACCATGACTCCCATGAACCCCTGGAAGACAACACACATGCTCTTAACATATCTTCCAGAACAGCATTAACTCGCTCAGTCTGACCATCTGTCTAGGGGTGATAAGCAGTACTATGGATCAAACTTGTACCCAGACCTTTTGTGCAAATGTTCCCAAAAGTGAGCGGTGAACTGTGACCCTCTGTTAGACACTATAGTCTTCGGTATGCCATGCAATCTCACAATTTCTGCAATGTATTTCTCGGCATATTGAGGTGGTCGATAATCTGTCTTGACCGGTAAAAAGTGAGCTGTCTTGGTAAGATGATCCACGACTACCCAAATCAAATTATGTCCTTTCTGAGTAGTGGGCAAACCTGAGATGAAATCCACACTTATATCATCCCACTTCCAACTAGGTACGGATAAGGGTTGCAACAAACCGGCAGGTTTCAGATGAATAGCTTTCACTCTACAACATATGTCACATCTGGCAACATAGGCTGCAATCTCTTTCTTCATCTTTGTCCACCAATAACGAGGTCTCAGTTCTTGGTACATCTTACTACTGCCAGGATGAATGGATAGCTTAGAAAGGTGAGCTTCATCTATAAGTTTATTCTTAAGCCCTCGATCCTTGGGAACAACAAGACGGTCGTCAAACCATAACACGCCCTGTTCATCCACTCTAAAGTGCTTAGATTGTTCATCTTAGATTTTCTCTTTGATGTGGAATATCCCCTTGTCGGTTTTCTGGCCTTCTATTATCTTACTCTCCAAAGAGCAACTGATCTGAATACTATGTAACACAGCAGGGTGCATCAGATCAAAACCATCTTCGAGTAAAGGTTGCGCATTTAGGCAATGTAACTTTCTACTCAAAGCATCTGCCACTACATTGGCCTTTCCAGGGTGATACTGCACGTTCAAATTGTAATCCTTGATCAATTCTAACCATCTTCATTGTCTCATGTTCAGCTCTGGTTGGGTGAAGATATACTTAAGACTCTTGTGATCTGTGAAAATATTGCACACATTACCAAGTAGATAATGTCTCCAAATTTTTAGGGCATGCACAACTGCAGCTAGTTCAAGATCATGTGTCGGATAATTGACCTCGTGCTTTCTCAACTATCGTGAGGCATAAGCAATAACTCTTCCTCCTTGCATAAGAACACATCATAATCTAGTTTTCAATGCGTCACAAAACACATCAAAAGGTTTCTCTATGTCTGGTTGTGCTAAAACAGGAGCTATGGTCAACAGTTTTCGCAGAGTGTGGAAAGCTGCTTCACGCTCCTCTGTCCAAACGAACTTGTGATATTTCTGTAGCAGACTTGTCATTGGTTTAGTAATCTTTGAGAAATCTGGTATAAAACGGCGATAGTAACCAGCTAATCCTAAGAAACTTCTAACTTCAGAAACTATGGTCGGCACCTTCCAATCCATAACCTCTTGCACCTTGCTTGGATTTACTGAAACTCCATTTTCGGACAGAATGTGACCAAGGAAAGGAACTTTCTTCAACCAAAATTCACACTTGCTAAACTTAGCATACAACTTATGATCTCTAAGTCTGGTCAAGACAACTCTCAGATGCTCTTCATGATCCTTCTCATTCTCGGAGTACACCAGAATATCATCAATAAACACTACCACAAACTTATCCAATTCTGGCATGAAAACCGTATTCATCAGATACATAAACTATGCAGGAGCATTTGTTAAGCCAAAAGACATAACAAGATACTCGTAAAACCCGTATCTGGTGGAAAAGGCGGTTTTCGGTATATCTTGTGGCCTAATTTTGAATTGATGGTAACCGGATCTCAAATCTATCTTGGAGAATACTCTGGCTTTGGCTAACTGATCAAACAGAACATCAATATGAGGTAAGGGATACTTATTCTTGATAGTTACAGTATTAAGTGGCCTATAATCCATGCACATTCTCAAAGTGCCCTCCTTCTTCTTCTTCACAAATAATGCAGGACATCCCCATTCAAACTTACTTAGTCGGATAAACCCATTTTTCGACAACTCCTCTAGTTGCTTCTTTAGCTCAGCTAACTCATCCGGAGGCATCCGATACGGTCTCCTTGAAATTGGAGCTGTCCCTGGAACTAACTCAATTCCAAAGTCAACATCCCTATCTGGCGGAAGACCAGGTAACTCATCTAGAAAAACATTTGGAAACTCACACACTACTGGAATCTGGTGGATAGGAATGACTTCTGTAGCACATGTCACACTTACAAGGTCTGTTCTTTGGGGCAATGGTACCTAGAAAGTACCCTCACCCTGGGGATCCTTAAGGGTAAGCACTCGACTCCCTGTATCTATGACTGCTCCCCAATCTTTCATCCAGTTCATCCCTATAATGACATCCAAAACTAACCCAGGCATACCTATCAAGTTTACTCTAAACTTTATGTTACCTAATTCAAGGGTTGCCCCTCGAACCATCTAGTTTGTCAAAACATCAGCCCCCGCTGAACTTATATGGTAACCATAACTCAAATCTGTGCATAGTTGCTCATGTTTCCATGTAAATGCTTGACTCATAAAAGAATGCGATGATCCAGAATCAAATAGAACAACTACAGGGTGTCGGTTGATAGGAAACTTACCAGCCGTTACGGGCTCCCTCAGGAATCTCTTCCATAGTGGTGTGGTGCACACGTGCGGTATACGTCTATTGCTTCTTCCTAGGCGGATACAGACAGAACCTTGAGAAGTGACCTGGTTGATCACAATTGTAGCATGGTCCCTTCACCGTACCAGCAGATCCCACAACCCCCTTAGAGCTACCTTGTCCTGCGTTGGCGGTTGCCTTGTTGGACTGTGCTGCCATCTTGTAAGGCTTCTGTGGTCCCTTGAAATTCTGACCTCTTTGTTGTGGTGGCCTGAACCTAGCGCTAGGTGCCGATGGATGATAGGGAGGATGACCTCCCGCATGTGATCTTGCTTGGGAAGGACCACCCTCTAGTGCTCTCTTGTGAGTCTTGGCGGTAGTACAGGCGTTATTTTTCTTTTCTTGCTTCAGGCAATCACTAATAAAGTCATTGAATATGGCATAGTTATTGGTACCCACATGCTTCATCATTTTTGGATTCAGTCCTCTCTTGAAACTAGCAATTCTCTTAGCATCTGTGTCCACCATGTCGGGAGCATAACGACACAAGTTGTTGAAGGCATGCAAATACTATGTCATGATTTTGGTGCCCTGATTTAAAGCCAAGAACTCTCCCAACTTTATCTCAACCAGCCCTGGTGGAATATAAACCCCACGGAAGGCTTCAGTAAACTCTCTCCATGAGATCTGGGCATTTGGAGGGAAGGTAGTGCGATGATGCTTCCATCACATTCCTGCTGGTCCTTGTAGCTGATGTGCAGCATATTCTGTCTTCAGTACCTCAGTCAGCCTCAACACACGGAACTTGTCTTCCATGGTGTTGATCCATTCTTCAGCATCAAGTGGCTTTGTTGCTTCCTTGAATATTGGTGGTCCAGTGTCCATGAAATCCTTGAAGCTACTGTACTGATTCGCTCCATTGCCACCACCCTGATTGTTACCGCGCTGAACATTATTGGCAATGGTACGCAGAAAATCTTCCATGTTTTTCTGAAATTGCTCGGTATTGCGCTGACCTCCAAGAAGTTGTGCAAAGAACACCTTTGCAGTGAGCGGTGGGGGAGGCAGCAAATGTGGTTCTGGGTGTGGCTCATTGTGGTTGACGTTGTTTCCACCACTCCCACCTGCCCTGGCACCATTACCACCAGTTTCAGCAGCCTCATGTGAGGCGCGACGAGTGTTTGTCATCTGCATATTTCAGCAATAAGTAATGATTAAGTGAAGCTGTAGTAATTGTGAGTGAATGAAAAATTATGACGTACTGAATTCATTGGAGAGAACAAATTCATACAATAAAACAGAGGCACAATAATCGCATTCCAATTCAAACAGCAGCACTAATTAAATTACTTCCAATGCAAACATCGCGTCCATACAACCAAATTGCCAGCATACATACACTGGACTTTTATGCGTTCGGATATCGCATTACCCACCAAGTTCCAACATCCTACCAAGACTCAAAGGTTCGAAACGAGATATATCAAGATACATGAAGCCAAAAGAAAGGTCATCGCGGCAGGACCTAATCACTAACACAAAACAACTAGCCTACTCCCCAGGGCCATTGTCAGGGTCGGAGACGTCACCATCGCTACCATCAGTAGCGTCGTCGTCGTCAACAGGTGCAACTGCAGGCTCGTCCTCGTCATCATCGACGTCCATGCCGGCGACGTCTGGAGGAGCATACGGGCCAACCCCGTTGTAGAGCACGTGAAACTCCTCATGCAAGTTGAGGTTGTACTCCTCTAGCTCGTCAACCCTCTGCCTCATAAGGTCCCTCTCGTTCTAGGCTTCATTCCTCTCCTGAACTAGCTGCTCAATCATGTGATCTGCATTGTTGTTGGCATGAGTCAATGTCCGCACTCGCTGCGTAGCATCCTCGTCTCTCACCACAGCCTAGTCTCGCTGCAAGGTCATGTCAGCCAACTGCTCCTGCAAGCTCGCTATCACACGGGCTTGCTTCTTCTTCTGCTTCCTTGCCTGGAGCTTATCATCCCCACGCAAACCAATCAAAATCCAATAAGTGCACTTGAGACCCTCATAAGCTCTGATAGTTGTGAACATAGCGCTCATGGCATGGTTGTCGCTAGCCCGTCCCTCATTTGGACCTCTGACCAAAGCACTTCCCTGAGGCTGAACCCAGATAGCATCACGAGGATCATCCTGAGGAAAAGTACCTGCTAACGTGGCTGCCAACTCATTGGGGAATCTTCTCATAATGTCTCTGATGACACGAAAAGTTGCTCCCTCTGCACCCTCAACAGGAGTGCGACCTTCAAACTCCAAGTGCCAGCCATCCCACTCTGGAGCATCACCAAGAGCAGTGACTGTGATCTCCACTACTGCAATCCCATCCTCAGCAAGCTGGTTCTCATTCCAAGAGTACACCGGCTCCTGACCCTCTGGGTACCCCACATCATGGAGCACTCTCCAAAGCAAGGTTGGCATGCCAAACTCGCTCAAAAAGGTGTCCGTGCTGCGGCGCTCTCGCGGGGCCAACTGGTGTCGGGGTGCTCTTCCGCCTGTGGACTTACGGGCAGTCTGCTTCGTGCGGGCCATCTGTAGCAAAGGTTTTGATTACCCAGTGAGAACATATTTTAAATTGGTACAAATTTTATCAAAAGGAGATAATCAATTTATAAGGGGAGGAATGCATGATATGAATGAAATGCACAAGTAACATGATGTATGTATGTTTCTTACATTCTCACAAACTTAGAAAATAAATGGATTCTAGCGATATAGACGGTGGCATACAACGATCTCTCAAATACGTAACTAATATGTTCTACACACTAACGTTGTTATGTACCTGCAGAAGATTCATTTTAGCCCAATTCCCAATGGGTGCATGAAAGTAGTAAATTTATCTACACGCTCTATATGAATCCCCAGATACGCATACAACGGTAGTAACTACCCAAACCATCGCCCTATTGACGGCATCGCCTCAACGGACGAAACAACCACACATGCGACACTTTTATAAAACATGTGTAGAACATGTAATTACTCCAGCATCATATAAGCACTCTCCCTAGATCGGCGGTGTATCCGATCATGCTCTCACAATTCACACTTACCGAGGCGTAGAGGCAATTGATCCATACATTACCACTTAAACAGTGGCACTCATACAATAGCACGCCGTATGAGCAACGAAAGAGAAATATGATGCAAGAACCCCAAGTCTGTACTTAAATAAGCCACCTAGAGTCCTTAACTGGGCATAAAGGATATGACCACTGACACACTTTTTAGTTTGGAAATCACGTTTTTCAAACATCTTTTTATTTTAAATACACTTGTAAACAGTAACACGCTAAACCATGCTCCGATACTAGCTGTAATAGAACCGGCCAATTATACGAAATTAAGTAAGAAAATCATCCACCGGAGCAGACGATTTAGCAAACTTAAGCCCGTATAACCCGGTAGTCCATGAAATCTCGAGGGATTTCAAACCAACTCACATGTCAGCCAAGATCGTAATAAGTTTAGCGGTCACCATCACAAGTTACATAAAAGTTCACAACGCGGATACATCAGAGTTTAAACATAGTTATTACAAACCAAGTTCAAATAAAAGTAGCGGAAGCATTTAGTTCAAATCCATACACACACTCACACAGAGTTTGAAATAAAGTGTCAGCTGATGATCATCTCCAACAAAAGCATTAGATGAGACGTAGGGAACGACCACCGCCCATGGTCCTAAGCATCACCCATCGTAGGATAGAGGCAGTTGATACAGTAGCCGTAATACATCTGCACATCTGCAACAAGTGGGAACAAAGCCCTGAGTACGAGAAGGTACTCAGCTAGACTTACCCGACATAACCAAAAATAAAGTGACACCAAGGAGGATGAAGGGCTTTATAGTGGGGTAGCTGACTCATTTGCAAAAAGGCATTTTTAGCATTTAAAGAACCTTTTCCAGAAGCTTTTATATCAAGTTAATCTTTATTAACCTGTTAACTACATTTACACCTGTACTAGAGTAAACATGTGATTAAACAAGTAAGGATAACCAATGATCATTAACAACTTCCATAATGTCATATTTCATACAACTGTCCAAGTGTTCCATCAACATTACTACGATGAAGTAACTCAAGTCAATGTTCACTATCCAGTGAACGATGGCGATTCAAATTGATTATTAACCAGCTGGTAATTTATTCCTCACACAAACTTCACTCACCCGCTAAAGTGAGATATTGGTCACCGAGTCAACTATCCAGGTAAAGTCTCAAGTTTGCTAGGAACCACATGTACCCAGGGGCCACCCGACTGCTCTTTGGCCTTATCATCGCGCCCCCGTGTCCTACCACACCTCCTCCGGTACAGTGCGCTACGGGTAATCCACTCGCCCCGAATAATCTCCTAGCTTTGCTATCGAAAGGTGCATTATTTGGCCAGCTAAATGTGAGGCATGCGTTCAACATGACTCAAGGCCCAACAACGGTCGGTCCTTAACCGACATAGACAGAAAACACTACAGTCCGAAACCCTATAAGTCTCCGTCCGGTCTCAACTTTAAATTAACACTTAGTTATCCTAAGATGACATACTTATTCAAGCAGATCCAGGTTACCACCTATAGCTCGCAGATGATAGAAAATCACCCGACTTCTACCGGTCTAAGCAAGCTAAGCATTGACTCGACTGCGAATACCAGGGTAACAAGGATAGGATATAAGAAGGGTAACCAAGGTATAATGCAACAACGGTTGCAAACAACTCCTAAACATAATGCATCAATTAAAGTAAAGCATTAATAAAATATTTGTAAATTGGGAGAGAAATGCTCCGGGGCTTGCCTCTTTCTAAAGAGCTCGGGCGATGATCGGGGCACTCCGAAAGATCCTCACCGACCTTCTCGTCGGCTTCGGGCACCTCCTGCTCTTGCACCTCGGGCTGCTCTTCCGGCTCCTCGGGAACTGCTATCGGAATCCCTTCCTGCGATCCTGTATGATGCAGATGTATAAGTGCTCATGCATAGGTGCATTGGAGGGATGACATGTAATGATCATGATGAATGAGATGTAGATGAACATGTTTACTTTATTGGATAGTGTAGAAATACAATTCTTCTACAAGGTAGTCCACATCATCCAAGAACATATACTACTAAACTACTACTACAACCACTATACTACTTACTAAGTCACCACAACAAGCCAAGATGCTTCAAAGATACACCAAAGCAATCATTATTAACTAAACATGCATTAAAAATGTTAATTAAACACTAGTTGAAACTAAGTTTGAACAGCAACACCTATTTTGGCAGCACAGAAAAATCTAGGAAAATTACAGTAACTTACTATCATCTAACCTAGCATGCCACAAAAATTTCATTGCATTTGGATCACTAGAACTGTCTACACAAAAATAACAAGATATGGCATAAATATTATCATTAAAATACTTTGTATTATGAAAAGTATCAAACAACATATTTATCATTTTTGCTAGATTCTACACAGTAAATAATCACTGTATAAAAATTATCACTTGCATGTTTTATTCATATATTTCTCTCTAACAAAAATAACAAATATTAGCAATAAAAAGCACTTGAACTACACATCAAAAATTTTACACAGAACATGCATACCATCTATTTTCCCCAGAAACTACATCACAAAAGAAAACTAATGCAAGTGGAACCATATTTTTCTGAGCAACAATGGATTTACTATTCATTTTCTTAGATAAATAGCAATTACAAGAATTAACTAAAACTCTACAGAAAAGTATCTCAAAATCAACATGCAATATTTTTACATCATAGACCTACTCATGAGGATCACTACAAAATTTGTTCCACCATTTTTGGAGCCAAAATGTGTACACAAACATTTTTCCAATCATTTATTTTCTCAAATAATCAAAAGAAAAAAATGAAAAACAAATCTCTTATGGCTACTGGGCCGGCCCGTGAGACAACCAGCCCACGGCCGCTTTTGGCCTGAACCGAGCGCGTGGGGAAAAGGCGAGCCGGCCCGCTCGGCCTCCCGGCCCATGGCCGGAGACGGTCCACTTGGAGACCGAGGGGGAAAAGAGACGGCCACGCCGGCGCTCTGGACCGAGGGGGGAAAAGGTGCGGCGGCCGCCAACGGCCAGCGGCCGTCTCCGGTCGAGAGCGGGCGAGACGCGGCACGCAGGAGGATCACGAGGAAAAAGCGAACACGGTGATGAAGTTCAAGGGAAAGAGGAGGAGCGGAGCATGGAGGTCAACATGGCCGCGGCTCCGACGAGCACCGACGGCACCACCGTGCTGGTTACGGTCATTCCGGCCCTCACCTTGGCGAAACTGCTGGGCCAGAGGTGCGTTATGGTGAGGCGAAGCTCACGCGGGAGCTTGCGGCGCTCCGAGCGAAGGCAAGGCGGCGCGGGCGAGCTCGGCGGTGGCAGCAATGGCGGGCGGCTGCGCGGTGGCGAGGAGCGGGGCTGCGTTCCGGAATGAAGAGCACGAGAGGAGGAAAGGAGCGGGCGCGGGGGTTAAGGTGCGGTCGGGAGCGACCCTGGACGCGTTCCCGTCTAGGTGCAGGGGCTCCGACTAGCTGGCCAGCCACCGCCCATGGCCGCCGGTGCGGCGTGGCCACACGGCGAGGCGCGCGCATGGGTTGGCGAGCGCACGGGAGCGGGGCACGGCGTGCGGCATACGCCCGGTCCACTGGACCGCGGCGCGCGGGAGCGTGCGTGCGCGAGCGCGAGCTAGGCCAGGCCGGCTTGCGGCTGCGGGCCGAAAGTGAGGCGCCAGCCCACTTAGGCGGAGAAAAAGATTTTCTTTATATTTTTCAATTCTTTTTTTCCAAAATTTCAAAATCCAGCTGCTTTAAATCAATTTTTTGAGCAACAAAATGACATTTTCTAGAAATGGCCTAAAAATGAAAGTTGCTTAGAATTTAATCCTCTACAACTTTGCTTAAAGGACCAACTCAAAATTCCCAACAGATTTTGAATTGGAAAGTAAAAGCTAAATAGGGAGGATTTTTGACCTTTTTCCATAATATTTTCAAAAGCAAATTTTGTCAAAAGTTTGAATACAACTTTGCTCCAAAAATTTTTCTAAACATTTCTAAACTAATTACTCAAGCAAACAAGCATTTTTAACACCATTACAACCACAACCATGGCATAGTTCTATTTAAACAAACAATGCAACAAGCATGTTTTCATTAACATGTTTCAAGGTCATGTTTCAATCATTATTTCATGCAATGTTAATGAATGCATGATAATGCTTATGCTCATGATTTGCAGGTGCTGAATGCATGTGTAACACCAGGGTGTTACACGCGTGACTCAGCTAGGATCGACCACGGTGAGCATAGGCACGAGATGACTACACCCACACCCGATCAACGAGCAACAACGTGCTACGCACGGATTTTAAAGCGTGCCCAAAAACTAAACTACCGAGATGGAAACCAAACCAACTACACCATGCCAAAGCGAGCAACTCGAGCTACCAATAGGAGCTAAAACAATACCTTATTCCTTATCTAATTTTCTCAAAATAATTTGCTAAACATGGCACTGTCTAGCTGTCCACGAATCTTGGAAAGGTTCTAAGTTGAGCCGAACCCTATTTCCGATTGCATTTTTAGGCTAATAGAATATTAGTTAGCAATATCATGTTTTCAACCGCAAGCCGTTCGTGGTCATCTACAAGGTTCATATTCCAAACTCCATCGAAGCGTCACTTGTATGTTCTTCCATATTTTTGTTCAATAAGAATCGGTTTACAATCCTACTTGATAATCACATGAACTATCGGAGAGCTCTTCATTTAACGTACTTATCGATCGTTTCGGTTTACGAGATTTTATCTTCACCGTTGACCACATGCAAATAACACATAAACATGATGCTTATACCGAGGGTTTGGTGAGTCATTTACTAGGTAATACCGAGGGTGCTATAGAGGTGCTACAGCTGTAAAGGGTTATCACGAACTTTCTAATCACCCAAATCGAGATTGATTAGTCGCAAGTATTCGTTTTTCATTAAGCCTTAACCCTGGTGCTAGTGAAGCCCGTAACACCGGGGGTGTTACATAAGGCTGTCAATCTTTTAAACCTACCCAATGTATATATAAGGTGGGTAGGGAACCCTAATTCAAGTGATCATTCGCATCAACATCCACAAACACAAGATATAGGGTAATACCTCATCTCGGGGGGCCTAAACCTGTATAAAATCATAGTTATAGGACGCGCGCATAGCCTTATAAACATATTGCCGGTGACAAAACACTAACAATCTGTGTGGTAGGTCGGGGAGAGTGCGCTTATATCCATCTTAACAAGCTTGATGGCCCTGATTGGTGTCAACAGATCTACCTTCGCCCCTGGCCAGATTCTTTACTTCTGGAGACTGGACTTCATCGTCGAAGGTGACTCACTCCTGACATGACGCTCACCCAAGCGAAGATGTTTGCTTTAATGACTGGTCAGGTAGAATTTTCAGAGGAGCAGTTGATCTTATTCAAAAAGGGCCTTAATTCCCTTGTTATTCTAGGAGCTTGGACTCTCTGGAAGCATCACAATAGGTGTTTGCTTTTGATAGTGCTTCTCCTAGTGGGGCTTGAGCTTTGCTACCAGCTATGGAGGATTTACATCTTTGGGATTTGGCCGGAGCATGAGGTGTCAATTTTCTCCTGGCTCTTATGCCGGAGGAAGGTTGACCGACTTGTGTTTAATATATGTGATCATGGTCGGTCTGTTGTTGTAAAGGTTACATTTTTTTGTTTTAATATCTAGGCTTAGTGTGGGGTTGTGTGGTTCTTTTGTAAGGGATCTTATCGTGTGTTTTGTTCTCTTTTTATGATGATACACATCCTTATGCGTGTTCGAGAAAAAAAGTAACCATATAAAATATTCAAGTTTATTTTTCTCATATATGTAGTACTTCATACAAGAAATCAATTTTCTCATGATTTGAAATGTTTCAGGCATGAACAGGTTGCTAAATTTCTGTTTTAAGTATTGTGCAAATGCCTAAATTACAGTTATTAATGAGTGTTCTATGTTTTAAAAATAGGTGTGAACTTTTAAGGTAAACACTTGCTCTATATAAGACGACGAGTGGATAAGTGCTAACAGATGCCATATGAATGTCGGTCTGGGGAATTGATGCAAATCTATGAAATGAACAAAACAAGCATATTAAGTGTGAACCTTTTTTCTGTGGTAGGACCTTAATTTGTTAAGCAACTGATCAGCATGAGGTTAGAGCATAAACAGCTTTATCTATAGAGTTAACATAGAGTAACTTCTTCCGGGATTCAAGGCCATAATTAATCACCACCATTCGAAGTGCGATTCCGGAGAATCCATCCTGCGCACTTCCTTACCCTCAGATAACTTAGTTTAAGTATGGATCTCCTGCTAGTTAAGAAATGGCTATTTTTTTTTGGCTAGTCATCCATTAAACTGATACTCACTTTACCACTTTTCTCCTGGTATATTTATCTTTCGGTTGCCTACAGAATATTATTTCATCATCCGATTAGTGCGGCATATTATTAGTTGAGCATAGATGCTGTGTACCAGATTGGTAACTCACCAGTGTTGAAAAAATATTTGCATAGCTATCTCACTTATTGTACTTGACACCTAATTAAAAGTCCACTTCATTTGAATTCTATCCAAGTGACTGTACTTTCCGTCTCAGACTGATGGTCTATGCTATATATTTTCTAAATAGACACAAATATACTAATGGTTAAATGGAAAGGTTAATAAAAAAATAGAATGCATATCAACAATTTGACTATTGCTTTGAAAACAACATTTTTTTGAAGTACGCATTGGTTTTATTATGTCAATGGATAATATTTTTGGGTGAATCACATATGTGAACACTATCATAACTAGTTCGTTTCTTAATATTCGGTCATGTTTCTGGCACAAATGATACATTGAGGAGTTAATTAATAGCAAACTTGCTATGTGGAAAACAAACAATATAATAGTGAGATGGGCAGAAGGTGATAGGTCCATGACGGCTATCAATTGATTGTTATATATAGGAGAGATTTTGATCTACCTGATGTAGTATTTATCATATTATTGCTAGCTGTTTCTAATTAAACTTTAGTGCGGAAAGTGAGATTGTGAATGGAGTAAGTGGGAGTAATAATTTGTCCTAGGATACAACATCAGGTCCAGATCTCCTCCATTACTGATCAGGGAATGGACAGGATCCGCGACGTCTAAAATGCAGATTTTATCTAGTGCTTTTGCCTAAACCCTAAACCCTTTCATATGCTCATAGGTTAGAAAAAAGACCCACTCCGGGTGTACTACCACTTACATCACTTCACATATATACATGCACAATCCACTACCGACAAATGAAAATTTTGGGGGGCCAGTAGATGATCATCAGGAATTTATACTGCCACTCATCAAATTGAACTTCCAAACAGAGTATATGCATGCATGTTATTGGGCACACAAACTCTAGCTCCAAAATCCAGATTGGATCTGTAGTTTTAGATTAAATTAAACTGATTATTTAAATATTTCTATTTAGTCGATCTGAACTAATACAAAATGTTTATCTCGTTAGCTCTAGATCCAAAATTTATTGAAGTCACGTACACCCAGCTCTAGGGCTCTGCCAAGCATGGTGGAGATACGTGTGGTGAAATTCTCAATTAATTTATGGCAAAGCATCATTAATAGCTCGCATAATACTCCTTTCAAATGCATGAATTTTAGGAAAATCTGATTAGTGCAAAAGTTTTAAAGTACAGTACATTTTAAGAGTCTGATACAGATCCTAATTTAAACATGCAAATCATCCCCTGAAAATATTTATTTATCTGTCCCTCCCAAACAGGTTCTTGAACATATTTGAGGTTTGCGGTGATGTTGAAGTGTAAAACTGTAAATAATCCAGAGTCACAACTTTTGTCGGCCACACAGCAGTGTTATAGTACTATGTATATGACACATTTCCACTGCTCCTTGTTCTCCTGTGAAAAGGATGGTTAATATATACGTGCCTTGATGCTAACGCAAGAAATGGATTCTAAAAGTTGTCCTAAACGATCAGCCGAATTAGGCTACGTACTAGCTACTGCTTACATATGCTTAGGGCAGCCGTTTCAGCATTTCTATTCAGCTCTAGCTATAGAACTAGCTAAAGCTATACGTGTAGACTGAGGATTGATGCCTCTCTATTCTTTCATGTGATTCCAAGATCCGAAAATCAAAGCAGAGAATGAAAGTGATGCCTTAAAGTTTAAACTGGTGCAAAAATGACATATATATCTCTAACACTAGCTGCTTTGACGTGTAGGGGTTTTAGCTAATTAATAAATAATTTTTTTGTTCCATCATGCACACTAACTAAATCTCTCACTAGATTCTTCTTGGTTCCCAAATATGGACTAATTGTCTGATCTTGTGAATATATAGGTTGTAGGCCAGTGCAGCCTACAGATTATTGGCAAGAACAAAAGTCAACACTGGACACCGATTAACCACATCGCTAGCCCTAGTCCTGTTGTTTATGGAAGCTATGAATTCTATGGTAGTTAATACTTTATAACATACCCATGCAGGAGGTATACTTTATAACATACCCATGCAGGAGGTAAATCATTATGTTGGTAAAAATATGTCAATTTTCAGTTGGCACTAGATAACCATTATGCAAACAAGTTGATAGTATGACTATCTATCCTAAACCCCTCAAGCACATCTCTACGCAACCTTTGACCAGTGAAATGAAATTCCCTACAAATATACCTTTGCCTTGTGTGCATTCTATTTTATCTCCTTGTCAGGTGATGCCACACAAGCATCCATCCTCCATCAAGTTACTTGATCATCAAACAAATCAACACTTGGCTTGATCTCTCATAAATGATATAATCCGCTTCATAGCTTCGCATGGCCTCAGCCTTGCATGCTTTTCACCATTTGCCCCAGTCCATTATCGGTGTCGAGCACCCTAGCTCATCGTGCACCCTTAGCTCATCCATCACCTCGACAACTCGGTCCTTCAAACCCAAGTCTCGCCTCTTGATCTTCTCCACCTAGCCATATGACACTATGTCATGTCTCATATGTAATGAGCTCCTTCATCTTCACTAGTTGAGCACTATAATTATGCACAAGTCATTTCTCCACCATGGATCCATGTATTGCTCACTACTATAGGGAGGATTTGTAGGGGCGGCTTAAGATGGTATGTAGGGGCGGTTTGCCCAACCGCCCCTACCCAGGCGCCTCTTCAAATCAACGAGTTGTAGGGGCGGTTCCCAAGCTGCCCATACAAATCGATTTGTAGGGGTGGCTGAAAAACGAGCGCTCACACTAGTGTTCTTGTGGATTAGTACTTGTTCATCTCACATGAAACACATTAGTCCACCTAAGATTGTTACTCAATTACCAAAACCAAACTGAGACTTTCACTGGCTACCACTTAACATATGGCCTAAACTCTGGTGCTGCTCTGGTGCAAGCACCGAAGAAATCTGATGACCACAAAATGGCTCCATCTTTGTCCAATTCAATCACCTTTGAAGATGGTTCAACTTCCAAATGATCTTATTGCTTCCATTGAGCTACCTAGTGCTAAGTTTGACAATAATTGTGCACCACACCCACTCACTAGAATCACCTAAGTCGAGCTACCCATTCATACCCCTCTTTATAGTACGACCAAAAGATTAAACAAAGACTAAACTGCTCTAAGTGCCTCCGAACACCAAATGGCACCTAGAGCTAATCCGTCCTTAGACCTATCACTCATCATTTGATAACCAACATGATAATCATCAAAAGAGGCATAAAAACATAATTGCTTGATCATTCTCCAACATTGTGATCTACTAAGTAATTAATGTTGCTGCGAAAACACATGTTAGTCACAATGCTTGTGTCGTAACTAATCACAAAAATTGAATTATGGACCTTGATGCTTTTAGCCTAGATGTCATGATTTTTATGGTTTACTGGTTATTTTTTAATAGGGATTATTTTGGATGTTGAACTAGATCTAGGTATACAGATATATGCATGAAGATATATCAAGGGTTAAAATAATTGTTGGCAGCTATTTCCTGAGAATTTGTTGTTTTTAATTAGAAAATTCTTAATGTTTTGTTAGTTGAATTGATAGCTTGATTAGGGACTAATGGTACATAGGTAGTTAGAAAGAGGGTAGGGTTTACTATTTATTTGGACATTGATGGTTCAAATGGTGTCAGTGTTTTGTACTGCCAACTAGTAAATTTGTATTTACTGTTCAGATGGCTTATTAGCACTCATGACTCAAGATTTATACTGTTCAGGCAAGATCCCTACATCTAGTCAGGTGGTGTCCATCGCATTCCTAAGCCCAAGCGCTCAAGTCTATAGAAGGGGTAACAAACGGGTGAGAGTGTTGAGAGTAGTGAAGAGGTGTCTAAGACTACGAGTCGAAGGAGACTAAGGTAGCCTAGATTGCTAGGTGTCAAAGAAGATAAAGGGAACCCCAGCTACCCCTTATATAGCTGAGGGACAAGGTTACAAGAGAGAGGTAGAAAGAGAGAGGGTGTCCTATATATCAGGAGGTGGTCTTTAGGAGGCCCCCTTGGGCGTGCATCGTGGCATCCGATCCTTGCCACTGTCGCCATTTTGCTATTGTCATGGAGAGCGTCATGTGGGAAGCTATGTGGACAATTGTGCCCACGCTGGAATTGGTAGAATAGGGCCTTTATAGTAGCTGGTGATGCCCTTCTTGTGTTCCTATTCTACATAAGACCTTCATAGGGCCTAGCATCCCACTCCCTGTGTAGTTTCGTGCCCCTGCACATCCAAAGTACAAAGAGCATGAGCTCATGCATCACGAGTATCGTGTTGTCATTTTGGCTTCCAGGACAAGAAATCATACTCCACTAGATCCCACACCTGTATGGGCGAGCCCCTCTCATAGGACCCCTATATACGTGTACTAGAACCAATCGAACTCCTCTACCCATGCACCCCCAAACGCCAAGGTCAGAGGTCGGGATGTCGCTCGGCGGTGGGCCTTGACACCCCCCGAGTTTGGGGCCAGGAGCGTTCGTCCTACTTGGATGTAGTCCCTGAGCTGGACCATTTGACTGAGTGCCACCCGATGGGGGTTTAGTGGTGCCTACGGCATCGCTTCTTGGTTGGTGAGGGTACTACAGTACATGTACTCATTCGGTTGAACATAGATTATCCTATTGTTACCCACAATTTCATGACATTAATTGATGATATGCTAGTTCTTCCTTCGAAGGGAACTAAGTTTTCGATGTAGACATACATTTAGATATTCATTAGCAAACATACATTGCAACTGAACTTTCAACTTGTTGAATGGTTACCTAGATGACTTTGTGGTTTACAGATTTATTTGCAATCACGTCACATGTTTCCATTGTTTAGGAAACAAACTCCATATTGTGCCTAGATGTTTGCAGCACATTTAAGGAGATTCATCTTTAAACCATACTAATACAATCTTTCAAAAGCAAGATGCAAATGGCCATATGAGAGTTCAAACCAGCCGATTTAACAAGTATGTCATCAATATAGACCTCTAAGATGATGACACTGAGCAAATAATAGAATATAAGATTCATAGCCCTTTGGTAAGTAGCACCAGCATTTTTCAAACCAAAAGTCACAACAACCCACTTGATTAAACAAACCAACAAAACCTAGAGATCTAGAATTTTAGACATGTCTTCTCCAACCATAAATATTTGATTGTCACCAACATTACCATTAAGACAAATAATAACCTTATGTTCGGAAGTATCATTAATTAACATATTGTCTATAGGTATAGAATATTCATCTTTAGGAGTAGCTCTATTAAGATCTCTAAAGTCAATGCAAACTCTAAGCTTACCAAAATATTTCTTCTCTACTGGCACAATATTTAAGGATTCAATCAGTATACCTGCAAGGTCTAATAAACTCGGCTTTGAGCAACTGATTTATTTCTTCTTTGGTGAAGGTGGGTTAAACCCATGTATAGAGCTTCTAGAGTCCATACCAACAACCTCTAGTTAACACTTTAAGTGAAGCAAGGACAAAAGTGTAGTCGGGTTGAAAGAAGTGTGTGGTCCACTCATCTTATAGACCACCAGAACTGAACTATTGACCAGAACTGACCAGCCGGCGTCGAGCAAGTGAAAATACAAGCACCGATGATTCGGTTCTTACAGTTCTAGACCACTGGATTATCTAGGGCTATCAAAAAAATGTGTATATCTATTTGGCCTCTTTGTTTCTTTGGCTGCTTTGAACTTGTTTTAGACATCCTTTACATGTCTCTTGCCTAGAATCATATTCTCTTTAGAGAAGTCCATGCCACTCTTATCAGTAGTTGAGAAGTACTGACCGATTGACAACTCATAATAAAATTAATACATCTACTTTATCTAAAAAATTTACTACTATTTTAAATCTAGCATTTCTCTCTACCTTAGTTTGTACTTATCATTCTTCGTTGTCAACATCAACGGATTGTGATGTCCTAGTAAGGACCTAGGGCAGCTCATAACCGCCGCTCGCCCTAACAGGTCCATCCCAGACAAGCGGGGTTTTGAATAATTTTGATAAACCTTGCCACCATGTCTTATGTATCACGCTCGATGTCTAGGTACATAGAGCTCGTCGCTAGGGTACATGGTTGAATCAGTGAAGCTCCTGATCCATCCATTTAAACAAGTGTTAATTTAACATTTACACTGCAATAAACAATTCAACAAAGATATTTCGGTGGAGAATTTTTCTTCCAGAAATCACGCATGCCGAACTAAGCTTCCCACGAATGTACTAGTCAAAATCAGCAGGCTGTAACGGGTGTCTCTATTTTGGAACAGAGGCAGAGTGATCGCATTATATATGCAAACCAGCAAATAACAAACTCAATATATGAGAAAGCAGGGTGATGAGTATGCATGTGAGGCCCAGGCTGTGCCCTGAGTGCGTGCCACTCAAGCTGGCATGCGCCGCAGTTTGATGCACGCATGTCCCTTAGATGAGCATGCGTGTGCATGACGTACTAGTCACTACGGGAGAGCGCCCCTTTGCCGTGCGCCGGGGGCGCACGGCAAACCCCAGTATACACACGGCAAGCGCTTTGCCGTACGTTTTTCATCGCGGCACACGGCAAAGCCCGCACGGCAGCAATTTGCACGGCAAAGCGGCTTTGCCGTGTGCTTTTTATCGCGCGCACGGCAAAATAACAAACGCACGGCAAAGACGAACCACGTGAGTGCCCCCGTGCGCCAGCCGTTACCGCGGGGTGGACGGCCGTGAGTGGTACGCACGTGTAGCGCACGTGAGGCACCTTCGCCGTGCGTGGTGTCTGGGGCGCACGGCACAACGGGCCACCTTTGCCGTGCGCCATGTGGAGCCGCACGGCACACCTGACGGCCGTCGTGGGGCGTCCGATCCAGCTGGGTGCCGTTTACGTGCAGGCCTCTTTGCCGTGCGGCTCTAGTGTGGCGCACGGCGAAGCTCAGTTTTGCTGTGGGTGTGGTGTTTGACGCACGGCAAAGATAGAGGTAACCGTGCGCCTAATGTTTGCCGTGCGCTTTGAAAAGGGCGCACGGCAAATGTTCTCTTTACCGTGCGTCCCGTAATAAAAACGCACGGCAAAATGTGAGCGCACGGCAAATTTACATTTTCCGGTAGTGAGTACTACAGCGATCGGGCTTGGAGTAGCTAATCGATCGTGCAACAGGTAGTTAAAAGGATAATCTGATGATTGAGGCCCCTGATGGTGGTGCAGGTGGTGGCTGGCTTGTCCACACAGTGGCGTTTTATTTGGGCCAATGGAGGCAAGTGCAGATCACAGGAACAAGATCTGGTGGGCATCATAGATCGATCACCATGTCGTGCCCACTCCCTGCAACACGCCTTTTCATTCTACCATACCATACCACCAGGCTTGTTAGTTATCCGGGTTCTATTGGTAGTAGCCTTTGTGTTTGTGGATGTTGGTTAGTCCCGCAATGGAAGATAAGGGGGATCAGACTCGTACAGTCAAGCAAGGACGAAAACCTGAGCGGACCTTATGTGTACTAAAAAAATTATGGATATATGGCAGGTGAATACTCACCAACCTCATTGGGGCACTGTCCACATCCATCTATTTATCTTAGCTGCACGAGCAAAAGATCCTGATAACAAGTTCTGCTCTTCTAGCTATATTGTTTTTGTTATGCATTTAGACATAGCGTATATTTAGGTACATGGCAAAAGTTGTAGATCTTAGAGCGATGCTTTGTAGCAGTTGAGTTACCATGCACTCCTGGTCAATGCCAATAAGCTAGGGAAATGGAACTGTTGATTGTGTGAGAGAAATAAAAGGAAGGGACAGAGAGGTGTGCAGGCAGCATCTCTCAAGGGTGATCAATCATCCATTGTCTGCCTCTTTCCCTCTTCTTCTTTCTTTATCTCTATCTCTCCTCATTGCAAAAGGCAAAGGGTGCACGAATTATTATAGATAGATACACATATATGTGCATACAAGAAAATGAGTAGTGAAATGATGCCCCCATTTCTCTGGTGCTAGCTAAGCAATTCTTCAACCTTCTTATAATTAATGTACATGAGAATCCAGTTGACTCATGTTATATACCAGGCCTCTCCCCTTCACCACTCACAAACAGTTAACAGCCTCCCCTTTTGCCCTCTTTACCTCCCTTTTGCTAGGCTTTTTTGTCTCATTGTTGGCTGCTAGCTACTGCTCCTCTTGCAGAAAGGAGGGATCGGACGACTGGCTCTGAGAGAGCACATGGAGTTGATGAGTTGAATTCTCTTCATTCCCTGGCCTTTCCCTCAACACACAGGCACCCCACAACCCTAAAGGTCCTTCACAACAGGGGCTGCCTTTTGTTGTTTGTGAATTCAGATGCCCTATATATATATGTACACATATAATATCTTATCACCTAACAATGTTCTGCTGCATATATGTGTTGTACTGCGATGCTTGCACATATGTGTGTGTGCTTGTGGTGGGCAGCATGTGCCTTTCTTCATGCATGCATACTTCTTGGCATATATGCATATAGCTAGTTAGGGCGCCTATACAACGACCCCACACCAAAGGACACATATATAGTTGCTGCTACTAGCTAATTATATTCCATCAAGGGCATTCATGGAGTGTCAACAAAGAAAGATGCCCTGCTAACACGGGGGGCCAAGCTTAGTAGACACACATTAGAATACATTTAGCACACAAGCAAACATGAGTATCCATCCATCCAGCTATCTGTCTCTAGGTCCTAGCTTTCGGTCCAACGCTAGCTCCTTTTAATTGTTCCTACACAAACCCAAGAGAAAGTCTATATTCTCACGGAATTATTGTCCCCCTATGTTCTTCGAGAACCTAAACATCCAAAAAGAATCGCGCTAAAGCTCAGTCAATATATGCCAAGCGTAACACACACATTTCTCTTCTGTATTAGTGCGATCGAACTAATTGGGAGCCGTTCGGCTGTGCTGATAAGTCGGCTGAAAAACATTGTTGACTGATTTGTTGTGAGAGAAAAATACTGTTCCGACTGAAAAAATAAGCTAAAAAAGACGGATTATAAGCCGAATGAACAGGGCCTTGGTCATGTTCTTCTATTCCCAGATGCAATGCCTGTGCTAGTCTTCGAAGAATGGAATTAATCAGATCCTTAGGTTTCAGCATTAGCAGCTAGCTAGCTGCTATACATGTGAGTGCACTCAGACTAGCTTTCCATTAACGCCGATCAGCGCATACGCATTGCATGGGATTCTCCAAATGTCATCAGGATTGGATGGCGTGACCAAAGGATGTAGGGATCACACGGTCCAAAAGGGCATGCAATTATAACCAAACCTGGATCGAGTGCGTGGGGATCAATATCGATCGGTACCGATCTTGCTCTGTTGGTCCATAGATCATGGACATGACATATATTCTTGTGCTCCTCCGGGTGGATTGATGATCATGAGGAATTAACACAAGTGCAAGCTTAGCTAGCAGATCGACACTGATGCATCGCCATCAGGCCATGCTCATCATGTATATCCATCATTCCGCACTCTTATTCAGTCAGGAAATGTAAACCAATGGTCCCCAAGTTGCACGTTTGATATTAGAAAAGGACTCATGAGCAATTGCTCAGTGGACGAGTGGAGCACACTACTAGCCAACTGAGTTGAGAGCTATATGAAAATTCGCGGGCATATATCTGAGGCAACAAATGTTAGTTGATGCTGGAACAACATCACATGATATGAGAGAGATAGAGTATGGATGCAAAAATCAAGTACTTTCAATTGCCTCTTGCTAGATTCTGAATGTAGTAGTTGAGTCTGCCCCCTACTCATGACCATCATATACGGTATGCATGCCCAACCAATAAACTGGCTCAAAGCACAAACCATCTCCAGACAAGAAAAATCCTCCAATGGAGGCTAGATTACAACTGCTACATTACAATTAGAGCAATGACACATCTGAATTTCAGCTCATTAGTCTACAATATCTCAGGCTCAGCACATGGTACCCAACTCCATCAGACTGAGTTTCAGGAGGTCTCCTGCTTAATTTGTACTCACTCATTATAAATACAAATTAACCACTGCACACATCTCTAGACGACGATGACCGATAATCCCTGGCAGCAAGGTGTGAGTCTATCACCTGCTTGCTTTGAGATGGATATAGTTTTCGCTTAAGTAAAGCGAGCAGTCGGAGACATAAAAATTAACGCCGCCTTTATGTTTAGTCACTGCTAAACTTTGTGAGCCCACATCATGATCATTGCGGCCAAAGCAGGCATAGAGGAAAGCACGTAATGAATGGCAGCTGCTGGGGAAAAACTGAACAAGTACCACCATACTTTTTCCATGTCATGCAAAGGTAACCCCAGCTGATTTGGTTTGTACTACACTGCACCTTTGAGATAGGTGGCTGATTTCAGTCCTCGAATGCATCATTGCCTGCACATGGTTATGCAAAGCTAGCTACCCATGAAACAAAACAGTTGATCTACCACATATCTCAGCTTGGCAGCCTTTACAAAATCTGTTGCTGCTAGTGCTAGCCGTGGCTAGTGTAGGCAATCAAAAAAAAAAGTAGAAAGGCAACAAAGGAAAAAAAAAAAGAGAGAGAGAAAGAAAGATAGAAATGCAGGGTTCAAAATTTCAGCGAAATTTCGGCCAAATTTCGCGAAATTCGGTAATTTCGGTGGTGACCGAAAGAAAACTCCGAAATTTTGTAATACTCTAATACATGTGATGTATAACTCTAGACTTGTATTTTTCTATTGATTATATTGTATATTCTTCTAGTCAATAGATGTGTAGTCATAAATCATACTAATATTTATTTAGATCTAAACTTTTTTTAAAAATAACGTACTTCATGTCCTAATCTCTAAAAAAAAATTTGCGATAACGAAATTAAAATCCTTGTAGAAATGAGAAGGAGAGGGAGAGGGAGGGAAAAGAGGCTAGTTAAGTAGCATAAATTCAGATGACAATTTGACGTGAGTGGCACAGATTCACCAGCTCCCTCTGGACAAAAACCGATGGCATTTGGCGCCTAAAGCTTTGGAGCAAGAAGACAGGGAACTGCACTGTCTGGCTACTCTCTCTCTCGCGCGCGCGCGCGTCTAAATGCCATCGTTTCTTATCAGTAATTATGTTGCAGTTAGCTGCAACAGGTCGCACTCACATCTTGTGTAATCCTAGTGAGTAATGAATCAGTAATTTTGATTTGATCTGCATGGTTTGCAGCTTGCTTTCTGCTGCAACTAAAGGTTCTGGGGTCGATACTTGTCCCCGCAAGTAGCCAAAGTTTTGGGCTTTATTGTTAATGTGACATCACTGCCCAAAGGAAGATCTTGCTTCAAGATCTCTTTATTTCTCAACTCATTCTGAACAGTAGTAGTATACTTTTTTTCTAGCTAGAAATCAATCACATAAATGATGTATGCTATCCTGAGGATTTGTTTTTTATTTGGGTTTAATTTGATGTAATTAGGTGACTGCATTTTGTCTTTGTGGTCTAGCTAGAATATATAGTGGACTTGTTGCATTTTCTTGTATTGATCATAAAAAAATGAAATGGACAAGAAAAATAAAGAAAGGTGGCAGTTGGTGCGCTAGATTAGATTGCATACACGGAAGACGATCCATGGGGTGTTATTAAAATGCTCAAGAACAAATACAAAAGGAAAAAAGGGGAAAAGATTGATCACGGTATGTGTACTTATATATATTTATTCTTCCAGAATTAATTTGGGGAGAGCGCACCCAAACAGCAGCTAGCCAGATATCACAATCATCTTCCCTCGAGTTCATATACATTCACATGGTCTTTGATTACTTTGTAGTCCATCATCAAAGCTTCTAGAGGCCTGTCTGCAACAACTGAATTTCACAACAATAATTTCGTAAACAAACTTACAACAGATTAAACAGTTCAACTACCATAGATTAGGAAACATTCATTCTTTCCGATTTGTGGGACTAACTAATGTAAGTTTGCTCACTTCATAGAAACATGTACTTTGTGACTTATGTCTCTTTCTGGCTGCTTGCTAT
Organism: Saccharum hybrid cultivar R570; assembly: GCA_038087645.1. Classification (NCBI taxonomy): domain Eukaryota; kingdom Viridiplantae; phylum Streptophyta; class Magnoliopsida; order Poales; family Poaceae; genus Saccharum; species Saccharum hybrid cultivar. The sequence goes on from JAQSUU010000564.1 coordinate 16,836,905, forward strand.
TTCTTTATCAGGCATGCAAGTTCCAACCAATGCAAACCTAGATAATAAAATTTGTCAGAAATAATAATCCGCACATATCTGGGGCCATCTCAACAAGCAACATATACACTAATTTGAGTGTCTGCAATTGAGGTATATGCACCCTACTATGGTTTGGTGGCTGAGCTTTAGCCAAGAGTCATGAGAGTAAGTAAATAGATAATATGTAGGTCCCGTTTGGCAGCCGGAATTGTTTCAGTTTCTCAAGAGAAACTGCAGAATCACTACCAAACGGTTTCACATGTAGGGATTCACAGGAGAAACGTTTATCTATTTGTACACAGAAGTGCGAAACGGTGAAAGGCTGGTTTCACTGGATTCGATTCTTGCCTCCCTCTCTGTGCTAGCAAATGTTTTTTTCAATAAATTATTTTTTATTGCAAAAGTTTTTTTTTTTTTTTTTTGGTTGCCTCACCCTTCGATTACAAGCTATAGCATCTGAACTTACGTACTAACTCACACCACACGCACACACTCACACCCCTAGTGTGTAAGCTAGACCTACAACTTATATCTAAGGCTAGAAGTACACGGCTGATAGATATGACAGTGGTGCCACATCCGTGCGAGGCAACGAAATTTATTTGGGAACTACTGTTCCCGGTGGGAAATCACGCGGCCGAGCGAGCTCGAACCCGTGACCGGTGGCCTCCGCTCCGGGAGCGCTCACCACCCGAGCTACGCTCGGTTCCCCTTTTATTGCAAAAGTTAAAATGAGTTGTATCTAAGTTGTTCTTTGTCCACCAAAAAGTTCAGAATTTTTTAAATCATATATTTATTTATATGATTTTTTATATAAAAAAAACTTTTATTTGAGTTCAGAATTCAGCTTAATAGCCAAATGGTTTTATAAAGTGATTCCGATTCATCACCCAAAACTTTTCAAATCCGAAATGTTTCCACGAGAATCTAGATCTCTACCAAACGCACCCGTAATATTAGACACCTACTAGTGCGTTGTATATATTTTTCACATAAGAAGACTAGGCATATACCCATGGAGTATCTAATATGGCATCCAATAAAATTCATGTCTAACTATGTGCGTATCAAAATGTTATATACTATGTTCTATAATCTGTACAAGCTAAGGGTGTGCTTAGGTCACCTATATATCATCTAGGAGCTGCAACTAGTATATATACCTGTAGGCACTATGTATATTCAAGCATATAGAGGTAGTTGGCAGTGGTTAGATGTAAAGCATTTGGAGAATTGGTCTGGAAGAGCTGTATCACAAATAAAAAGAGAAGGGTGGGAAACACTAGCTAAAGACTAGGAGCTCAGTCCTAACATTTTGAAAAGTGTTTAGATCTCCTTATGTCATCCTCCACAATCACACCACTAATCCACTACATTTTACTCATTAATGGGTCACAACGTAACGCCGCAAAGGCTAACGCGTGCCAACACACAACTGATGTCTCATCCTCACTTCGTGCAAAAGGGTTAAGCTCTCGTGCTACAAGACAAGCATTGATAATCACTTACCTTGTTCTAGTTTTGCCAGCACCATCTTTGAATCTTCCGCTCCATACTCTTTCTATCTTGAATTCCCGGTCAATCATTTCTACAAAGAGAGAGGCATAGATTGTGCTTTTCTTTCTAGACAATCGATCATCCAATAACTTTGCATGGAAATTGTGTTGTTAAATTGCTTTTCTTTATAGATTTACTAGCATGGAAATTGTGTTGTTAAATTCTTGCTCTAAACGCTACCGTACTATTATTACTTTGCAGTACAATTTTAATTTTGCCCGATCAAAGTTTGATTTACAAAAACGAATTGAAATGTAGTATTGTGCAGCTCTTAATTCTAATTAACCTCATCAATGCAACCGTGAATTACAAAGAGAATAGCATGGGGACCGAACAGCAATGTTTTTTCATGCGCCAATTTTCTACCCTCCACCCCCCACCCCCCACCCCCCTCCAAAATATAAGTCGCTTTGACTTTTTTATAAATAGAATTTGTTATGTATCTAGACATATATTATATCTAGATATATAGTAAAATAGATGTACTAGAAAAGTCAAAGCGACATATAATTTAGAATGGAGGGAGTATATGGCTATTCTCATTATTGCTCCTTTTTTCGCCGAAGAATTCTACAATTGAATTCCTCCAAAGCCCGAACACGGCATTATTGAGATCTGCAGGTAATATAAATTTCCGATTGTAAACCAGGTGCTCAATCCATCAATGAAACATGAATGAGCAATGAGCACCACCATATGGACCAGTTATATATTTTTCCATTATCAGAAAAAAAAGAGAAAGAGAAAGAGATATGTTATCTACTGAATATCCACCACCCACCCATCATCCACCTCCCAGAGACAAAACCTACAATAACAACCACCAAACCAGTAAACCCCTCTTTTCCAATAACTACCATCTGTAACCGGATACATATATATTATACACAGCTAGCGGTGAAGTCATATGATGCTATCAAAATTCCCACATCACCACACAATTAATTTGTTAGTAATATATAACTGCAATTCGGTACTGATGATCACTAGCATGCAAGTACTACTACTGCCCCTTGTAACCAACTGGGATGCCATATAACTTGGCCAATAAAAAAGTGACACAAGCAAGTGTTGCTCCCCTGGCCCACCTGGTAGGCCCCTCCTCGATCTCTGCCCTTGCCAATGCCCCCCTCCTCCTATGATAAATACCTTGCCATGAGGCAGCCCACTCCAGAACTACACTTGCAGGACAAGCCTAAACCAAGCAGTGGTAGAAGACAGAGACAGAGAGAGTGTAGCACACACAGAAGCAAACCAACCAAAATTGTCATGCTCCTACACCTACACCAGGTGCTGTGAGTGATTGTGTGAAGTGATAACACAGGGGAGAAGAGTGAGAGAGAGACAGAGATAGAAGAAAAGATACACAAATAGATCGCCATGCCGCCTCAGCTGGAGCACCATGAGCAGCAGCAGACAGCCGGAGGTTGTGGCCACCGAGCAGCTCCAGCTCCTCCTCCTCCCAACAGCATGCCCACCTTTAGCAGCAGCAGTAGTAGCAGCAGCGGCACTCCCTCTCCTACTTCTGTTTCTGCCACCACCGCCACCAACCCCTCTGGCGCCGTCGTCCATCCCACCACCTCCAGCCCGCCGTCGTCGGCCACCTCCGCCCGCCCTGCCGCCAACTCCTTCCCTCTCGTCCTAAAGGTAGTTGACGTTATATATATGCATGTATATGTACGATACGTCTTGTTTCCTTGATAATGCCATGTGTTGAGATCGAGTGCATGGTGTCATGGTGATGAGATCGACGTGTGCATGCATGTCATGCGTACGTGTTCGTGTCTCGTGCAGTTCGAGGAGGTGGTGTACAAGGTGAAGCTCGGGAAGCCGACGGCCGGATGGTGCGACAAGCTGTCGGCGTTCGGCGGCGGGGACGGTACGAGTAAGAACAAGAAGGCCACGGCGTCGGCGGCAGGGTCGTCGTCGTCGCGGGCGCGGGAGAAGACCATCGTCAGCGGGATGTCCGGGGTGGTGCGTCCGGGCGAGATGCTAGCGATGCTGGGCCCGTCCGGGAGCGGCAAGACGACGCTGCTGACGGCGCTGGGCGGTCGTCACGGCGGGCGGGCGGTGCTGTCCGGGAAGATCACCTACAACGGCCAGCCCTTCTCAGGCGCCGTGAAGCGTCGCACGGGGTTCGTGACGCAGCACGACGTGCTGTACCCGCACCTGACGGTGTCGGAGACGCTGTGGTACACGGCGGCGCTGCGGCTGCCCCGGTCACTGAGCGCCGGCGAGAAGCGCGCGCAGGCGGAGGCCGTGGTGCGCGAGCTGGGCCTGGGCAAGGTGGCCGGGAGCATGGTGGGCGGCGTCCGCGGCGTGCGCGGGCTGTCCGGCGGCGAGCGCAAGCGCGTCAGCATCGGGCTGGAGATGCTGGTGGACCCGAGCCTGCTGCTCCTGGACGAGCCCACCTCCGGGCTCGACTCCACCACGGCGGCGCGGATCGTCGTCACGCTCCGCCGGATGGCGGCCGAGGGCGGGCGCGCCGTGGTGGTCACCATCCACCAGCCGTCGTCCAGGCTGTACCACATGTTCGACAAGGTGCTGCTGCTGTCCGCCGACGGCTGCCCCCTCTACTACGGCCGCGCCGCCGACGCGCTTGACTACTTCGCCTCCGTCGGCTTCGCGTCGCCGCTGTCACTCAACCCCGCCGACCTCATGCTAGACCTCGCCAACGGTACGCCGGCCCGCCATGTCATGCATGCATATGCACCACTGGAGAGTCGCGCATAAAATTCTTCTTTTTCTCTCTCGACCTTTTCTTCACGATGCCTTCCAATTCATAGGGCACATTGCCATGTGCCATTCCAATCCTTGCGCTGACGTCATCCGTTCTCCTTGATAGCTAGCTAGAAGACGAGGTGAGCGACAAAACACCCGGTATAGATAGTAGGCCATCGAAAAGCTTTCCATTGGACAACCCCTCCGGTATGGAAAAGGACGCCCGTCGCCTCCTTGGTGACTTGCCCTAATAAGAGGCTGACACTGAGACTGAGGAGAGCACGCATGCCATTGCTGCTCTGCTCACACCTACATTTTTACTCAAAAGTGAAAAGAGAGGAAACAGCAATCCATATTGGGAACTATAGGAAACAATTATAATACTATAAATAAAATGGGCTGTCAAGATCCTCATTTGACGACCCACATAGTGATTTTTTCAGCTGATGTTTAATAAGAAAAGAAAAGCAGGGGAATCGGGTCCGTTGGGCATTAGTTGTTTAGTTAACCACCTCGATGGAGAAAAAGCTATAGGATCGAACAAAATAAAGCGCACAGGAATACCACGGGCTCTGAAAAAACATAAAGAAGCAAAAAAGAAATAAGCACACATCGAAGGGACCGCAGTGTGAGCGGCACAAACTGATGTGCCGAGATTGTGTTCTTGATACGGTGCGCGCATGCAGACATTGGGGGGTCCCCTGAGGTGATCTGCGTCATGATTCGATGAGCATACATCACCATCTTCGTCGTTTTCATGGCATATGCCCACAAGTAATAACTAGTCCCTCCGTTTTAAATCATAATTTATTTGACTTTTTTTACCCCAAGTTTGATCACTCATCTTATTAAAAAAATTTATGTAAATATAGTCAAATCTAAGTCACTCTTAAAGAATTTTTATTAATAAAGCAAGCCACAACAAAAGAAGTGATAATTTGCACAAATTTGTGAATAAGACAAGTGATTAAACTTGGGGTAAAAAAAATCAAACGATCTATAATTTGGAACGAATTTAGTAGTAGATAATTACATGAATTTCAAGAATTAATCTGACAAAAAATCGAAATCCATCCTCTACCGTTCATACTGTATATGAATGAAGATATGTTTTCGATTTTCTTATATATATATATAGAAGGAAAAGTGTGATGAGGGGAGCAGAAATGGGCAACGGCAATGATGGAATTAGGGGGGGTGAGGGGGTTTGGGTGGAGGGAGACACACATGGACAGGGACACACTGCTCCGCCCACTGCCAATCATGGATCCATCCACCCTTCCCATTCCCTCCAATCTTGATTTCTTTTTCGCATACGGAAATGGCTCAATCCTGATGAACAATGGCGGACACTTGTCGACCTCCTGGACCTCGGGCTGACGTGCACTGTGCATGCAGGTATCGTGCCGCAGACGACGAGCGGCGGCGGCGCGGACAGGATGGCGGCGCTGACCGCCGGCAGCGAGAGCGAGCACAAGGAGGTGCGCGCCAAGCTGGCCGCGGCGTACGAGCGCCACATTGCGCCGGCGGTGAAGCTGGACATCTGCGCCTGGGAGACGACGGCGTTGCCGGCGGGCAGCGCCGGCGGGCACGCGTCGTCGAAGTCGTCCTCGGAGACGTGGACGACGGGGTGGTGGACGCAGTTCCTGGTGCTGTTCCAGCGCGGGCTCAAGGAGCGGCGGCACGAGTCGTTCAACAAGCTGCGCGTGTTCCAGGTGCTGAGCGTGGCGACGCTGGCGGGGCTGCTCTGGTGGCGCACGCCCGCGTCGCACCTGCAGGACCGCACCGCGCTCATCTTCTTCTTCTCCGTCTTCTGGGGCTTCTTCCCGCTCTACAACGCCGTGTTCACCTTCCCGCTGGAGCGGCCCATGCTGGTGAAGGAGCGGTCGTCGGGGATGTACCGCCTCTCCTCCTACCTGGCGTCGCGCGCCGCCACGGACCTGCCCATGGAGCTGGGCCTGCCCACGGCGTTCGTGCTCATCCTCTACTGGATGGGCGGGCTGGACCCGCGCCCGGGGCCCTTCCTCCTCTCCCTCGCCGTCGTGCTCTACAGCGTGCTGGTGGCGCAGAGCCTCGGGCTCGCCATCGGCGCCGTGCTCATGGACGTCAAGCAGGGGACAACGCTCGCCTCCGTCATCACCATGGTCTTCCTCATCGCCGGCGGGTACTACGTGCAGCACATCCCGCCGTTCGTCGCGTGGCTCAGGTGGCTCAACTACAGCTTCTACTGCTACCGACTCCTGCTCGGGATCCAGTTCCCCAACGGCGGCGGGTACTACGACTGCGACGGACACGGCAAGCTCTGCCCCGTCGCCGAGTTCCCGGCCATCAAGGCCGTCGGGCTCAACAACCACTGGGTCGACGTCTGCGTCATGGCGCTGCTGCTCGTTGGATACCGCGTCGTCGCGTACATTGCGCTCGACCGCCTCAAGCCCAGGTGAAACAATCAGCCATGGCTGCAGTGGCCAAGAGCTAGCTGCCCATACATGAACATGACATGCATCCGACCATGGACATGGAGCAGCAGAGTCTGATTAATCAGTCAGCTCCAAAACCAACAAGCGGCATTACTTAACTGGAAGAAGAGTTAGTTAATTTAGGTGATGGCGAGATGTGATTAGCGCTTATTAATCGGGTGATCAAGAGGAGGATTAATGGTGATGGTTACTGATTAGTGTACGTGGATGATGACGTGGCGCGAAATAATCACTAGATTGATCTGCAACGAGAAGAGAAGAGAAGAGAAGGAAGCACTTACTTAGTGCTATGTATAATACAACGAGGAGAATGAATACGATACAAACCTGCAGCTAGACTAGATGTGCAGCTTCTCTCTGTCTGATACCCTGAACAAACCAGACTGTTACTTCTAATTCAGAAATCTGCTATGCCATTTCACATAACCATCGCGAAGAGAATGATATTCTTCATCAGATACTCGGGCCTTGTTTAGATATTTTTCGAATTCCAAATTTTTACACTCTCTCTCCATCACATCGAATCTTTGGATACATGCATGGAGCATTAAATATAGATAAAAAAATAACTAATTACACAGTTTGGTTGTAAATCATGAAACGAATCTTTTGAGTCTAATTAGTCCATAATTGGACACTAATTGCCAAATACAAACGAAAGTGCTACAGTAGCTAAATTCCTTTTTTTCCATCTAAACACCCCATCGGTGTGTTTTCCTTCTGCTCCCAACTTCACACAACCATCGTCGAATCTCATTCACCTAATGAATGACCAAAACAGCTTGTGCTATTCGTATCAAGTATGTATGCAGTATGTATTCCGAAAGAACAATTCGTGTCCAACTGAACTGAAGCCTGACGAGCTCCGCGTGACACAGACTCTAGTACCCACCACCACCATGCCTTCGAGCTATCCAACAGTGTTAGGACAGGGCATCAATGGCATGAAGGGACAGTGTAACAGAAACAGATTTTCTTTTTGCAAAGGAGAATATCTATCTATCTCCTCCCTCCATCCCAAATTATAAGACATTTCAGGAAATCTTGGAGAGTCAAAAGATCTCAAGTTTGACCAAATTTATATGATAAGATAATAATATTTATGACACCAATTAAGTATCATTAGATTCTTCATTAATTATATTTTCATAGTATACCTATTTGATGTTATAAATTTTTGTAATTTTCTCTATAATTTTGGTCAAACTTAAGATGCTTTGACTCTCCAATATTCTTGAATGCCTTATAATTTGAAATGGAGGGAGTATCTATCTATCTATGCTTTTGTTCTGTAATAGAAACAGATGCTGCTGCAGTGATGCACTCCTCATCAACTCCCATTGATACCATGGCATCTCCTTCTTGACATGGCTATACAGATTTTAGGTCGAGCTTCAGAACAGAAGCTTCGAGCTGTGATTGTTCTGTTCCCACATTTCCCTCTTTCC